>LN890975.1:491320-523401 GCA_900010015.1 Tuber aestivum
CCCTGTGTGCCTTGGTTCGTGGATTTGTTCGTTAGTTCTTCCCCCCCCCCGGCCGGACTGGAGCTGCCATTGTCTCCCGTCAATGAAGAGTCGTTATGTGGATCTGTCTCGTCGGACGGCTCGCTGGTTACGGTATTGGTGGATGTTGCTGAGGGGCCGGACCTCCCCCCCGGGCACTTTCCTCGTGGGCACTGGCCTAAGGGAGAGAACCCGTATGTGGTAGGGTGGTACAAGACTCGGTTACCGTCGGCGGCACCTGTAGGGCGTCAGGCTGTGAGCTCGCCTCCGAGTGTGGGAGTCAGTATGTCGGACTTTCTCAGGTTGAGGTTCCGGGGCAGCAGGCTAGGAAGCGGGTACTGGTGGAGGAGGTGGGATTCCAGGGGGAGGTTGGGCATGTTGCTGGCGGGGATGCCGGTTCATCTGGTGGTCGGCGGCGCAAACAGGGTTCAGGGCGAGGGCATGGCCGGGCGTGGGGCGAGGCTTCGGCTTCTGTCTCGAGCGCTGCCCTGGATGGGACGTTCGCCACCCTCCAGGAGTTTACACCTAAGTAGTTCGCTGAGCTGGGGTACTCTCCGGGCGGGTCGGTGGGTGGTGACGGGTGGGGTTCTACTGTAGAGGATGATATGGGACTTGCGGGACGGTATTAAGACCGGATTTGATATTTTTCATTTATTTTATTTTTGTGATGGTCATGGGCCGTAACTACCTTCCCCTCGCTTGGTGGGACCAAGGACTTCGGTCGCTGTGTTCCTGTCGGGTTGGGTGTCGGTTTGTCGGTCGGGGCGGGGGTGATCGGGGCTGTTGATGGATTGGTACCTAGCTTTCGTGTTTGCTTGCTCGCCGGGGTGTTGGCTTGTGGTGTTCTTTCGGGGTCGCTAATGGGTCTGGCTGGTATGGGTTTGGAGGTTTCTTGGCCTTGTACATTGTTGTTACGCGCGCCGGTGTATTGTGGGGATCCCAGCCTCAGGCAGTTGCTTTCGAGCACTGTTCCGGTCTGCTTGTGGTCTGCCAGAGACCCGCCTGCCCTTATGGTGGGTGTACGAGAGATGATCGCTTGACCATAAGCCATGTTTTGGCGCGGCGAGTATAAATAAAATGAGATATTTGGGACACCCTCTCTTTCGTTCTGGCACGGCGATGATGAAGTCTCTCTTCTGATACCTTTGGGGAAGTCTTCTGGGTTCGCCTAGTGGTCCTGATGGTTAAAGTTGATGCTGGTCGAGTTGTTGTTTAGTGTTTGGTTTGATAATGGTACTTTTTCTTGCCTCCCCTCGACCCGTCTCTATCCTGAGGCTGTATGGGCTGGGGGTCCTTCTTTTTCACTTGACAAGTCTTCTCTTTGGTAAAATGTTTCAGCTTTGCTGTACTCGTTACCACGCAGGATTTCGCGTTCCTTGAGTTGGTTGGGAGTGGTTGCTCTGGGGGGATCACCCTGTTGCTGAGATAATCGGGCGCCTCCATTCTTCGTGTTGGAGTTCAAAGGCCCACCCTTTGGTTGTTTCACGCTTTGTTTCCAGTTACACTAACGCCTATGGAGTCTAATGATGACAGCTCTGTACCTTTAACTCGTCGTACCAATCGCATCACACTTTTCCAGCCAGGTCCTACCTGTTGTCATGGGTTGGGATACCTCGTTGTTGGCTACATCTCTCAGTCGGAATCCTACAATGTTGTTTCCTCCTGTTTCTACGATGTTTTCCGTTCGTATAGCTGTTACAGGTGATTGGGGAGTCTACTTCTCTGCCTGATGTGGGTAGGAATGCGTTTGACCCTGGTGGTTATGCCCCCTCTCTTGACTTCTATGGTTGGGATTGTGGTAGTGGTGGGTGATTGGCTGCGGGGCTCCCCCATGTGGCAGCCTTGGCAATAGGTGCGTTAGGTACTGGTAGGCCTTGGCGATCACACCCATTGCAAGTGTGGTATTCCTTGGCTCGCTTAGCCTGACTGATGCTTACTGTCTATGGTCGCGACTGTTGTGGGGCTGGTCGTCATGATGATGATGTTCTGGGCCTGTTTCCTTTGGCCTGCGTGTTCTATGCCTGCCTTCCTGGATTTACGCTGTTTGGGTTGGTGGAGGAGTAGGCTGTTGGCTGGCGTGTTGAGTGTGGCCTCGGTCTCTTGAAGTGGTCCTGCCTTGGCCTTCGGGTGGCTTGGTTCCAGTCCCACCTGGTTATGGTCTGCCAGGTGTCCCTGGGGCTGTCCTCTTGACTTGGGAGCTTGATGCCCATTTACATTACCTGCACCCCATGTTTCCTCAGTAAAATGGCCAGTTGTTATAGCCTTCGTGAGTCATTAGGGTAGTGGGTTCTGTGGGGCCGTGGCTTACAGGCGTGGCTGCGGTTGGGCTGCAGTGGTACTGGCAGACAATGGCCAGCTCTCATGGCATTAGATATAAAAAGTTGCCAGGTAGTCTGGGTTGAGCTTCGGCTTGATGCGGCTTGGTGGCTAGATCGGTGTTGCAGTGCGGGGCCTGGGGGTACCTGCTCTGGCGGACCTGATCTGCACCTGACGCATTAAATGACTTGAAGGATGTCTTGAGGTAATGCGCTCGGAGCCAGCTTGGGCTAGGCGGGGGAAATAACACTGGGGACCTGGTACCACCTTTCTGGGTGATTGAGTAGTTACTGTTACCCCGCGGGGCCTGTATGGAGTTTGGATGGTTGTTGATTGCTGTTAGGGGGTAGTGATGGTTTTGCCCTTATTACTGTTATACTTGATCCTGTGGGCGAAATGTCACGCGGGGTTCATACTGGGCTAGCGGGTTGGGGATGTCGCTAGGCTGGGTTTCTTTGGGTTCTTTATTGTTTCGTTGGTTTGGTCATTGGGTTATAATGTGGGTGGCTGGTTGGGGGTAGGATACCACGGGTGGGAGATAGGCCCCGCTGGCCTTCACAGTCTGTCATTGCCCCCGTTATATTTACTTTGTGTTTGTGTAGGGTCCTGGTTTGTAGGATGTCCAAGTTGATTTTGGTGACAGTTGGGTGCCAGCCCTAGGGGTGTCTCGAGTTCCTTAATACAGTGCAAGAGGTATGGCTACCATGCCGCCTTGACTTGGCTCTGAGGAGACTGGCTTCGTACTGCCTCTGTAGGTCAGACAGTGCTTGAACGCGTTCTTGGGCACTGGGTGCGCTTGATTCTTGTAGATTTCCTTTGTTATGATGTTATGAGGATAAGAAGTGCGAGATCAGAGCAGTGCTGCCGATTGTAGGAACTTTTTTTTTGTTTGTGCTGTGATTCCTGTGACCTGGGCAGGTGGGATGGGTGGGTGCCGGACTTTTGATAAACTTGTACTTTAGCTTTGGTGTTGGTACTTGCTCACCGTGGTGGTTAACGGTATGGGGTCTGAGGATTGGTATCTTGTATTTAGTTGATATCCGGCTGGCGCTTACTCCTGGCCGGAGGGGAACTTGGTCATAAGCCATGTTTTGCTGTAACGAGTTTAAATAAAATTGGATTGAATTTGGACACCTGTACCTACAGCCACTCGTCAGAAGTGTTCGTGATGCTGTATTAGTAAGCTGCCTCGCCAAAATCCCACAACAACTACCTATTCATAATACAGTAATAAAGCTACCTCCCTGCAACAATGAGGATACCCACTAGTACCAGTGAAGATCCTGCAACTGTGAAGTTATTTCTGTAGGGTTCTGTGCTGCTCTTATTTTTTTGATTTTTTTAACCATAATTATTAAACATGAAATAGATTGCCACTAGTATTTTAATAAACTAAAAGAAGACTAAACATATCATGCAGAAAAATGATTAATGCTAAGAAGAGATAGCAATTGCCCTTTTCTATTAACTCTAGAATATCATCCTGATTTCTCAAATTCTGGGATGACTCTGTCAGTGCATTCATTTTGAAATACACTTCTCTTATTACTCTAATTTGGATCCCATTAAATCCAAATTGGTTAAGCCTAAAAAATAATTAAATTAATAATACTTGGGGGGGGTGTAAGATATCCTACAGCCACTAATCAGAAGTGTTTGTACTCTGAGACCTGTCTAATTGCAATTGTATAATTGGGAAGATTTGACTATGAGGTAATAGTGGATTGATTTATTGTGCATTACAATGATAAGTAATATAATTAAATAGCATAGATTATAACTACAACAATTATTTAAAAAGTAGAAGTAGACATGCTAGCTAATAATTTGTATAACTTCTTAGTATTAATCATCTCTTTTCATAATGTGTTTAGTCTTCTTTTAGTTTATTTAAATACCAAGGGCTTTATATTTCATGTTCAACTAATTATAGTTAAAAAAAAATTTAAAAAATAAGAGCAGCACAGATCTCTACAGAAATAACTTCACAGTTGCAGGATCTTCACTATCACTAGTAGATATCCTCATTGTTGCAGGCAGGTCGCTTTATTGTTGTAGGTAGGTAGTTGTTGAACTGTGATTTTGGCGAGGCAGCTTACTAATACAGCATCTTTCACGAACACTTCTGACGAGTGGCTGTAGGAATTACACCTCTTTTTTGCTTCGCATCCTCTTGAACCTCTGAACCATCACCGTGGACCCCTGAACCTTGAACCTAGCACAACCCGCTTTGGTTGTACACACTCGCCTAGCCCTCGCCCCCTCATTCCTGTCTCCTCTCATCGTGGTGTGCCATGGGCTACTCGACCCTCAGACCCTGCCTGTTACACAAGATTGCCTGTACCAGGACCTAACCCATACCATACCATAGCTATGGCCCATCTCGCTGACAACATCAATGGTCCCCTCGAGGCCCTCGAGGCCCTAGGGGATCAGGACATCCAGGGCCTGACCCACGTCAAGCTCCAAGCCCAGTTTACCCTCAGTAGGGACCTGGCTCGACCACTCGTGAATGCACCTACTCCTCCTCCCAGACAAGCCACCCCCACTCCACCTGAACAGACTTCTCAGTACCAATAGTTACAACAACACTGTAACCTGCTAACCCAAGAATAGAATGATGCCTGTACAGAAGGCCAAGGCCTTGAAGCCCGTCTTGTTATCGTGGAAGCCAGTCTCGCACAGGCTAATGCTACCATAACCTCCCTGAACAAGGCCCTTGCCCTTGTGACCTCCGCTGGTGCTACCCCCTCAGTTGGTGGCAACAAACAAGTCTCGATCCCCAACCTGGAACAAGTTGACGGTACAACAGATAAACTCTCCCCCTTCATCACCCAAGTACGGATGGAACTCCAGGGTGACAGTCACCAGTTCACTAGTGAACACCATCGTCTCAGCTATGTCATCGGTCTCCTTCGCGGATGCCCTTCCATCCAGATCCAATATCGGGTCAGGTCCGACCGCATCGACTACAAGAATATGGAAGAATTCTTAGCTGAATGGGAACAGGCCTTTGGTGATCCTAACAGGGTCCAGGTGGCTGCATGCCCCCTTAGGAGCCTCAAACAAAAGAACTGTCCCTTTCTGGAGTACCTCGTCAACTTCCAGCGTTTGGCCATGGACACCCTCCAGAACGATACCATCAAATGCTCTTCCCTCTACTAAGGCCTCAGCACTGAACTGAAGGATGCCCTGGTACACGTGTTCCCGGCCCCCAAGTACCTCAATGACTACCTGTCCCTCCTCAAGCAACTCGACAACAACGTCCATGCCCCAGCGGCCGAGAAGAAAAGTTCCTCCTCTTTCTCCTAGAGAACCTTCACCCCTGCAGTACCCCGGCCACCCGGCCCCACTCAATCTCCAGCCTCCATAGCCACCGGTACTGCCCCCGGCCTCGTGGACCTCTCGGCTGATTGTTGAAAGCTCACTGCTGCCGAACGACAAGATCGGATCAACCGTGGCCTCTGCCTCTACTGTGGAGGACATGAACATATGGCCCATGCTGGGCCCAACAAGAGACCTTGCCCTATGCACGGCGCCAGTACTCATCCTGCTACCGCTCCTGTGAAGCTCCTCCCTACCTAAGAAGAGATAGAAAACCAGCGCTCCCATGTGCAGCCTCCAGCACTGATATGGGATATGTTAATTCTTCTCCTTTAGTTATTTCTAGTTTATCTTTAGACGAAATGGAAAATGGAATTGAGGATAACCACTTGGTAGTCGCCAGTGATATTATAGACAACTAATACGTAATCTGAGCCCACACCCTTATCGACTTCGGAGCAACTGGTTATCCTTTTAGTGATAAAGACTTCGCTAGCCATCACCACCTTCCCTTGTATCCACTCAAAGAACCCGTCTAGCTATCTGTCATAGACAGGAGGCCTATTAGCTCAGGGGCCATCACCCATATCACTCGTGTTGGCCTAAAAATAAATAACTACCTAGAATCCATCTCCGCTTTCATCACTAAATGAGGTGGTTATCTCCTGATCCTTGGTATCCCTTGGGTGAAACAACATGATGTCACCATCTACTTCGTCGCCAACACTGTCACCTGCGAGTCTCACTACTGTCTCAAGAGCTGTACCTCTGATATAACTGGTATACAAGGAATCGAATACGAAATCCCTCACTTCCTCAAAGCCTCTGTCCTCCAATATACCCTCGACCATTCAGTACTTGACCCACAGGAGGTCAAAGAAATAGTTCCCCCCACCTACCATGACTTCTTACCGGTGTTCCGGGAAAAGGAACAAACCCAACTGCCACCAAGCCGACCAGGAATAGACCATTAGATACCTTTGAAACCAGGATTCACCCCTCGCTTCGGGCCACTATACAACCTGTCCCCGCCAGAACTCGCTGCCCTAAAAGGATTGATAGACGAAAACCTAGAAAAAGGCTTTATTAGTCCTTCTATATTCTTAGCAGCCTCCCCTGTACTGTTTGTGAAGAAAAAGGATGGCATCCTGAGACTCTGTGTCGACTATTGAGGATTGAACGAAGGTATCATCAAAGACCGTAGCCTCCTCCTGTTGCTATCTGAAACATTCATGAACATCACGGACACCAGGATTTACTCTAAACTCAACATCTGGGGGGGCCTAGAACCAGATTGGCATGGAAAGAAAGGATCGCTGGAAAACTGCCTTCCATACATGTTATGGACTCTTCGACTCAGACATCATGTCCTTTGGTCTTACTAATGCCCCCGCTACCTTCCAGGCATTTATCAACAAAGTTCTCTCTCAAGGACTGTATCTGCTTTGTATGGCGGAGTTGGATGATATCTTGGTTTATAGCAAAACAGGGGAGCTGCATGTAAAACATGTTCGCTGGGTCCCGAAGGCTTTACAGGAAGCTGACCTGGAACTCAAGCTACGGAAATGCGAGTTCCATGTCACCCATGTGGAATACCTAGAGTTCATCATCAGCCCTGAAGGCATCCGAATGGACAACGCCAAGGTGCAAAGAGTGACCACTTGGCCAGTGCCCGAGCCGGTACTCGAGGTCTGAGCCTTCCTTGCCTTTGGTAACTTCTATCGCCGGTTCATACATACCTTCTACTGCCTGGCGCATCCCCTTACAGCCCTTACGAAAAAGAACCAGCCCTTTGTATGGACCCCCCGTCTTGCCAACAGGCCTTCGAAAAGCTAAAAGAAGCCTGCACCACTGCCCTTGTCCTGGCCCACTTTGACTTCCATAAGGAAGTGGTCATTGAAACCGATGCATATGACTTCGTCTCCACTGGCGTCATGTCTCAAAAGGATGACCACGCGTGCCTCCACCCTGTTGCCTTCGATTCCCGCAAGCATAGCCCCACCAAGTGCAACTACGACATCCATGACAAGGAACTCAGGGAAGTCGTCACTGCCTTCGCAGAGTGGCGATATTACCTCCTGGGAAGACAGGTGACGATCTTAACAGATCACCTCAACCTCACACACTTCACTACCAGACAGCTGCTGAACAATCGACAGGCCCGTTCATCTGAGTTCCTGTCGCAGTTTAACTACCGCATTGAACAACAATCTGGGACCTAGAATGGTAAGGCGGATGCACTCACTTGTATGAAGAATGAGACGCACGAGGAAGCAGAAGAACGAAAAGGTCACCAGACCCAGGTTATATTAAAGTCTCAGTCACTGAGTTTGTTGGCGAAACATCACGCTCCCCACGGCAGCGTCCCCCATTGAAGACTTATGGGAAGAAGCCTACAAAGCTGATAATATTCTAAGACAGGTCCTGCGTGCACTTGACAATGGTGACTGCCACTCTCGCCTGTTATCTTGGAACGAATGCAAGTACTATGGAAATAGGCTGCTCTACCATAATCTGATTTATGTCTCCCAACATGAGAAGTTACGCCTATGGCTCATACAGGACTCGCATCACCGACCCTGAGGAGGACATCCCGGCCCGGCCAAGACCCACGAACTGATGTCCCAAAGATATGTTTGACCTGGCATGCGGCGAGATATTGGTCGATATTTGGCAAACTCTCATACCTGTCAAAGAAGCCCCACCTTCCAGTATGCCCTGTTTGGCATCCTCCACCCCTTGCCCATACCCGACCGCCCTTGGGAACACATCTGAATCGACTGCGTCACCGGCCTACCCTGGAGACAAGGAAATGACGCTATCCTGGTAGTAGTTGACAGAATGTCCAAGATGCACCAGCTGGTTGCTTGTCCCAACACTGTCGACACCCCTACTCTTGCCGAACTATATCTCTGTCACTTCTGGAAACATCATGGCCTCCCTAAAACGATCACCTGTGATTGTGGTACCCAGTGTACTGCTGACTTCTGGAGAACGTTTTGTGAATGGCTCCAGATCGAGAAAAAGATGTCCATGGCCTTCCACCCTCAAACCACAGACAGACGGAACATGTCAACGCTATCATGGAACAATACCTGAAGGCCTTCATCAACTACCAACAAGATGATTGGTCCCATTGGCTCCCCATGGCAGAGTTTGCGGCCAACAACCATGTCTCGGAGTCCACAGGCTTATCTTCTTTCTTCGCCAACCATGGTTACCACCCCCATATGGACTTCCTAGAGATCCCTGACAGGACCTCTGATGAGCCCGTGGCACGCATGTTTGTGACACATATCCAGGATATCCATAGCCATTTGAGGACCGAGATCTCCTTCACCCAAGACGAACAACAGGAATACGCGGACAAGGTGAGGCTCCTGGCCCCTCACTTGCAGGTGGCGGATCACCTTTGGCAAAATACTAAGAACATCCGAATCAAATGACCTTCCCTGAAACTGGACGATAAATGTTTTGGTCCCTATCCCGTTTTGGCCCAGACAGGTACTTACGCCTACCAGTTAGACCTCCCACTGTCAATGAAGATCCACCACGTATTTCATGTTTCCATCCTCGACCTTACCTCCCAAGATTCCATGCCGGGACAAACAACACCGCCACCACCTGCTGTAGAGATCGATGGGGAACCAGAGTGGTAGGTGGAGGAGGTCTTGGATGCCAAGTTTGTTAGAAACTAGTTACACTACCTAATCTGTGGGAAAGGATATGGGGAAGCCACCTGAGAACCTGCCGAGTCATAAATAGACTCCAGGCCTTAGAACACTTCCATGAACGATGCCCACCTCAAGCCTGGTCCCTTAACAGAATAATGCACCTTGGCAATCATTACCCTTTTACTATCCATGAACAATGACCTGTGGAGGGGTGGTAACTCGCCTCAGAGGACTTTGGCGTCAGAAGGGGGGGGCTAGTGTCACAGCCACTGAGCAAGGTAGGAGGGACAGCATTGGGTTTTTCGTTGCATATGTTGGTTGTGGTTTTCCTGGTTGCATAGTAGGATTTACTTCCTGTTATGACTGGGGAAGGGTTGCCACACACCGGAACATGGTGGAACCTGACGGAAGGATCGCAGCTGGTTGTCACATGTAACGTTCCTACCCATGGTACTCGATTATTCCCATAGTACTCGTGATCCAATAGGTGACGACCGTTAATACTTCATTCATCGTTCTTAGGCCGATGCCTACGTTACCGATGTCGTAGTCCACTGACTACTACCAGGTAACGCCGATGAGGAAGATACCAATGT
This sequence comes from Tuber aestivum, assembly GCA_900010015.1. Classification (NCBI taxonomy): domain Eukaryota; kingdom Fungi; phylum Ascomycota; class Pezizomycetes; order Pezizales; family Tuberaceae; genus Tuber; species Tuber aestivum. Next base: position 501,249 of record LN890975.1, read on the forward strand.
CTTGATCACTTATCGAGGTGATAGGTAGTTAGGCATTCTTCAATCTGCCTAGCGTAACATAAAGGTATAAAGATATATTCTTGTATGTAGGAAAGTCCTTAGAACAACGCGTGAGGAACTAACTAACTAGCTAGGTCCTCCTCCTTATATAGTCCTTCCATAAAAACCCTAACCCTGGTGACTCATAACTATGAGTCACACCTAACTAAATCAAACGCAATCAAACTATAGGATCAGGTGCGCAACTCGCGTCACCTGAGTGAAACCCATGACTCATAACTTGAGTCATGTGCGAAACTCATAACATCGTGTGACTCACAACTGTGAGTCGTCAAGTGCAAGCATAATAATCAAAACATAAACAACTATAACTCTTAAGCGAGTTAAGTATGAAAGAACTATTAAACGCATAACAAACTTAAGGAGATCTTTAACAATTTTAACTTATCTTAATCCTCGCTAAGTCGAGTTTGTGAAATCACACCAAGCACTTCCTTTAGTATTAGTTATTATGGAGGATTTCCTAGCTACATAAGGTGGTTTGCCCTCTTATATGTTACTTTCTTTACACAATCTGGTACATCAGGAAAGATTTCCACTCGTGTCCTGCACGTCCTGTGCGTCTGACGCACAGGACACACAGGACGCAAACCATTAATCAGGACGCACCGGCGCTTCCCCTGGCGTCCAGACCCCTGCTTCTGCACCGCACCGTATCCGGACGTTATCTGGACACTGACCCCTGCAGGCCATGCATCCTGAAAACTGTCGCCATCTTACCCCTGCGTCTGGACGCCCCTCTTTGGGTCCCAGTGGGGTCCTGAGTCACCCCAATTCTTCCGCCTAGCATCCCGACGGAGCTAGATTGCCCTTTGTCGCCTAGGGCGATCGCTCCCGCTCTGATCCCGTCATGATCTCATCAGGAGCGTGTGATCTATATCTCCCCCCTTCGGATACCCCACAATCCAGGGCGTCTGCATCCAGATGATATGACTTAACCCCAGACGTTGTGATGCGTTATGTTCTCCTCTAGATTATCTCGCGCCTGGCGCTCACGTCTGGACTGCTAGACTAACCCGGTGAGGTATCTAGATTGTCCCCAGGTGAAACTGGCCTGGTCGGGACGCCTTCACCATGAGCCCACCCTGATCGTTTGGGACTCCTGAATTCTACGCTAGGTTTGAGGTGCCTTAGGAATCCTGGGAGCACACTTCTTATAGAATCTGGACGCTGTCCACTACAGCGCCTCCAATATGGGGCTCTGCTCACATTTGACTCATGTTTACTGACTTGAACTCTACAGGGCCATCCCGGCTACGCTATTACATCTGGTAATGTTTACCAGCACCAATTTTCTCCCCCCCACCCTGGTGGCTTCTTGCCATAGTCGCTCAACCCCTTTCATTATGAACATGCTCTTTCTGCATCTGTCACTCCCTATTCAGGCAATGCCATGAGTCTCCCGGCCGGTGCCCACATCCAGCGCCCTGTCACCATCTCCTAACAGATCACCAGCGTCAAAATCGCCCGCGTGTACCATCCCCACATGCTGTGAATCCTCCAGACTGAGCGAGAGCCGAGAGCCAAGATGTCTGAAATTAATATTGTGGCCGTCTGTCGCCGAACATTCTGTGACTTAGAGGGGATCCTCTTGACTTGTCAAGCCACAAACGAGAAACTCCAGTCGGTCACCATAGGGCATCTGGCTGCTATCTGCAGTGTCATTCGTGCCCTGCGACAAACCTCCACTGCGCCGGAAGCTGAACCCGGCGATCATGGGCGAGTCAGTAAGTTCCTGGCTATGGTGATAGGGCTGACAGTGGGCAGAGTTCGATTTCTGGCGTTCTAGTTCTGCGCTCACCACGTCCCAGTCATCGTCATAGCGTTCCTGCCGATCCTGTTGGATGCCATAGTCTTGCTCCATCTTTTTCTCAATGGTTTGATGAAGGCTGTGTACAATCATCTCCTGGACTCTGATCGGACCTTTACACCAAGTTTGTCTCTGCCGTTCAAATAGGTCTTATTTGTTTTGTCACACGTTAGCCAGATTCACGGCCGACGTAAAACGGGAATTATACCTCCTCACAGGCAACCTGCTCGGGCTTGAAGTCCCTTTGCTCGATGTAGATCCCTGTTTGCCACACCGCGAGGGTATGGCAAATTATTGCGCAAGTTAAGCAAATCATGGTGCCGTTGATCATGTTGATGAAATTGGGGTCTACGAGACCTCGCCTTTGCTTTCTGGCAAAGTACTTACCATATATTGCGTTTGGGATCTGTGGAGCAAGGAATCGTAGACGCAGACACTGTGTCCAGTTCATTGCGGGTCAGCACTGATCAGTACTCCACAATGCTTAACCACAGGAGACAAACCTCATACCCTTTCGGGTCGCACATGAACCTGTCATCTTTCAGGAGATGGTCTACCCTCCGTGCAGTAGCCCCGCGGTCTTCTGGGAGCCCATATAAATTTACCCTGTCATTCTTCACATGGTAGACAAACTGCGCTCGTACGCCAATGAGTTTGTTACGTATCTTTCGCTATTAGTACCATACCCGACATCTCAACACGTCAAGCTGACTCTACTTACTATGATTGGGCTGTCCTCTGATGGCTCCATTCGCTCTGCAGGGAGAATGGAATGCTGCCCCTGATGCCAAACGTGGTGCACTCTAGACGTCAATACGACCGGATTCGGGAGTGGGTCAACAAAAACAGTATAATTGAGAACTAGATCCTTTGCGAAGTCTAAGATAGTTCGTTCAGGACCCATGACCTTATTTCGCCTCGTGCTAGTTCTGTTCCAGCTCTCTTGATGACTAGCAGGACTTGAGCTGCTGACATCGGATGACTGGGCTCTATCGCAGTCCAGGGGAGGGGAAAATAGTCCTAAACTTGATGATGGAAAGACAGGCGGGTTATAGGCACCACAGCGAATTATCTGCCTGGGAAGAGTTGGCGTCCGCTGAGAATCGTCTGCACACTGTGACCTAGCACTGGTCAAAATACTCCCTGTTTTCCCCCAGTTGCCCGCACAGCTCTTTGCTGCTTGTGCCACGTGATGAGGTCCTGATGTGGGTCCGTCGGCGGTATCTGAGTCTGTATCGGGTTCAGTTTCGGCTGACTCCTGTCACACCTGATACTCTTCACTGGTATCGTCGGATACATGCACCGTTTCCGCGTTTCCCTGGCCATCGGGTTCAGTTTCGTGTTCAGCACCGAGTGTACTCTTGCTTGTAGTGCTGCGCAGGCACTTCGGCAGTCACACTAATTGGCTCGCAATCGGCATCGGAGAAGAACGACAACGGGACGGCTGCTCGTTCGACCGTCTGGTAGGGGAGCTGTGAGCATTGCTTTGCTGGGATTGGGATCATGATGTTGGTTTCGCGGATGCCATGGCATCAGGCCCGACGTCGTGTTCATGCCCAGATAGATTAGCAACTCGAGGGGCCGGCTGACTCCGTGAATCTGCTTGTTCTTTTGGGATTTTTTAATTGACGCTTTGATATCGCAGAGAAGAAAAGATATGAAGAAAGGCCAGATTTCTATCGCCAGCACCGAGAAGGTCTGGGGTTTGTTTGGTTTTCTTTTGTCCAGTGGGATGCACCAGGTCTTATACGCTAGGGCTAAGGGGTGATTGGTATAATCACAGTCTATCACTCGGTATTGTTGCGAAAGATTCCGCCACAAAATTACACCTTTCGGGGTTCGGTGTGGCATCCATGATTGAATAATACTGTCCTACACTCGGCCATCTTAGGACAAGGTGAATCTGGGGTGAAAAAGCTATCATTCTAGAATGTTGCGAGAAAATTGTCTACAAAATGTAATTTCGGGAATATTCAGCGATATGTCCACAACAAAAACATAGCAGAGTGTACTCGAGTACTCGACTATCATCGGATGTCCCAAGTATTGAGTGATATGAAATTGAAAGTTGAACTGAATCTAAAGCTGTCATTCAAGCCAAATCTAGCCACAAATAGTAGAGATACGTGACAAGATGTGTTACTAGACACTTAGGGTGCTGGCAAGAGACTAGGAGAAACAATGTTTATGTCTAGGCGTGGAATTAGCGCGGCCGAACATTGGTTCAAACATCCTAACTGGAAGCAATAGGCCAGCTCAGGGGGCGGTGACTTGAGGTGAGGGCCGAAATAGACTGGGACGGCAAGGTTCTAAGAATTGTGATTTTATTCTACGCAAGGGCAGCCATGAATATGAGATTTGCCAGCAAGGGTGGGGTAGGAATGCCAGGCGCCCGACTGCAGGTCTGAAAGTATGAATGCCTGATTTCAACGTGGAAGTAGGATACATCTGATGATTGGTAGTACAGTAGAAGAATACAGGGTATAGACGCTAAAACAATGAAAATTGGGCATAACAGACGCCAGAGGCCTAACAACAATACAGGTGGGGTCCAATACTGCTAGAAGACGTCAAAGCAAAAGAAAAAGTGTATATAGCAAGCCCGACATTGGGGGAGAAGTTTACAAGAGACCCAGAAAGACGCAGAAAAAGGACTTCATCATGGGGGTGAGGGGCGTAGATCTATGGAATCTAGAACTAAAGGACAAAAATGAAGTCGTCCGCCTCAGTGCCAGACGCGGAAAACATCAGTACAGCAGCGCATCATCATGGAGACAACAGGCACAGATCCAAGGGATCCCTGACCAAACAAAAAAAGATACTAGTAGCGTCCGCCTCGGTGCCAAACACGAAAAAACAAGTACACCTCCTTACAATCCCGAAAAAAATATCTCCAGTCTAAACTGCAAAGAGAACAAAATACTTCGGCACTCAACTAGAAAAAGAAAAAAACCCATCCATGCCAAAGCCGAAAACAAAACACCCAAAGAAGAACCCCTCTTGGTACAACTGGAAAAAAAAAGTGGTATCATCCAAGACCGGAGTCTTATCAGTTGTAGGCAATGTGAGGTTGGGACTGGCGGTGCCCATGGGGAGTGGAGGTCGGGTTGCGTGAATCATGGTCTTTATGGCGGGGGGGTGTAGCGTTGCCTTGGCCTTTTCCTTTGTGCTGGGGCGATTTGGAGGAATTCTGGGGCGCCTTTGGGTTGTCTGTTTCTCCAGAATCTGGGAGAGAAGTAGTAGCCAGCCCCGGAGGAGTAAGAGCGGGAGGCGGGGGAAGGGTTTCGGGCGTGGGGGGGGGAGGAGCCAGAAGCAAAGTATCGGGCGGTGGGAGGGGAGGAGAGGATGGCGGCGCTTCAGGGATATGGGTTGTAGGGTCAGGGAGGCGAGCCGGTTCAATTTCCAACGGACTCAGTGAGATGTTGTCGAATGTACCATCATGCCCACGTCTACATGCTTGAGACGCATGACCAGCTGCCGGATTCCACATGTATTGAGCCATCCAAGGTATCTTCTCCAGAATCTCCAGTACGGATCTCTCCTTCTCCTGTCTGGACGGCCCAGACAGCAGTAGGTCAGACTCTGTCGACTGGCGCGGGGGCGTTTCTCGATGGGGACGGGAGCTTGGGACTCTGCTGGTGGAAGCTGCTAGTTTATGAGCCTGATTCCTTGACCGTACCAATGAGGAAGGTGGCTGTCCTGACTTGCGCGGTTGTTGGGGGGGGGCGGCGGCGGTCTGTTCTGGGGGGTGGGAGGAGCTTGCAGTGGGGGACTGTTCTCGGGGGCGGGAGGGGCTTGCGGTGGGGGACTGTTCTCGGGGGCGGGAGGGGCCAGCGGTGGGGGACCGTTCTCCGGGGGCGGGAGAGGCCAGCGGTGGGTGACCGTTCTCCGGGACGGGAGGGGCCAGCGGGAACAACAGGAGTTTTGGGGGGTGGCTTGGGCAGGGTGGGGGAGTACCCACTCCCTGACCGACTCCGTGTCTGGGCTTCAGAGTTGTCACTTTCTTGTTCCTATTGATGTCGTTAGCTATTAGGTGTTGATCATGAAGTTAGCTGAACTCGGCTTAGATACTGTGACTCACATTCTGCTCGTCATCTATAAAAATCGGTTCAGCGCCCGGAGCGCCTAGTCCTTCATCCTCTCCAGATTCGCAGTCCATTTCCTCGCCCTCCCACTCATCGTCACTGTCGCTTCTTTCATCCACATCCTGCCTGACTCCGCGGATATCAGCCAGCTGTCCATGGCGATCCCAGATATCCTTGTGAAAAAAAGGATGCCACCCAAGACCAGGCTCCGGGGTGCATGCACCCTCCACTCCGCCGTTGCGTGACTCGACGACCATGAGATCGACAGGCGGGTTTCCGTCCTGCTGGTTGGCCAGGACCCACGCGCGAATGTCATCATCCTGATACGTGAAGATTCGTTGCGACAAAGGGAGGGCTTTTGAGAGGTCCAGGCGTACCAAATGGGCGGCCTGACCGGTCGCGCCAATCAGATACCTAGGATACCGAATTTGCTCCTCAACACACTGCGCCTTGACCACCCGGAGCACCTCGTCGATGCTCTGGAAATCCGGCACACCGCAGGCCAGCCCCTGGTCGGGATGGCTAGAGTACCATGGGTGGTCTAAGAATGGGTGCTCCACGGCCGGAGCACCTGTTCTGCGTACGATGTGCATCCTGATCACCCATTGGCAACCATGCTGGGACTAAAGGGGCTCCACTACTATTAATACATTTTAGCAAATAATACGAACTCACAAATCACCAAGATGACTTACTCGAACGTCCCACCACCTCATCACTCAAACCTCCCACCACCTCGTCATCCCTCCCCAGTTCTGCTCAGGCTCGCTAGTTCATTGTGTGAAGCTTCTTGCCCACATCCCGGACCACGAGCCTCATCTGACGTCCGAGTTCGCCGACATCTTCAAGCTGGTACTTGGATTGTACCAGCTTGAAGCAAGCGGAAACTGGGGGAAGGGAGCGCGCGAACACAGAAATTGATCCCCATTGAGCTTCGGTAAGCCGGGCAGGATCCCACTTGAGTGTGCTGATGTACGCCTTGACTTGCGCGCGCCAGCTCCTGTACACCTCGCTAGGCCTCCCCGAATTGTGGAACCCGCACCAGCTTTTGGCGTAGGCAATATCACCGAACCGTCCTCTGAGAGATAAATGTAAGCTATGAGCAAAGCGGTTTGCCAAGTCTTTTTAGTTAGGCTATCACTTACTTGGAATCCTCCACCGGCAGGGCGAAAGACAGCTTTTGGTCGGGGTTCAGGGCCTGGCTGATCACAAATGTTAGCTAGGAGCTCCCTATAGTATAGTCCATTAGGTCAAGTTTTGAGGAGTTCTTACGCTCATTTCTCTGCTCCAATTTGGGCTGCTGCACGTGGCTAATTCTTCCTGCATTTCTCACTGCTCCCAGTGCCGGCGTCGCCCTCAGTCATTGGGCATCTAAGACAAGTGGGTAGGTTAGTATCGCTAACTCTTTAAGAAAGGGTTTTGACTAACAAAACTTACTTCGATTTTTGCCCTAGGATCTGCGTGGTCTTTGGAGGCATTTTCAAAAACTCGGACGGAGTGTGCAGCATGTTCGCCTATAGAGCGCCACCGGAGCGACCCTAAGCAGAGCGTAAGGGAATAAGGGGGGGGAAACACCATGTTTGTGATGCAGAATCGGCACCAGCAGAGCGCCCCCAGGCGCGGTCCCGAGAAAAGCCGAAAAAGAAAGTCAAGAACACACACCAAGTATGTGATGCTAATCGCAGGGTGTCAGAGAAGGCCAAACCTAAGGGGTACGGGGCGATTCCTTAATCCGGGGCGTCAGCAGAGCCAAGAAGATTAAAGTCAAGAAAAAAGACCAAGTCTGTGATGCAGATCCGGGGAGTGTGTCTGGGAAGGCTAAGCTCAAAGAGAACATGAGGGTGGGACTCGGAGAGGTGAAGAAGGAGAGTTGGACGGGCAGGGAGGAAGAACGAGGGGCGAAGGAACACCGGCACGCCTTATCCCCTGTTGCGCTAGTGTGATGCCATCTGTGTTTGGTACACAAAATTCGGCAATCTACCGGCAGTTAGATGACCACCACGAGAGCCTCATCTTATTTTGGAACCCAAACTACCCATCTTCACCCCCTTCATCAAGACAGTACGATGGCGACATCCACCACACACAGGGTGTCACTGGGTCACATATGAAAGACTCACTCATACACAAGGTACCGTATTAATTGAAAGGTTGCCTGATCGGTGTCATGAATCGCAGATGACACAGCCGCTAACATAAACTAAATCTAGGAAATCGTGCCCATTGGCCCCCGCCACGTCCAATCCATTACATTAGAATCCAAGGAGTTAACGGTGGTGTGATTTACAGGCTCCCTCTTCCGCTTCACAAACCGCCCCTGGCACGGCTGCTAAGGGGCGGCACATCTAGGCAGACGGCACGCGGTTATCGTCAGAACGACCTTCTGCATCCCTATTGAGCGCTGGTACTCGATAATGCATCAGACCCACTGGCGCACCAGGATCGCGGCCCCAATCGATTACATCAGCTTCGTTAAGATAAGCATGCCCGTGGATTGGCAGGGTTGATGGCCTCCCATCATCTCTATACTGGTAACAGTGTAAAAGCAGATCCAGTGGGTCCTGTTTGACAGGGTTCAAGAGTAGCCAAGTACGTAGCGTTTCATGGCCTTCAATCAATACCACCTCGACCAAAGGTAGTGGTTCCTCGGGTGACTCAAGGAGCAACCGGCGCCCCTCACCGGTAGCGCCAATAATGTACCGGATTCGGTGGTTTGGTACCCATCAGGGAATCATGGTGCACAATCCGCAGAAATCATAGGAATCTAACTCACAGAATTGCATGCCGTGGATGCGGGGGTGTCACCAATAGAGAGTCAAATTTTTATCACCATGAGCCTGCCCCTGGCTTCCCCGCCGCCGGGACGGCCAGACCCAAACAAGACGCACCACGCGGGGGCGCCCAAGGCGCGCGTTCCAATCTGTACCATTACATTTAGTAAGTAAAACCCTAATCTTATGGGAGAGATGATCTAACCTGTCAGCCATTGCCAGCGGTATGGTACAACGATATTGTCTGGGGGCACCTCCTGGACCTGCGGCAGCTGTTGTTAAGGGGCATTCTGGCCCGCATTGGCACCCTGGACTTCGGCAGCCTGTTGAGCGGCATTCGGACTGGCATTGGCGGCCTGGACTCCCACCGCTTTTTGCAGAGGGGCATTAGGGGCACCTTGAGGAGTCGGCCCTGCGTTTACCGCTAATTGGCCAGGGTACCAGTGCATCGAGCCGCCCCTAACCAGCCCTGCTTGAGGCATAGAGCCTAGAGCATCATTCTGGCCGGCATCACCACCCTGGACTCCCCCCGCTTCTTCATGTGGGGCGTTCGGCGCACCTTGGAGAGCCGGGCCTGCCTTGGGGGCTCGCAATAAATGTCCCCAGTTAGCTGGGGCGCCAGGCGGGAGTAACGTAAGATCGATGGCCACGTCTTGTGGGGCGAATGTTGGGCCCTGTTCTCCTTCACCTGCTTTAGCTAGTATAGTGTGCGTCAACCTTTTGCCACAATCCTTGAGAAGATGAATGATGGCATCATCGATCGCGTTAATCCTGGCAGGGTTCTGAGAAGCTTGTGCAGTCACTAGGCTGTCGCAAGCTGGACACAATCTCCTCGTACCATGGAGGATGTCTAAGAAAACATTGTTTGGTAGAGCATGGACATTGGTATAGTTCCTTGATAGCATCTGATCTTTGACTGTCTGTCGCCATTTATCATACAGCTGACCATTGTCATTGGTGAATCCGATGAGTGTCTTCTGCGGGCTGATTTTTCGACCTTGGTCAGGGCGCTTGGAACCAATTTTCCCAGTCAGTGTAATGTCGGGAATCCCGTACGCTTGCCCCGGCGGCGCGTTCACCCCAGGCCCGACATTGGGCATGTGGACGTACTGCAAATAGTTGTTATCTGTGTTCATTTTGTCAGATTCAGGGTCTAGATCGTTGTGGGACTTAATATTTGCGTGTTGTCGATCTCGCCAATACTGTGCATTGTGGATACTTTAGTTAGTACGCCAGAGACTTCCCTTCCCATATGCAATGATTACTTTATATATCTGTCCCTGACGCTTAGGCAACTTGACCAAATTCAAATTTCAAACCTGGACACTCAAGACGTCGAGGCAGTTATCTGCTTCATGGTAGAAATACAGGACAGAAAGGTCCTAATGAAACCATATTCCTGAACTTCAAAGCGAAGATAGTGGATCACACGTGACGCGACACCCCCAGCGCTAAACCTGTTCGACATTTCAATGCGTCTACCTCCTGGACCTGCCGGCGTCCTTCCATGCGTACCCCCTGAAACCAAATCATTTAATTCACAATCCTACATTTACTACACAATCTTTTAAACACCGACTACACTCACTGCTACCATGCCCGTCAAATGTTCGTTCTGTCGTCTGAAATATGGCCGGCCCGGTCCTTACGAGAAGCATCTACCAACGGCGCACGGCAATTTGGGCATTCCCCAGTTGTTCACGATACAGCATACGCCCTCTACCGATTGTATTAACCAAGCGGAAGTTGACTCATTGCTCCCACAACCCCTAACCCACGGCGGGGAACAGGCGGATTCAGATTATGAATCCGATGCGGACCCTGGTAGATGTGGACCCGACGCCCCCACTGACGCGGAAGCAATCGTCAACACCTACCTAGCGCCCAGCCAACTGGCTTATCATCCTCCCGCCGGGCAACCTATTGGATATAGAAAGGCATTTGAAGAGGACCTAAGGAATTTGAGCGCAAACCCGCGGGCTCCTTTTCCCACTGCCTACAGTTTCAAACTTGCCTCTTGGTTCATTAAGAGTAAAGTCCCAAAGTCACGGATTAATGAGTACTTTTCAAGCGGACTCGGTGATTTGGCATCGGTCAGCTACGGTTCAATGCATATGCTCGAGAATCACCTCCGCTCACTGGATCCGTATGGCACATATCTACAATGGTTCGACGGCCGAGTTGATGAGGGCGAGAGAACATTGCCTTTCTTCCACCGGAACATGCTTGCCTGTGTCAAATATCTTCTGCGTCAGATAGCGCACAGTGATGATTTTGTTTACGCCCCGCGGCGTGAATATGATCTGAATGGACAGAGGATATTTGCAGAAATGCCCACTGGTGATTAATGGTGGGACGTCCAAGTACGGTTCCAAACACGTGTACACAAGGCAAGAGCCAAAGGGGCTAATTGACGACAGGAGACTCTTCCTCCCGGCGCCACTGTGGTTCTGATTATTGGGATGTCGGATCAGACGCATCTCAGCAACTTCTCTGGCGACAACAAGCCGTAGCCTGTGTACATTATGATTGGGAACCTTCCGTTCGCGAAGCGCGACAAACCCGGATCCATGGCAGTTCTCCTTCTCGCGCTATTACCTCTCCAACCCAAGTTCTCAAAGTCCTCATCTGCGAATGAACACCAGCGACAAATAAATGCCGATACTTTACAGGGCGTCTTCAAACCTTTATTTCAATCCTTACAAGAAGTACCCCTGGAGGGCGTTCCAATCGAGTGTGCGGATGGGAAAGTCCGGAGGTGCTTCCCACCTTTAGCAGCTTGGATTGCTGACCATATGGAAAACATTGTACTACACGGAGTAAAATCCAATGCCTGTCCCAAATGTGAGGTACCTCTGGACATGTTGGGATCTTACTTCCAGAAACAGTACTCTGCGAGAAACTATGCGACATATGACCGTCTTGAACACGAGAGTCAAGATCTAGGGGCGCGCCTGCGGTCCGCGGATGTCAACATTACCTTTGATGCTCTTGGTATCAAGATTGGCCAGAATGTCTTTCACGGGATTCAACGTGTTTTGGCGCCCGACCTGCACCAGCCTGATTTGCTACATACAGTCTATCTTAGACTATTCAAGCATATAATGGAGTGGGTGCAAGGGTTTCTCAAGAAACACGACTGACTGCAAGCATTTGACAATGCCTGGAAATCTTTACCACCTTATCCAGGCTTCTTTGTCCCAAAAAAGGCTTATAGTGAGGTTACTCAGTGGCAGGGAAAGGAGATGAGGAACTTGGAGCGTTGTCTTTTGGCTGTGCTGTCGGTTGTGTTGAGACAGCCGGACGCTGCGCAAATGCAGCCTTTCAAATGCGCCCTGGCCTGCGTCAGCTCCTTGCTTGATTTCAGTCTGATGGCGCAATACTGAAGCCATACACCTCAGACTATAGACTACATGGAACAATATCTCAATCGGTTTCACTTGACGAAGGATGTCTTCCTTGAATTCCGGGTTTCTAAATGGACACGTCCGCAAGTTCAGAACCAGCAGAGGGAACTTGCGAAATCACGGAGTGCAGATTACTCAACCACATACGAAAGCTAGACGTCGTCAGATCCAGGGCGCGGAGCGTGGCATGGAGAACGACCAGCTCATGGATCTGATCCATACCGAATGACATTTCAACTTTATTAAGATACATCTATTGGGCCACTTCCGCGAACACATATACCAGTTTGGCAACATTCTGATGTATTCTACCAAGTTTGGTGAGCTGGCACATAAAGAACAAATTAAAGATGGATGGCAACATTCAAATAAGAATGATGCCACACAGCAGATCCTGCGCAGCTACGGCCGCCACCATGTGATCCGAATAAGACTCCTGAACCTACATTCCCTTCAAAGCCAGGGAGCACACATCTCAGAGAAGGTAGTTGAACGTTTGGACATGGCGGGTCTTAATTCGGGGCACACCACACGACGTAGAATTCTCAAGGGACATCGCAGGCATGTTGCGAGCCTGGAGGATTTTTGCCGGGTCTTAGGCATCTCATGCGATAGGATGTCTCGCGAAATGATTCGATACAGCGGGCAAAGTCTAACCGCAGAATGCCGGCTTCCTGGAGATCCAGCTAAACATAAACTATTCCCCTTTGAGGTAGGAAAGCAACTTGAAATACCTGTCCTGGCCTTTCAGGAAACGGACGTTTACGACATCCACCAGGCATGATCTACCGGCGCCGAACTCTTCCGGAACCAGGCGAGTCGCAATCATTGGGTTTGGGTACAAGCAGCGGGGAGGCAAATGTATGGTGTGCTATGTGGGCATCTCCCAGGGAAAATAATAGCGCTCTTGAAAATCCGCGACCACAGGCACACCGAGAGGGTGTACCGGCTAGCCGGTGTTCAGATGCTGAGCATCCTTAACGCAGGGCGCCCATCCGAGTTTCACGAGCTTGTCGCCGTACAGCTAAGGCCAGATGCGCGAAGTTTTACAATAGTGGACATCGGGACGATCAGAGGGCTGGCACACCTGATCCCAGAGTCTGACCGGCGATGGCTTGTCAATAGTGGAATTTACTTGCGAACGTTCAAGGAGATTTATTGAGTAGTTGTACAAGAATAGAGATTTTGTGAAGGGCGGCAGAGACTCAGAATTGCCGACAGAGCCAATCCGAGATATCCGAGTCACCCCCTCGCAAGGGCAGGAGATCAAGGGACCAAGATAATCTGAATGGTGCCCTGGGCCCTCGCACCTGGCGGGTGAGTAACATAACGGGAAGTCCGGGCTAAGACGACACCAGCAGGTCGTCCTAGCCCAGACTCCAAAACAGTGCATTTCTATAGACAAGTAGCAGAACTTGAGAATAATAAAAGCCAGAGGGGCATAATTGAAAGTAATAGTAGTAGAGATTAAGACTGCACCACGGAAGGAAAGGGTTAACTTAGAAAGAGGAAGCCCAGAAGCCCGCCGGGCCGCGGGTTCCTCCACTCTGCCTTCCGGCCGGTGAGGCATCACGATGGCGGTGGGAACACAATTGGAACCGGCTTCTGGGGGGGAACGAGGGACACGAAGGCTGGGAGCATGACGGAGTCCAGATGTCGGGAACCCAGGAATTAGGATGCAGACACGCCGGCGTGAGACTAGAGCACTGTACGTGCAGAGAACACACTAGACTAGACTAGACATGAGAGGATGAGAGCCGAGAGGCAGGGCGTAGAAACTAGAAAAGGTGCATCAGCACAAGACATGCGGATAGCGATTGAAACTGGGAGATCGCTTAAGACGCAGTCAGGATGGCTGGAGTGGGGGTGGGTGTGACTGGACGCACCAGGGCGTGCTGACAGGACTCCTAGTACACAGGATCAGGGGTGGAGTTGAGGCAGAGATCTGGACGCCCAGGATGGGGCCGGGTGTTGCGCCAGGGATCCGGATGCCCAGGATGCGGCTGGGTGTCGAGCTCGATCCCAGGACACACGGGACACACAGGACTGGAAAGAAAGCGCAGGCGCGTCAGGACGCAGCGCCCAGGCGTCAGACACAACCCATTTTTTTGCTGATGTCCCGTGGAGAGCTGTGATGGCGGCGGGACCCATGGGCGCTACCCACAGTCTTTTACCCCTGGCACACCACTCCCCGTGATAAGTATCATGCTATGGAGTCTTCCAACAACCCGTAAAGAACCTACGGCAAAACGACACGTGTAGGCTTGATTGGCGTAAAACCTTCCTTGATGTCTCCGGCACTACCCGGGACTACTCGGGGGACCCTTCCGGATAGCTCACGCTAACTCCGTCAGTTATGGTCCGTTTTACTCCATTCATTTTGGAGAAGGTACCTGACCCTCTCACCTTGCCCCCTTATATATCCTGGGAACAGCTTCTGGTCGGAAAGACAGCAGCGACATATACAGTGTTATGGACATGTCTTTATTGATTCCATTTAACTAGTAAGACGGCAACTCTACCCATTTTGGCCCATGACGCCTGGGGCGAACCCTGGGGCCACAGGCACCTTTTAGGAATATTTCTGCTAAGTTAGAGCATGTACGGAGCACTATTACCCCTCCCGTAGCCTTCCGATTAACATGCAACCGAGTGGGCGTCAATCGTCCTTGCCTGACAAACAATCCTAACAGTTCCCGAAATTCCTCCAAGAACATTTCTGACGGAAGGTAGGGTAATAGTGTCCCAAAGGTAGGGTAAGTATGTCCATGGTGACATGAAACTGGTCTCCATGGTAGGGTAACGTGACTTTTCTAGAGAGGGTAAACTGACCCGGCCTTCCGACCTATCCTTAAGTCGGAGCGCACATAGTCACTTTATCCCCTCTACCTAGGCACACCTATTCCTTAAGTACCTTCTGTTCTAGGGGATATCCGGACCATCGGATACCCCTTGGACATGCTTTAAGATGTCCGCCAAGTCTACCATTTGACCTCTTGGTCTTATGTATAGGCATAGACTTAGGTTGCCATAGCTCTATTTCGTAGGGTTGTTACAGAGTGGGGCGTAGCAACCAGAATCAGGATGCAAGGGATGAAGGGGGACATCGGGGCTAGAATCCCAGACACACGCGACAGAGTGGGGCATCGCAACCAGAATGAGGATGCACCGGATGCAGAAGACACAAAAAAAGTAAAACTTGGTGTCATGACACGCCGCCCACCCATCAGATGCAGAGTTTTTTTCGCTGATGGATATTAGAGGGAATGTTAAGGCAGAGAAGTAGTTGTTGGATCTTCAATTTATCAGTTGGGAGGATAGGGAGCCGGATCAAAGAAAGTTTGTTGGAATACGGGCTTGGGTGGTTGGAATTCTACAAGAATTGGGCCACTAGTTGGAATCAGAGATGGTAGAAAAGGAACTCTATTAGGAGTCCAATCGACACCTCTAGGGAATAAGCAAGTTCTTTAATACCACTGATAAGTGGCACCTATCAGTTGCGAGAGTTCTTAATGGAGCTGAACTCATTCGTCTCCACAATGCCCATATTGCCAAGAATGTAAAAAAAGGCCCTCCACCTCCTGATCTCCAGAAAAAAAAGTACTCCTAAGCGAAAACCCACCAAAGCCCCCCCCTATCTCACATACACTACCTATCAGAGTTCAGAAAATAGTTGTATCCAATACTCCAATAGTTATTTTTATTGATTTGGAGGTTGATGAGAGTGAGTTTGAGCAGCTAAGTGATAATGAGTGGAATACACCTCATTGAACTCCCTGTCGTACTCGCAGATCCACTAGTATATTCGCCGCATCCAAATCCTTACAACCTGATGTCCCTCTCCATATGTGACTTCAGTCCCGGTAGCCATAGGACTTCACTCTCTTTTCAAATCCTCAATTTCTTATATATATGCCCCCTCCTCTTTATTTTCTACTACTCTACAAATTCACTTACTTTCAGAATTTTTACAAACCCACTTTCCCTCCAGTAACACTCTCTCATGGTCAGGGTTCACATAACTTGAACCAGTATTGGTTTCTTAAACGGACATGTCTTGGGGGAGATATCGTTGAATGAACACTTTTTCCCCACAGGAGGTAGCGGAGAAACCCGTGTGTCAGATCCCGGACATGTGTCAGATTGCCATCCCGGACGTTAGTCCCCATTGTCCCCCATTGTCCTCCCTCCATCCACAGCACTCCTCGGAAGTCCTCGGAAGTCCCTAGAGGTCCCCTACCGTTCCCATGACCGCCACTGTTTTACTCTTTAGGGCCTACCGCCCTACCTAGAGACCCCCATCCTCCGTTTTTACCCCCCCGCAGGGTTGGGAACAATGGGGGGGGAGGGGAAGAAAGCTCAATCCAGCTTTTGAACACATAGCTTACTAACGTTGCAGACAGGGGGTAAACCCAGTCGGTCTCTATGGTATGTGATAATGCCCTAGAGCATATATAAGAAAGGGTAAACACCTTGTAGGTCTTGTACGGAGGTATAGCTCTTAAGCTTTATATGTTCCACGAGCAAGGGGTGTTCGGCTAGCAGGGGGGTATCTAACGCGAATTAGGAGATTTCGGCACGCATTAAAAAACTTTCACCAGAAATTGCCCAATTCGCCGCCTATACCCTCGCTAGCCCAGCACCCCCTGCTTGTAGAACATACAAAACTTAGGAGCTGTACCTCCGTAGAAGGTAACACCAGTGCCAGTGGGTTCTTGTTGCAAGGCGCCGTATGGTCGAGGCAGCGATCGATGGTAAGTCATGGCGTTTGCAGGAGGGAAAAATGGGAGGAGTGGAGGGGGAGAAGTGGAAAGGGACTAAAGGGTAATTGCGGAGGGGGTGGGAGAAAAACGGATAGCTATCATAGGTTGACTGATAACATGCTTTATTGCTTGGATAGAATAAGGTACATTGAACACCCACTAGACCTCCACCAACATGGCCCTGGGGGGATAAATTTCGCTTCGGCAGGAGAGCGCACAAAGGGGGAAATTCGGATACCCACCAATAACTACAGATAGTCGTACCTCGCTACCCCGGACAACCGAGATTGAAGGAAACTTACCCGGCACCCCAGGTCATCTGGGATAATGGATCATGTTTTGGCGTAGATAGATTTAGAATTCAGAAAATGTCATACGGGAAAGCGAGGTTTGGCTGTACTGCGAACTTTTGGGGTGGTTGGAGGGCCGGGTATGAATATTAGGTGACAAGCGGCGGAATGCGATATGAGTGGTGGGAACCGAATGTGAATAAGCGAGAGCTAAGCGGGTTGGGGAGACAGAGAGCCGGATTTGAATAGCAGAGACGGGGACCAAATGCTATAAGGGCAGGACTAAAATTGGTATTAGCCTCTCCGGTACCCATGACCGTATCTAAGTGAATCAGGAAGGGGAAGTAGGAGCAATGCCCAATATTTTCCGGCGCGGAGGAACGTAGGCCGGTGTGTGCAATAACAAAACTTAGATCAGGGTATGAAACTTAATGTTATCCCTTGCCAGGACGTTCTCGGTGCTGAACATTATCAGGAGATTTTCTTTCCATCAGTTGGAGTACCGGTGTGAACTTCGAGAATTTTCTCCGACGAAGGAAAGAACCTGAACTCAAATGATTGAGGAACTGATGACCCCGGGAAAATGGCTCCACACAGTCGCTACGGGAGCGTTGTTTGTGGTTTGGAATGCGGCGGTTGAGTACGGTAGGGGCGGTGTACTTGATGGTGTTTTCCCAATTTCGCTCAGGCCCTGGAGATAGGGAAGGTGGGTCGGAGAATAGAAGGAAAGTCTTTGAGGCCAGCGATCGAGTGTGGGGTGCGGGCCACGAGGCTGTTATACATCTGTATGATACGAGTATGAAAGGGTTACTCCACCAACCGTACCGGTAGCTCGGCCCCGCGAAAGTGAGGGGCTCCGGAGCCGCACAAGGTCGGTTGCTCGCCTACAGCAACAGCTGGTTAAGTTACTCATCTATCATATCATATCAGTTATGCAGGAAGCAATATTGGCCGCGATCCTACGATATTAGTGGTAGACGGATTCAACCCAAGTGTTGAAACCAATGGTAACTTGTCAGTGGGTTAGCGGGATTTACCAGTGAATGCGGCTATGATATACCGGCAGAATGAGGCATGCGCAGCCAGTCCTGTGCTCAACATTGGCCCATTTCTATGTGGCACGGTGCATGCGCTAGGCTCGTAGGGTCTGATGTGTGGCTGTTACGACGCCGGTACTGGTTCCGATAGGCTCCGACTTCGCTAAAACATGCTGGCGGTAGTTACACTTTGATTCAATTTCGGTGTGCGGGTACTTGAGTGCCGTATCGGTAGTTCATGCTTGTCGGTAGGGCACTGGGCAGAAAGAATTTTTTCATCTCATGCCTGACTTTTTCTAAAATGTTTTCCTTTGAGGAGCGATTGGTGTCCGTTGGTAGGTTATGGTGGTCCCAGGGATGTCCGTCCGCGGAAAAAAACACCTGTGGGGGCAATAGGATCCACTGCGACGGTGTGTCCATACCGGTAGAAAACATCTTCTGCGAGTTACCGGTAGTGATTGCCCCGGGCGGGCTTGTTTATGTAGGAAGGAATTGTTTCCCGGTTTTTACCGACACGACCGTGCATAATCCCCTGCTCGGGTGGACGTTGTCCCAAGTCGGTTAGGATAAAATATTACTGTTCACCGCCCTGTGGAATTCACTCTCTCCTACTCGTACAAGTGATAGAGTATTGCGAACACTCCTAGCTCAAGCAGTAGCATTTCGGGGGTGTGGTACACGAGTGCCCGGACTGTCGTGTTGAAGTTGGGCACCTAGATACTGGTAGAGAGGCTATCGCCAGACCAATAACGAGCTCATGCCGCCGGAATTATGTACCTACATTATGAAATATCGTCCTCTGAAGCATCTCAGCAAACACCGAATACTTTTAGTCAATAACATCTCCAGGTAGAGCTCCCTATGTCACCACAAGCGCTAGGCTGGCACCGAATGCTACCGCTTGTTAACTACGACATATAGAATTAGACTACTCAGTTCAGCACCGTGGGGACAACAATTGATTGGCCCAGTGATTGGTAACTTTTCGGTGTCCCACTTCAACTTGGCTGCCCGAGTATGCTAATTTACGGGTTCCTTGACTAAGTGGTAGCTGCAGCAGGCACATTACCCGATTACGCATAAAGTGCTTACGCCAAAGCCCAGGCTAGGAAGGAAATTCGAAAATGTGAGCCTGGGAGTTGGTCTACTCGAATAATGGTTGGCTTGTGGTTGGGTAGATAGAGACTGGGCATGCAGTTGTCCTACATGGGTGTAAGTGCTGGGAGGTGGCAACCCCGCTCTTGGTGAACTTAAAGTAAACATTGGGCTGAATACCGCCCATACCCTCCGCTGCTACTCCACCACATCCTTGAATCCCCAGTCAGGAAGAATAACTCTAGAGCGAGCGAAGCTTCAGCGACCGCCTACCTTACGATTAAATGCCGGCTTGTATTTATCCATCGTTTCTAAAAAATAGCGAGCTATAATACCTTCAACTTTGCACCTCCGCTCTCAGATCTCCAACGACCGCGACCACGAAAATGGCAGAGCCCATCTCCTTGACTGCCAGTGTCTTGGCCCTCATACATCTCGGTGCGAAGGTTTACCAGCTTTGCGATGAATACTGCGATGTGGTCAAGGAGAGCGAACAAGATTTCAAGAAACTGGGGGATGAGATTAGGGCTTTCGACCAACAGCTGAAGGAAATTCAAAGCCTTGCGGAACAAGGCGATGAGAACAATCCGCAATACCCTGAGCTACTTGAATGGACGAGAGGCAAAAGTTTGAAAGATTATACGGCAGCCCTGAAAGAGCTTGAGGCCAAATTAAATGTTCCGGGATGGAGGAAATCGTCGCGGAAGCTTCTTTGGCCTTTTCGTAAACCGAAAATGGAGCGTTACCTCGGCTTAGTTGGAGAGCAGAGAACGAAACTGCATCTATTGCTAACCACCGCCACAACGTAAGTTATCCATTGTTTAGTCCCCTAGGAATCTAACATTTCCACTTCCTTTTCGTTTTGGTGGGAAAACTAACCAGTTGCTTAGGAAAACGGTGACTAAGATGTTGCGAAAAGTAGATGGTACTTGGTCACATTATCCATAATCCTGCCAATTTTTCTCTTTACTAATACTAGACATTCCTAAAATCCTAGAGAAGGAACTCCGAGAAGTGCAGAGGTGGCTCAATATTGTTGATCCAGGTACCAATTATTCATCGGCATTGGCTGTTCGTGAACCCGGCACTGGAGGTTGGTTGCTCGGGGGACCACAGTACATGGATTGGAAGGAAGGCAGAGGGGGGGTTCTCTGGCTCCATGGTATACGTATGTCTAGAGATGAGTGAAACCTTATGCTCCGAAGAATGTCACTAACATTTGTGTCCTCTAGCTGGATGTGGCAAGAGTGTACTGAGGTGCGAACCAGACCGGGTATCCAGAGGTGCAATATAATTTCTGTATTACTAACTTACTCTTTAGCGCTACCGCCATTGAAGATGTCGAACATCTGTGCAACGCGAACGATGATTACGGATTAGCTTATTTCTACTTCACCTTCAGTGATTCCGAGAAGCAGAAATTACACAATGTGCTTCTATCGCTCATTGGCCAACTTCCCAAAAAGCCTTCGGATCGAGGTTTGCCAGGTGCGGTTGTAGATCTCTACAATAGCACTCAGGCAATCGGAAAGTCCGCAGATACTAGAGCTCTGAAGGATCTATTGTTGCATATGATAAAGGGTTTCAAGAAGACATTTATCATTATCGATGCCTTGGATGAATTCCCCAAGGACACCCGGGAGAGTCTGCTATCTTGGATCCGGGAGCTTACGGTTGATCATGATGCTGGATCGCTCTCAATTCTCGTCACGAGCCGTCCTGAGGCCGATATAGTGGGAACTCTAGCACGAGTCACCGCTTTTTCAATATCGCTACAATCTGAAACTGTCGATCCGGATATCCGGATATATGTACAGAAATCTCTGGATGGCAAGGATCGCTTCCAGAGATTTACGAAAGAAATTAAGAATGAAATAGAAGATACACTAGTTTCTCGTTCACAAGGAATGTATGCATGCTCCACTATTCAGATTTTAATTTACGCTGATACAAGGGTGGGAATATTAAGGTTCCGATGGGTGGATTGTCTTTTGCGAATTCTACAGGAATGCATAACACCAGGAGATGTGAGAGCTGCATTGAGAGAACTTCCGAAAGACTTAGATTCTGTTTACTTGCGGATCCTGCAAAGTATCCACGAGAAGCAGGGGGAATATATTCGGCGAGCGATGCATTGGCTCGCCTTTTCCGCAGTACCCTTGACGTTAGGCCAGCTTGCGGAGGCCGTCGTGATCGAATACGATGTCGAAAAATATGGCGAGGATCCTGAGACTGGGGCCATTTTTGATATGGATTGCTTCATGAGCATTTGCCCTAGCCTTATTGCCTTCGAGGATGCCAGGGACGGTGAATCCTCCCCCCAGGAAAACCGCCGATTACGACTGGCACATTTCTCGGTAAAGGAATATTTGATCTCCGACCGGGCCGCTCAGGGCCCTAGTGCCTGCTACCATATTTCGGAGGATAAAGCCAATTTATTGATGGGGCACGCTTGCCTTAGTCGAATACTGCGACATAGTGCACAAGGGGCTATACACTGGAAAGAAGTTGCGGAAACATCATTTCTCTACCATAGTGCTCGCTATTGGTTTGTGTATACCAGATTTAATGACGATACGGCACCCACACCACTCTCCCAGGCGGCAGTGAAGGTCCTCGAGCTTGGCAAGGGGTTGCTAGATATATATGATCCCGACGATCATTACCGGATCACTACCCCCAGCTCCGGCATTTATCCACCAGCAATCTACTATTCCTGCTTGTTAAATTTAGTGACGGCCGCTAAATTCCTAGTCAATGAAGAAGCCGATGTAGTAAATGTGAATGCGCAGGGTGGCATGTGTGGCAATGCACTCCAGGCAGCGGCTAGCAAAT
>LN890975.1:523791-552833 GCA_900010015.1 Tuber aestivum
CACTATACGCAGCGGCGGCAAATGGAAACGAATCGGTTGTGCGGCTTCTCCTCGAGCGTGGGGCAGAGGTGAATGCGCAGGGTGGCCGTTATGGCAATGCACTCCAAGCAGCTGTGGAAAATGGAAACCAATCGGTTGTGCGCCTTCTCCTCGAGCACGGGGCAGAGGTGAATGCGCAGGGTGGCCAATTCGGCAATGCGCTCCAAGCAGCTGCGGAAATGGAAACGAGTCCGTTGTGCGGCTTCTCCTCGAGCGTGGGGCAGAGGTGAATGCGCAGGGTGGCCATTATGGCAATGCACTCCAAGCAGCTAAATCACTAGGTCATGAATCGATTGTGCAGCTTCTCCTGACACATGGGGCAGTTCCTAATGCACGGGCTCGTCCGGATCACAGAAGTAGCTCAACCACCTAGGGCACCCGCAATTGTTCAACCACTCTAATATCTGATCGCCAAAATTGCCACCGACTCTCAATATTTCCCTTTTCCTATCCCACATTGACTGACTCCTTCTCTTGCTCTTGTTTCATACCACTATCGCAAGAAATCCCGGTTCCTACCTATACACGCCGCATTCCCGGCAGCCTACCGCCCCACAACCATAATCTGGTGCGCACCCCAAGCAAAATCTAATATTCACCCCCCCAATCCCATATATCCTTCTGCCGCCGGCTGCCCCGGAGGACTTCCGCCGCTGTTTTCTGAATTTTGAATTACCTCATGCGGAGTTCACTCGAATATACAAACCCGCATCTGTGGCCCTCACTGCTTATCTGACCTCTCCAAACCCGCTACCTCTTGGCCCCCTTCATCCCACACCCAGTCCAACAACCCCAACAATCCCAACACACCCACCCGCATCACATCACAGTAGCCGCTGGCGCACACCGAATGTTCTAACCTAACCTTTTGCGCTAACTGACTCTTGTTCAACTCGGTCTCTTCATTCTCATTATCACCCGCCTTTGAGATGAAAACTAGCTATCTCGCAGATTGTATACCGCGGGGTTCACAGGTAGATCGGCATTTACAGTCAATGTCCCAATCTGTCGAGTGACCCCGATAGAAGGAACAACGGGATAGGGACTGCTCTGGAGGCTGTAGGAAGACATGAAAGGAGTTTGGAAGGGGAGGGAAGTGCCAAGTCGGCTTACCAATTTATTTATTAGCTAGCCGGGTCTGGTCTCGGGCTTTGGAGCTCTATTTCCTTTTCTATACTTCTTAGCCGCCCCTCCCCTTCTTCTCCTTAGTGGGATGAGGCTGTGGTTATGGCTTTGTCGAGGGCGACAGTTCGAGAAAAAGCCCCGCTTCGCTCTTGGGAGATGGATTGTTTGTGATCCCGTCTCCTCTGTTTATTTTCTCTTTCCTCTTAGTATATCCTCACACCGACACGTGAACTATCTATTAGCCATTGGGGCTTGCCCCTGGACATGTGAGTATCGTATTAGATATTATCATACATAGAAATTTTCCTCGCAGTACCGTATCAAGCCCCCTTAGTGCCAATTGTGACAACAGGGGTGAACAGGTCCGCATCAAGCCTTGCAATTGGATATTAAGGACTTAAAACGAGAGGCCTTGGCCTGACCCAAGGCGGACGAAAGCTCGGCCTAGCAGGACTTGATCCAAAAACCCACAAAGTAGGATAACTCAGGGAACCGCTTCGGTCCGCATGCGGAAATCACTGGTAGATATATGCAGGAGCTGTAGTGAGTCGGATGGAACACAGGTGGTTGTCCCGTCCCCGGGCAGTATGAGAGCAGGGAGGATTATCACTCAGTTGGTAGCTGGGGAGTAAGTGTTGGAAGTTTTATCCCATTTCCACTCTTTTTAAAATTTAAATTTTATCTGTACCAATTTCCCGCCTCTTCATTCATCATCTGTAGCATTTGATCAATCGGATTTTAAATTGATTATTGGGCCTGCTTTGCGTGCCCTGGTTCCGGTATTTGTCCCGTATCAAGAGAACAAACCGTTGTTTCGCGAGATGCAGGGATTTTGGTTCACAAGAGCTTTAGTCCCTTCTTTTGTGAGCCCCAGATATTCTGCTGCGTATCAATGATAGGCTCCACTGCTTAGTGATCAGAAGTTCCTTATTTTGTTAATTGAAGACCTGCAAGACGTCAATTATAAGTAGCATTCTATCAGGGGACTTGGGCTGCCCCATACCCCTGAGGGTAGGAGCAAATTCTTTTACCTCTCGTTTCTAGCTGGGTCTGCATTCATGAAACTAAAAGATTTAGATTTAATTTGTGTTCCCTGTGTAACCCGGGTTCAGAGGACCCACAACGCGGCTTTTGTGAAGCGGAAAATCCGGACGTGAGCTTCGGGCTGGTTGAATAGACGGCTGACTTTAGGGAGCACTACCAGCATCAGCGGAAGTGCCAATAGAAGTGGCTGATCGTCTGAGTTACTCAAGAGCCAATTTCACGCCATTCATTTATCCTTGTGTCGCTGTCCATGGACTATGCCAACCACAGCCAAAGAATGCAAGAAAGCAAGATTTCTGGAGTAGCAGGGGAAGGGAGGTTTGATTCGGGTCCATTATCAGACATGGAGCTTGAGAATGATTGGAAGTTAAGCGATAGCAGTAGTGTGTGCTATCACCATGACTTGCGGTATGAGTAATCGGTGGGCGACTCGACATGATGGAAATGACTGCTACTATCCTTGGTTCAATGTTTCTATGGAACAAGCGGTCCCCAATGTATCCAAAACCGACGGCACTCAGATTGATTACTAGGTTTCCATATTGTTGTCCATATTGTTGTCCGCAATGCTTTAGATTTCGAGATACAGTCCTCACCATATTACTGTAACACATGACGTAATCTTGGGGAATATCTGAAAAAGATAGATGTTGGGATGGTATATGGAGTAGGCTAGAATGTGGCTCAAGTGCTACCGAAGAACAGTGGTATAGGTAGGATCAGAAACTTCGTTCTCTCATTTAGCATCTTCCCCAAAATAACTACAAGACAGGGTATAAGCAAAACATGAAAGCATCCCAATCTTTGTCGGGATCACTTAGCTCTCTCGTTTCCTGCATGAATGTCCCATTCCTTCACACAAATACATGCCCATACTGACAAAAGAAGGGCCTGTATGGAAAAATGTCACTGCAAAATACACAATGAGGGCTCCAGAAACTCCAGAACGAAAGAAGCCACCCCCAACATTCCCAAGATCTCCACAATCATTAACAATCCGATGTCCTTCGCAACCAACTTCTGCAACTTTAGCAGCAAGACCAGGTGTCTGAAATTGCCATGCTCAGGGCTTTCCCGAGCTTGGGCTTCACAATGGCCCTGGATGAAGCAGCATAAATATTCTTTTCACCTAACTCTCTACCCACCGAAGGAGAGAGTAAGGTACTGTAAATTCTACAGCCTACCCCTTTCCTTAATGGATATTTCAAAGCTTTCAAAACAATTGAGTGGATAATGTAACTGGATTTGGTTTAAACTCCAGTATAGGACTTTTCTTACCACCTATATCCACAGACTTCTGCGTTTATCGTTTATCTTCAGACTTCATTTCTTTGGAATATATATCTTCCAAGTAGGCGGATTGGAGGTCAGTGATTGGAAGTTATGTGGTTATTGGGTAGAAAGTTTAGGTTTGTGGTTTGGTTGATACCGGTTGCCATAGGGGATCAGGTATCGCGAATTTATAGTGCTTGACACCCTATGCTAGAATACTTAATGCTGATTGCTGGAGATTTCATGAAGTATCATATCATTCAGGAATTATCTCGAGAGCTAGAGATTATTTAGAATCGTGAAGGATTACGGTTTGTCAGGATAATGTATTTGCTTTGTGTTGATTGAGTATAATCGTCTTTCACTGTCGTTATCCGCTTTGGAATTATATAATAGTATCTCTTGGTGTGTCATTAGATAGCGTCTCTATTGATGACCCAGTTCTCCATCCCTCTGCCCCCTGCTGCCTATTGAGCCGCCTGTGATCGTACTACCTCTACTTATTCACCAATTAGTGTTTTCCCTTAAGCTTCATGTCATCAGGCCAGTATCCTCAACCGTCTAGTCTGCCTGTCCTGGGGGTAGGACAGGATGAATAGACTGTAGTCCGTATTGTGGAGGGTGGTAGGAGGGGCTACAACTGGGGCGGGTATGACTGGATGGACTACTAGGGGCTACGGTCTTAGAGTATGAAATTCTATAAACAAAAGGGCATTGTCACCCCCAATGTTTCGACCATATCTGGGGTTGTTTGCAGAGTGATATGTATCACCGGTACTCCCCCGCCGTCCACCTTTGTCCCCCACCATCTATAGTAGCCCTCGGCAGTCCCCGGGAGTGCCCAGAGGTCCCCCACTGTCAACCAGACGACCACTGTTTCACCCCATAAGGCCCACCATCCTGAGTTTTCACCGCCCTGGAGAGTCGGGAACACTAAGGGGGGGGGGGAGAAAGTTCAATCCAGCCGTTAAACACACAGTTTACTAACCTCCCAGACAAGTGTATGCCGGATCGGACTTGGCTCTCTTTAATGGATTCCTCCAATCCCAGGCAGTCTTTCGCCTAGATTAAGCTAGTATCCAAACCTGATCATAATATCATTTGCTCAAATATGGCCTGGTACATGAGCCGGCGATCTAGAGTTCACTAGTTGATATGAACTGGCCAATGGCAAACTTGTCAGTCTCCTTCCTTGCCTGATGGGGTAGGAAATTTTGTAGAAAAAAGGCCGCCAGATCTCATTAGCCCTCCGCCAACGAATCTCGCAACATAGGACCCAATACTAAATGAAGAAGAATGATAATTGGTGTATTGAGTCAGTAGGAGATTATGGTGGTTGGGATATCGTTTCCTTGAGCCTGCGCTTCTATTGTGAGGGGAATAGCCAGATAATCTTAGGACTTGGCAATAGGCATGGAGAATATGGTACCCAAGTTTATAGAGTTAAGCAAAGTGTTGGTGAGCATTGTATAGAGTAAGGCTAGGCTGTTTGGGTGGGGTGGCCGGTTCGGGCCTGGGGAATTGTACCAGTACTGCTTGCTCATGTGAGCTTTCCCTTTTCCATCTTCACTCCACCGCATTTCCCCTTCTATGAGTAAGGCTTACCACGGTGGTGGGCTCTAGTAACCGCGAATGCTCACTTCAATGTGACCTGAGCAGATGGTGAAATATCATACACAACCACGGGAGACAACGCTCCCGAGTATGGAATGTTTTACAGATAATGAAATAAGGGATGGCTTCAATGATAACAATCTGAAATTTATAAAGGACCAGAAGGGCAGTGACACAGAAAGACTGATAAAGCAGAAGGAAAAACATTTCGCGAACGTTGACTGCTGTTTCAATGGCAAAGGAAAGGATAACGATCATACAGGACTTATCGTTTCTTGTCCCTCGAGTTCCCGAACCTTCGTGGGGAATGCTCATCCTCCTTTTTGAAAAACTGGTGTGCAGAAAGAAACTCTGTCTCTGATCGGTAGCCTGTAACACGGGATCGGCAAAAGAGAAATATTTCACTAACGGGACATCTCCAGTTTTGGATCTGATCTAACCCCGAGGTGTGGCTGGCCTGATTCTCATTTATAAGGTTCGAGGCTTGTCCAAGAGCATGCCGTGCAGCAACCACTGGTTTCCAACAAACTTTAGGGCAGGATTTATGCTGTTGTATGAATTTAGGATTTGGGTACCAGGGGTGTTGTTCGACCATTGATGTCTCAGCCATGGGCCATGCCCCCCTACCCGGTAATGGGGGATTATACAGCTTTGTGATGCCAAACCCGAGAATTGTGCTGATTTCTGTGAGAAGGAAATAGCGTTTCTGCCAGAAAAAGGTAGGTCAGGGGAGGGCGGAATACCCCTTCTGATTCGGCCATGGGCATGATATGATATATGTTTTTCAGAGCAGTGTGCTGTTCGACCGCGTTTCGCGGGTTGGGATTGGATACCGGTGGTACTGTACCTGCGGAACAGGAGCTAAGTTCATGTTAAACTCCTTAGTCTATGGATCTTCCTCCGCGAAAAATACCGAAGATTAGGGATTCCTACTAATCTCTGATCCAGGCTTACACCCACAGAAAAGTATCGAATAAGCAATGCCCATGGTGGAAACCAATTGCCATCATACCTTGGTTAGCGGCTAGCTCTTTCGGCGCTTTGTCATGGGTGTCAGCAATACTAGCACTTTATATACTCGGGCGGCCGGATTGAAACCGGGCATTTTGTATGGGCGTTGACACCTTAGGTGTCCGTCTTCAAACCGGCCGCGCAAGTATATATTTCCCTAAATTATATTTGATTTTAAAAAACCTTCATGGTTGAGTTAAATCCTAGGGGGGATGGGATTGTAGGAAAAAAAAAGTAGAACAAATAAGCCTGGAAAGAGGGTTTACTCGAGTACAAGGATGGCCTTAAAAGTAAATACTATCGAAATCCCAAGTTACACTAGACTGGCCTACCTCGATACCGGTGTAATGTAAAGAGTCCCCTACCAATGCCAGACACTAGGTTGTGAGTATGAACTGGTGATATCCGCTCGACTGTAGGAGGGGAGTAACAGAGGTATTGGCGGATATGTGATATATACGTGGATCCCCGTCACATAGTTTTCTTCGGTCCAAAATAAGATATCCGACCCGAGCTTTTGTGGAACACTCACGTCGGAAGAGAGGAAAGGAAGGACAACTACTACTACTAAGCCGATGTTATAGACTGTGAGAGGGAGCAGACCGGGGATGGGAGGAGGGACGCGATGGTGGAGACAGACATTTTTAAAGAGTTGTTGTGGTCCTTGCAGAAATAATACATTGGTTGGCCAGAATTGAGGGCAGCAAGCAGGAGGATGGCACCTTGCCCTTAGCCCTTAATAGGTTAGCGGATGCCGGGGGCTATAATAGAGTTAGCACTCCCACATAGCGACACCAAGCAGCCAGGCTGAGTGATGTTTGAGCGACATTATTTAATTTATCTAAGATGACACCGGCCCGTCCGAGCATTTCCACCACCTCCTCATACCCCCCCCCCCCCAAGTGCCTCACTGAGCGGTGTCCGGCCGCCATTGTCTAGTTTGTCGGGGTTGATGCTGCCCCGCCAGAGGTGCATTTTCACAACCTCCTCATACCCATCTGTCGCAGCCCACTTGAGTGGTGTTTGGCCGTCAGTCTGGTTGGTCTGGGTTGACGTCGTCCCGGACGGGCAGTATATTCGCCACTCCCTCGTGCCCCCCCCCCGAAGTGGCCCGGTTGAGGTGTGCTCGGCCGCCATTGTCGGGTTGGTCTGGGTTGGTGTCGCCCCGTCCGAGTACGAGTGCGGCCGATAGTTATATTCGTCACGTGGGTCTGATAAGAAAGTTTCGGTGCACCTTTTGGCTGCGATTTGTCCTTAGATAAGGCACGTGACGAATATATCTATCGGCCGCACTCGTAGTACGTTCCCTCATACCCTGCTGCAGCAGCCAAACGGAGCTGTGTTCCGCCGTCGATATCTGGCTTGTCTCGGTTCACATCGCCCCGTCCGAGTAGTATTTTCACCACCCGGCACTGCTATTGGATGGGGCTAAAAATTGGGTAGCCTCCGAATTCCGACGCCAGGCAATAGTATCATACTAGCCTTTTATGAATGCCACGAATTACGAGCAGCCACAGTGCAGGTGGCACCGTTTTCACATCTCCACCCCGTAAATATTAATACCTTTCAGGGTCTGCACAAATTTCCCTGTACATTACCAAACCCCTAGGAAACACAAAACAACGCTAGAGTCTTCGGGATGATGGTCCTATAGAGGAAGTATCCGTTAAGCGTGAGGTACACGATTGCCCTGTTACTTTTTGTAATGATCCCAATACAATATCTGTCAATGATAAGCCCAATTCCCCCTCTTATGCCCACGCTTTCGGTGTGCCGAGCACAAAGTCGTTTTCAAGTTGATGACAGAAGTTCCCATTGCCTTCATTGGTGGAGCGTTGGGGGCTACCTCCTCAAAAATATCTGTTTCTCACGTGATCTATTGTGTCGTAGAAGCTGGTGATAGGCCAAAGGTTTTGGTTTAGTGCTCTTACACTATTAAAACAATATACCCCACCTTAGTACTCGGGCTCCTGAATTTGGAAAGCGGGAGAAAAAAGAAGGTTCGAATTTTAACCCAAGCGGTGATCCAAAGAGCCACTGGATAGGACAAACAGCTCTATATGGGAGCCTAGGATAGTTCGGGTTCTAAGACCACATCCCTCGGATAGGGCTAACGGGGCGGTAAACCCGGTTGGGCTCTATGGTATGCTACAATGCCCTACAGCATATACAAGAAAGGGTAAACGCCTTGTAAGTCTTGTAGAGGGTAACACCTGTGAGAGTGGCTTCTTGCTGGAAGCCGGCGTAAGGTCGGGGTAGTGGTCGAGGGTAAGCCACGGCGCCCGTACGAGGCTTGGAGGGGAAAATGGGGGAAGTTAGAAGGGACCAGAAGGTAATTGCGGAGGAGATGGGAGTAAAAACAGATGGCTAGGTTGATTGATAACATGGTTTACCACTTGGATAGAATAAGGTAAATTGAACACCCTCCACACCTCCGCCAATACGGCCTTGGGGGGGATAAATTTTGGTTCGGCAGTGTAGCGGCGCAAAGGGCGGAATTCGGCTACTCACTAATCACTACCTATGGTCGTACCTCGCTACCCTTACCAGCCAAGATCGAAGGAACCTGCCCGGGACACCAGGTTATCCGGGATAACAGATCATGTTTTGGTGTAGATAGATTTAGAATTTACGGAATTTCATATAGGGTAGCAAGATTTGACTGTACGGCGAACTTTTAGGAGAGTTAGAGGGTCGGGTATGAATATCAGATAGCAAGCGGCGGGATGCGACAGGGGAGGTGGGACCGAATGTGAATAATCGAAAGCTAAGCGCGTTGGGGAGACCGAGAGCCAGATATGAACAGAAGAGCCCTAAGTTATCTAAGAGCTTACGATAGTTCAGGTTCCAACACTCCACCCCTCGGATAGGACTACTAGGGCAGTAAACCCCCTCGGTCGCTATGATAGGCTATTCAATGCCCTGGAGCATATATAAGAAAGGGCAAGCGCCTTGCAGGTTTTGTAGAGGGTAACACTTTGGCAGTGAATTCTTGCTAGAAGGCACCATATCGTCGGCGGAGTGGCTGACGGCAAGTCATGGAGTTCGCGAGAGGGAAAAATGGGAGAGGTGGAAAGGGGCTAGAGGGTACATGTAACTGTGGAGGGAGGAAAAACAGATAGCTAGGTTGCCTAATAACATGCTTTATTACTTGGATAGAATAAGGTACATTGGACACCCTCCGGACCCACCAACACGGCCCAGGGGGGGATAAATTTTGCTTTGGCAGCAAAGCCCACAAAGGGGGGAATTCGGCTACTCACTAATAACTACAGACAGTCGTACCTCGCTAACCTTACTAGCTAAGATCGAAGGAATCAGCCCTGTACACCCAGTTATCCGAGACAACGGATTATGTTTTGGTGTAGATATATTTAGAATTCAGGGAATTTCATGCGGGACAGCGGGTTTTGGCAGTGCTGCGAGCTTCTTGGACGGTTGGAGGGGCGGGTATGGATAGCAGGGAGCAAGCGGCGGGATGCGGCGGCGGGATGCGGCGGTGGCGGGGGATGGGAGGCGAATATGAGGGACGGAGGGCTAAGGGCGTTGGGGAGACCGGGACCCGGATATGGACAGAAGGGACCGGGGCCAAATGCTATAATAAAGGGAGGACTGAAACTGGTCTTAGCCTCTCTAGCACCCATGACCGTATCTTAGTGAATCTGAGAGTGGAAGCAGAAGCAATCTCCAACATTTTCCAACGTGGGGGAACCACGGCTGGTGTGTTCATCAACAAAACTTAGATCAGGGTATCAAAGTTAATGCTATCCCTTGCCTGGAGGTCCTCGTTGCTGAAGTTTGTCTAGGGTTTTTCTTTCTATTAGTTGGAGAACCCCGCCTGAATTTCTAGAGTTTTCTCGGATGAAGGAAAGAATTTGAAATCGAAGGATTGACGAACTGACAAACCCGGGAAAACGGCTCCACACAGTCGCTACCGATGCGTCGTTTGTCGTTTGGAGTGTCCGGTGGTTGAGTCGGCGTGGCGTACTCGTACTTGGTGATGTTTTCACAATTTCGCTAAGGGCCTGGAGAGAGAAGGTGGGTCGGAGAATGGAAGGAAAGTCTTTGGGGACGGTAACCGGGTGTGGGGTGGAGGCCACGAGGCTATCGTAAATCTATATGATACGAGTATGAAAGGATTACTTCACTAATACCCCTAGCTCAGCCCCGGGAAAGTGAGGGGCTCCGGAGCCGCACAACGTGAGTTAGCCTCCTACAGCAATAGCTAGTAATTACTCCTCTAGCAGTTCATACCAATTTTGGGGGAAGCTATGTGGACCCCGGTCCCGGGATATTAGAGAATGATGCTACAGCAGACGCAATGAGCCCCAGGGCTGAAACCAATGGTATTAACTTGTCAGTAGGTCAGCGGGCTTTACCAATGGATGCGGCTCCAGGATGCAGCATGCGCAGCACATTCCTGTGCCCAACATTGCCCTATCGAACCCCGTGTGGCATGGTGCATGCGCTATGCCTGCGCGGTCTGCTGTGTGGCTGTTACGGCGTCGGTAGTGGTTCCGAGGGGCGCCGACCTCGCTAAAACATTAAGATAATTTATTTGTAAAAAAAAAATACGCGACTCCACCTTAAAGGTATATGCGCATGCTGGCGGTGCTCACTCGTGCAGTTTCTGTCAATCTCTGCGTGAGGGTACTCCGGTACTCGAGCACTCGGACCGTACATAGTTCATTATGCTTGCCGGCACGGCGCTGGGCAGAAAGAATTTGCTCCTACCATCCCTGAGTTTTTCTGAAATGAGTTCTGTTGGGGGGCGATTGGCCCCGATTATTATGAGGGTTGATTGGTTCATGACGGTGGCAGGGATGTCCGCACATGGAAAAGACCTAGAGGCAATACCGGCACCCGAGTAGAACCCGCTGCGACACGTGTGTGTGTGTCCCTAGAAATCATCTTCTGCGAGTTAGTCTACCGGTAGTGGAGGCCCAGGAGGGGCTTGTTTTTGTAGGAGGAAAGTGTTTCCGGATCTTCGTCAACACGACCGTGCATCATCCCCTGCTCGGGTGGACTTTGTCCTAAGTGGGTTAGGGTGAAATACTACCCGTACCATTTACCGCGCTGTGGAGTTCACACTCTCCTACTCATACAAGTGCTCAAGTATTCCAAGTACTAGAATTTCAAGGGTGTAGTACTGTATACGAGTGCTCGGACTGCCGGGTTGAAGTTGGGCACCCAGATACCGTACTGGTACAGAGGCTATCGCCGGGACAATAACGAGCTCATGCTGCCGGAATTATGGGAGCCTCCTCAGGGGGGGAGGGTGTGTGCATAATACCGATAAGAGACTTGGAGATTATTGGATGACGGGTTGGGAAAAAGAAAACAACACACAACATACGGGAGATCAATCGCTACACAACCGAATTATTTCAACCGAAAAACGAATGCTTCCAAGAGGCCCCGGAGTGCCTAGGGTTAGTGGGCCCCTATTCTTGGTTTTTGATTCTGTGGTGGGTAGATTAGGGGTCCTCAAACCTCGGACGGGATTTGGGTGGGTTCAGGACAGGTTGACTTGCCACTAAATAACCGCCAATAAGATTCACATACTGGACAATAGGGAGGTTCTGCTATTTTTCTTAATTATGACACTTTCACTATCTCCACGGCAACGGCAGGGATTATGACCCAACTAGTAAGAAGAGGGTGTAGTGTAGTGTGGCAAGTAGCAAAAGTAGAGTTAAGAAATGTTCTTAATTAAAAAAATTTCTTTAAAGCCCTTTGTTTACACCAGACTAGTGAGTGTTGATACAATGGGAGTTGGATGGGTACAGCCACCTAGGGTCAAAGACCTGTTACTTACGAGTACGATGAGTCATAATTATTAAAAATCCCCGGGTGCAAAACAGTACTTTAGATATCTGGTATTTTCCCTCACGCCACCCGCGAAAATAAAAACAAAAGTATAACTTAAGAAAAATAGTAGAACCTCCCTAATAGGTCTGAGGATCCTAGATGGAGGGTGGAAAACCATGGATGAGTTGAGAGTCCATCCCTTACCTTGTTGCCGAATTCCATGGCAGAGTAGCCCTGGTGGGTCTTAGCCGCCAAGGACAGGTGTTTTTCCAGTACCGTAAAAACTCGAATAATCGAACCGGGTGCTATGTCGTTGGAGTTGCCTCCTCCGGTAAAGCCTGTTGTTTCTCTGTTTCCTTACGCTTCTGAGGGGGGCTGAGCAGCTCCGTTTTTTGCTGTGTTTTTCGCCCCCTTTCTCAAGTGGGTAATTCTCGACTACATAGCACACGGTTCTATTATTTGAGTTTTTACGGTAGGTTGTAGGTTGTCCTGAAGAGTACTGAGAAAATCTCGTTTCTGTCATGGCCATGCTGATCGGTACCCTAACGGGGTGTTGGGCTGAGAATGGACAAACTGAGTAACCCTCAGCATGGTCATGATCGAAGTGTCATCCTCTGTGCACATTTAATCACAACTGCCCCAGTGGGCTAGTACTTAGTAGTCTGGACAGGGCGAGCTGTTGGTAACTATCTCCAGTAAGCGGTAGAATAGCGTCTGCCGTAATTACGGGGTAAGGGATAAATGGCTAAAGGTGACACTTGGTTATACTAGTAGATATTTTTTTTATTTTTACTATACTCAAGTTGGTAACATCTAGTCTAGTTCTTTAGTGCTCCGTGAAAACCCATCCACCACTTTTGCCGGATGGGCAGTTGAGTTGAGTTGGGCCGTGGATCATGATCTGGACCAATCACCATTGATTACCAATTTCTATCCTCAACTCAACCAAATCCTGTCCGAGGTTTGAGGACCCCTATTTTGTCAACTCGCAATAGCTTGGTGGGTGTCCAACTTCAACTCGGCCACCCGAGTACGGTAATTTACGGTGCAGTGGTGTGCTTGAGTACTGTACCGTATGCTACACCACGGCAGCCCCCCTCTTGAATGAGACATGAACAATAGTCTGCGAGGCTTTCCCTGGCCAGTGGGAGCTGCAGCAAGACACATCCCCCGATTACGCCTAAAGTGCTCACACCAAAACCCCGGCAGGGAAAGAAATTCCATCGTTACTGGAAATGTGAGCATGGAGGTTTGGTCGACTCGCATAATGGTTGGCTAGCAGTTGTGCAGGTAGAGATTGGACATGAAGCTGCCGTTCTGGTGCGCAGCCCCGCTCTTGGTGAACTTAAGGGAAACATTCAGCTGAATACCGCCGCAGCCCTCCGGTTGCTGTATTCTACCACATCTTTGAATCCCCAGTCAAAAAGAATAACTCTAAAGCGAGCGAAGCTTCAGTGACAGCCTACCTTAGGATTTAAACGTCCGCTTGTCCTTATCCATCGTTTCTAAAAAATAGCGAGCTGTAATAGCTTCATCTTTGCACTTCCGCCCTCAGGTCTGCGACGACTACGATCAGGAAAATGGCAGAACCCATATCCTTGGCCGCCAGTGTCATGACCCTCATTCATCTCGGCGCGAAGGTTTACCAGCTTTGCGATGACTACTGCGAGGCAGTCAAGGAGAGCGAGCAAGATTTCAAGAAACTGGGGGGTGATATTAGGGGTATCGACCAACATCTGAAGGAAATTCAAAGCCTTGCGGAACAAGGTGATGAAAACAATCCGCAATACCCTGAGCTACTTGAATGGACGAGAGGCAAAAGTTTGAAAGATTATACGGCAGCCCTGAAAGAGCTTGAGGCGAAATTAAATGTTCCGGGATGGAGGAAATCCGTGCGGAAGCTGGTTTGGCCTTTTCGCAAACCGAAAATGGAACATTACCTAGGCCTGGTTAAAGAGGAGAGAACAGAACTGCAGCTATTGCTAACCACCGCCACAACGTAAGTTATCCATTGTTCAGTCCCCTAGGAATCTAACTTCTCCACTTCCTTTTCGTTTTGGTAGCAAGACTAATCAGTTGTTTAGGAAGACGGTAACTAAGGTATTGCGAAAACTGGATGGTACATTGTCACATTATCCCTAACCCTGGCAATTTTTCTCCTTACTAACACTAGATATTTCTGAACTCTAGAGAAGGAATTCCGAGAAGTACAGCAGTGGCTCAATGTCGTCGATCCAGCCTCTAATTATTCGTCCGCTCTGGATGTTCGTGAACCCGGTACTGGAGGATGGCTACTCGGGGGACAGGATTACATGGATTGGAAGAAAGACAGGGGGGGAGTTCTCTGGCTCCATGGTATACGTATGTCTAGAGATGGTTGAAATATTATGCTTCGAAGAATGTCTCTAACATTTGTGTCTTCTAGCCGGATGTGGTAAGAGTGTACTAAGGTGCGAACTCAAGAGGGTATCCAGAGGTGCAATATGATTTCTTTATTGCTAACTCACTCTCTAGTGCTACTGCAATTGAAGATTTGGAACATCTGTGCAACCAAAACGACGATTACGCATTAGCTTATTTCTATTTCACCTTCAGTGATTCCGAGAAGCAGAAATTGCACAATATGCTCCTATCCCTTATTGGCCAACTTCCAAAAAGGCTATCGGAGCGGGGTTTGCCGGGTGGTGTCGTAGATCTCCACAACAGAACCAAGGCGATTGGAAAGTCGGCGGATATCAGAGATCTGAAGGATCTATTGTCGCATATTATAAAGGATTTCAGGAAGACGTTTATCGTTCTCGATGCCCTGGATGAATTCCACAAGGACACACGAGAGAGTCTCCTATCTTGGATCGGTAAGCTTATGGCTGATCATAAGGCTGGCTCGCTCTCGATTCTCGTCACGAGCCGTCCCGAGGCCGATATAGTGCGATCACTAGGACCACTAGCCGCTTTTTCAATACCTCTACAATCTAGAACTGTCGATCAGGATATCCGGACGTATGTGCAGAAATCTCTAGGCAGCAAGGATGGCTTTGGGAAGTTTACGAAAGAAATAAAGAATGAGATAGAGGACACACTAGTTTCTCGTTCCCAAGGAATGTATGTTATACTCGACCATTCAGGTTTTGATTTACGCTAATACAAGGATCCGAATGTTAAGGTTCCGGTGGGTGGATTGTCTTTTGCGAATTCTGCAGGAATGCATGACACCAGGAGATGTGAGAGTTGCCTTGAGAGAACTTCCGAAAGACTTAGATTCTGTCTACTTGCGGATCCTTGAAAGCATCCACGAGAAGCAGCGGGAATATATTCGGCGAGCGATGCATTGGCTCGCATTTTCCGCAGTACCCTTGACGTTAGTCCAGCTTGCGGAGGCCGTCGTGATCAAATACGATGTCGGCAAATATGGTGAGGATCCTGAGACTGGGACTCTTTTTGATGTGAATTGTTTCATGAGCATTTGTCCAAGCCTTATTTCCTTCGAGGATGCTAGGGACGAGGAATCATCTCGCCCGGAAAACCGCCGATTACGACTAGCACATTTCTCGGTAAAGGAATATTTGATCTCCGACCGGGCAGCTCAGGGCCCCAGTGCCTACTATCATATTTCGGAGGATAAAGCCTATTTACTGATGGGACATTCTTGCCTTAGTCGAATACTGCGACATAGTACACAAGGGGCTATACACTGGAAAAAAGTTGCGGAAACATTATTTCTCTACCATAGTGCTCGCTATTGGTTTGTGTATACCAGATTTAATGAGGATACGGTACCCACACCACTCTCCGAGGCGGCAGTGAAGGTTCTCGAGCTTGGCAAGGTCCGGTTAGATGTATATAATCCCGACCACTCTTACTACGGCTCTAGGATTTACCCACTAGCAATTTACTATTCCTCCTTGTTAAATTCAGTGACGGCCTGTAAATTCGTAGTCAATAGAAAAGTAGATACAATAAACGTCAATGCTCAGGGTGGCTGGTATGGCAATGCACTACAAGCTACTGCAAACAATGGAAACGCATCGCTTGTGCGGCTTCTCCTCGAGCGTGGGGCAGAGGTGAATGCGCAGGGTGGCGCGTATGGCAATGCACTCCAAGCAGCTAAATCACGAGGTCATGAATCGATTGTGCAGCTTCTCCTCAGACACAGGGCAATTCCTAATGTAGGGGCTCGTCCAGACCATGGAAGTAGCTCAACCACCTAAGACCCTTTTAATTGTTCCACCACTCGAATATTCTATCCCTACAGTTGCCACCGACTCTGGAAATTCCCCCTTTCCTATCCTATATTCACTAGCTCCTTCTCTTACCGGTGTTTCATACGACTATCACAAGAAATCCCCATTCCCACTTATACACGCCGCACTCCCGGCATTCTAACGCCCCACACCCGTAATCTATTACGCACCTCCAAAAAAAAAACAGCTACTCATTTCCCCGATCCCATATATCCTTCTGCCGCCGGCTACCCCGCCCGACTTCCACCACTATTTTCCAAATTTTGTATTACCTCATGCCGAGTTCACTCGAATATACAAACTCGGATCTGGGACCTCGCTGCTTATCTGACCTCTCCAAACCTGCTATCTCTTGGTCTCCTTTATTCCGCACCTAGCCCGACACAGACAACACCCCCACTTAGACCACATTACAGAAGCCGCTGGCGCACACCAAATGTTCTAACCTAAACTTTTGGTGCCAACTGACTCTGGTTCGGTCCGTCGCTTCATTATCATTACTACCCGCCTTCCAGATGAAAACTAGCTACCTCGCGGATTGTATATTGTGGGGTTCACAGATAGATCGACATTTACCTTCAATATCCCAATCTGTCAAGTGACCCCGATGGAAGGAGCCACTGAATGGGGACTGCTCTGGAGGCTGTAGGAAGCGATGAAAGGAGTTTGGAAGGGGAGGGAAGTGCCAAGTGGGCTTACCAATTTATTTATTAGCTAATCGGATCTGGTCTCAGGTTTTGGAGTTCCATTTCCTTCTATATTTCTTAGCCGCCCCTCCACTTCTCCTCCTTATTGGAATAAGGCTTTGGTTATAGTTTTGTCGAGGGCAACAGTTAGAGAAAAAGCCCCACTTCGCTCTTGGGAGATGGATTGTTTGTGATCCCATTTCCTTGGTTGTTTTTCTTTTTCCTCCTGGTATATCCCCCCACCAACACGTGAACAATCCATTAGCCATTGGGGCTAGTACCTGGACATGTGGGTATCATGATTATTAGATATTATCATACATCGAAATTTCCCACGCAGTACCGTATCAAGTACCTTTGGTACCAATTATGACAACAAGGGTATCATATAAGAAAAATTCCTAAAACTATCCCATCTGACTGATCCTATACCTGAAAACAGATAACCTCTCAACATGTACAACATACACGTGTGACTAACTACATAGGAATAAATCAAAATCCCAGCCAGCAGCCATAGTATCCTGAATCTTCAATCAAAAATGAAAAACAAACCACCAACATGGTCTTTTTGTAAGGAAAATTTAAAACACCAAACAGTCAGACCTTCCTTGACTGAAACCTGTAACAGGAAAACTGGGGGCCATAGCAGATGGTAGCAGTGGGGAGTGGGGTGGTGGTGGCAAGCACCATGAACAGGTAGGAGGGTAGTTGATGCGTGCAGCATGAATAAAGGTACAGAGGGCCAGAAGCATATCAGCATCCAGCCACAGAGGAGTGTCAAAGTTGATGGATTAGAGAGTAGGAATGTATCTGGTCCTCAGGGTCTGTGTGGAGGGACGCCATAGTATAGCATGCTCTATCTCTGCTTCCACCTCCTCACAACTTGGGTAGGTAGGAGAGGGGTTGAGTATGTTCCAAGAGCGATGAGCGGCTAGGTAGCTTTTTCCCGCCCTCATTTAGTGTATCCAGCCCATTGTGTATTGGTCCAGCCCCATGAAGGGGTGAGGTTTGAGGGAGGTGAGGAAGAGGTAGTATGGGGGGTGTTTAGGTTGTAATTCCAGTCATGGAGCACTAGGGCTGTGATGCAGGACCTCAGCGTGGTGATGGCATCCAGGGGGTGTCCGGGTGTAACGGGGGCTCCCTCAGGTAGATGGCTCCTGAGGATGACACCGCACCAAACTTCGAATCTCTCGAACACAGCTCTTGCAAAAGTGTAAAGAATAAAAGTAAACGGTAAAACTTAATATCGTTAAGCTCAGGCTTATCTCAATTAAAGTCTCTCGAGAGGATGTTGATTGTGTCAGGGTAGGAGAGTTGTCGTATAATCTTTAAGTAGTCAGACTTATACTAAAAACTCGCCCATCAGGTTACCCCGACTAACGTGAGTATGCCCTTCTCCGTAAGGGTTGCCCCGGCACCATTACCGTGTCCCCGAAGGGCCATAGGTGTCAGCGCACTCTAGCAGAAATCTCCTTTATGCACATCAGTTTCTGCAAGGTGTTTACCAATACACCTGCCGGAGTGAAAACCTCTGCGCATCGGAGTCTCGTCAGTGGCTAACCATCGAGACTCTTAGGAAAGCTAACTAAATGACTCTCTTCCCATATGCTATGACCTATGCAAGCACTGGTAGACATCAGCTGTCTTCCGGCTAAGCTCTATCTTTCTTGACTGCGAACTTAGGGGTCTACGACGCTCCCCCGGAGAGCTGT
This sequence comes from Tuber aestivum, assembly GCA_900010015.1. NCBI lineage: Eukaryota > Fungi > Ascomycota > Pezizomycetes > Pezizales > Tuberaceae > Tuber > Tuber aestivum. Next base: position 542,350 of record LN890975.1, read on the forward strand.
GTCGGCGGCGGGACCCATAGGCGCTACCCATGGTCCCTTACCCCTGGCACACCACTCACCGTGACAAGTGTCATGCTATTAGAGTCTTCAAACAACCCACAAAGAGCCTACGGCAAAGGGGCACATGTAGGCATGATTGGCGTAAAACCTTCCCAGATGTCTCCGGCACTACCCGGGACTACTCTGGGGACCCTTCCGGATAGCTCACGCTAACTCCGTCACTTTTGGTCCGTTTTACTCCGTTCCTTTTGGAGAAGGTACTTGACCTTCTCACCTTGGCCCCCTTGTATATCCTGCGAACAGCCTCCGGTCGGACGGACGGCGACGACGCATACAGTGTTATGGACATGTCTTCATAGATTCCATTTAACTAGCATAACGGCAACTCCACCCATTTTGGCCCATGACGCCCGGGGCGAACCCTGGGGCCGCAGGTACCTGTTAGGAATAATTCTACCAAGTTACAGCCTGTTCGGAGCACTATAGCTCCTCCCGTAGTCTTCCGCTCAAAGTGCAATCAAGTGCCCGTTGATCGTCATTGCGTAACAAATAATCCTAACTTTTCCCGGAATTCCTCCGAGAACATTTCCGATGGAAGGTAGGGTAATAGTGTCCCCAAGGTAGGGTAAGTATGTCCATGTTGACACGAAGCCAGTCTCCATGGTAGGGTAACGTGACTTCGTTAGCCAGCGTAAACTCACCCGGCCTTCTGACCTATCTATAGGCCAGAGCAGACATTGTCACGTTATTACCACTACTTAGGTACACCTATTCCTTAAGTACCTTCTGTTCTTAGAGATTTCCGTACCATCAGATATCTCTCGGATATGTACCTGCATATCCGCCTTGTCTACCATCTGACCTCTTGGTCCTATGTATGGGCGTAGACGTAGGTTACCATAGCTCTATTTCGTAGGGTCGTTACACCGGGTGTACGGATCTAGGAGGGGGGCGGGCCCTGGTATGTAGAGGAGGCCACAGACCTTCATGTTTGATAGGGAGGAGAGTGTGGAGCAGGCAGTTGAGGGGGAGGTAGACCCTGTTTGAGCCTGGTCGTTTTGGTAGGTTCCAGGGAAGTGGGCAGTCTGTTCCATGTCACCCCTTCATGAAACATCTGGCGTATTCCAGGGAACAGAAGGATGAGTGAGAGAGAAACTTGTGAGGTAACTGAGCTGCTAATAGGTTTGTCTTGGGTGGAGTACAGGCCAGTTGTAAGGCTCCCAGCCTGCTGTCAAGTTTCCTTTCAAGGGTGAGGATCAGGGGGAGGAGGCAGGCTTCGACAGGCAGTATATTATTGTTTGCAAAGGAGAATAGGTTGGTAACCTAGTGGAGACCTTTGTTCCTGAGGACATTGATCGCCTTGAGGAGGGTTGCGGTAGGGACTAGAAGGTCAGCTCCATAGGTAAGGATGGGAAATATCAGGCCAGAAACCAGTCTTCTATTGAGGGTGGATGTGACTCTCTTACCAGAACCGGAGAGTTGTCTGAGTACCCTGAGGGCCTCTGGGGCCAGGGCGAGGCCTTTGTTGAAATGTACATTGGTATCCCGGGTATCTGTTAGCAAGAAACCCAGTCGGCAGATGAGGGGGAAGTGGGTGAAGGGGGCACCTACATGATTACCTAGTATGCTAGTTTGAGCAGAGCAGTTCCTGTCAGTCCTGAAGTGGATCAGCTCTCTCTTAGGAACTTGAACTGAGAACGAGACCCCTAGAGATGCTGCTTGGGATGAGAGCAAGTCGAAGGTGTTTAAAAAGGAGGCTGCACTGGCCTCATGAGATCAGGAGGTGACTGTTACTGTAATGTCATCCACATAGAAGAGGGTCAGTCCGTTGGGAATGGAGGGATGGAGGGGAGAGATGTAGATCATATAGAGGAGGGGCGAGATAGGGGAGCCCTGGGAGGTCCCTATGCAGATGCGGGGCATGGTTTTTGGAGAGCCCTAAAACTGGAGTGCACTGGCCCTATCCTGGAGGAAACTTCCTACCCAGGTGGCCAGGTACTAGGGGATCCCATCTTGGGACAGGCAGGAGCAGAGGAGACTACTCTGGATGTTGTTGAAGCCTCCCTTGATGTTGAGGAAGAGTGAGGCGACTCTAAGGCTTTCCTTGTGTAGTGTTTTTACTTCGTGTGTAAGAGTGCCTACTGCATGTATAAGAGCACCTGTTGCATAGATAACTTAAGAGAAATTTTTTTTATTTTTAATTAAGTCATAGTTTTATTGTTTACGGTACAATAACTCACATACAGCAACTAGGCCATGGCGTAAAAAACATTGCGCGGGGGGAGAACCATACAAAAAACAAATATCCGGTTACACGCAAACCCCCCAACCACCCCGAAAACCAAACTGAACAAAAGAAAGCTAAAAGATAAAGACCAAACCCCTATAGCCAGGCCCGAAGCCCAAGACGAATCCCGAGGAACACCTGGAAACAACACTAGAGACCTGCTAATCTAATCGTGATACGGCGGGGCAGGGGGCCCTATAGACCCAGCAGCAGAGGCAGAAAGAGTGATCCTGGAGGTCAGAGCCAACACTTGCAGGCGAGGAAACAAGGCAGCAGGGGTCAAGGTGCACGGAACACGTAAAAAAGGGTCCAGGCAGTGATGAGGGCTCATTAGGCCCGGCATCAGGGTTGTGAGGCTGGCCCGATTGGCTGGTGGAGAGGCGGTAGTAAGGTACCAGCTGAGTGGGGTAGCAGTAAGGTGCCAGCTCGTGTAAGGTAGCAGTAGGGTGCCGGCCAGGTAGTAGGGTACCAGCCACGCAGCAGTAGGATGCAAGCCAATCAACGGAGGAGCAGAAAGGAAGCAAACAGAAGACCGGGCCGCGAGGGCCCCCGAGACAATGTGGCTAAGAAGCTGCAAACCCAGGATCACAAAAGCCACGTCCAAACTCTCAAACCCTGCTGGTATTTTACCAGGTCTCTCATGTAGTCTCTTGTTCAACAAGAGATAGCGTCACTTAGCGGAAGCGATCCCGCGACAGAGCGCAAGGGTGGGGAGCTGGGCGATCGATAACCCAGACCACCACGACTAGACTGACTGAAGCGAGTGTCACAAACTGTGACTAAGCAAGGCAGATGTCAAATTAACTCGGACTTCTGAGTTATAGGTATGTTGGGATTTCACATGACGTACATTAGTGCGCCATAGGTTATTATGTTTACCTGTTCGTGACTCACAGTTGTGAGTCACATGATGTTATAATTTTTGCACATGACTCAACTTATGAGTCATGGGTTTCACTCAGGTGATGCGAGTTGCCCACCTGACCAGGTTATTATGTTTTAGTTGGTTTTAGGCATGTTGCACAGCGACTCATACGAGTTGTCTGAGGGATTTTGCATGACTCATGATTATGAGTCACAGGGCTCGCGTGACGCGAGGTATGAGTCACGCCTGGTGAAGAACTACTATATATGGGATCACTAGGACCCTGAAGTATTAGTTCTTCACACGTTCTTCTTGTTTATTTCCTACCTTCAAGTTATTATCAATAAAACCTACCTTTACGCTTTTTAAGATTTATCTTAAGAAACACCAGAATTGTCTTTCCTCTCAGGTCAGATTAAGTGCTAAGCGAGGACTAAGGAGAAGATTAAGGAGATAGGCACGAATACGATAGTAGTTATAAGGACTGGACTATCGGGATCGCGTAGACACAGGTCTAAGAACTATCACCTGATAGATAAGTATCGTTACCTGCCGCTAGGTCCTACTTGGTAGGACTCTTATTATTAGAATGTGTCTACAACACCACACTTAACGATTACACCACGGATCCGTCCAACAGAGACCACGAGGGAGACATAGACGCCCAAGATGACAGTCCAGGATTAGGAGGATTGGAAGAAGCACTTAGTTAAGCACGCCGACACTCAGCGAGATCAACAAGTCCCGTCACCCCCGAACCAATCACTCCACCTGTACCAGGAGAAACTCCAGACACACCAAGATGTGAAAGAATGTCAGGACCAGCACTGCCACCAGGACCGCCACCAGGGGGGCCAGCCCTGTTCACTTGAGAAGAAGTGCAACAGATAATACGAGAAGAAATCTGAAATAAGGATCAAAAGCCAAAAGTCAACACACTCCCAAGATACGATGGTGAAAGAAGCAAACTACGAGGATTTATGGTCCAACTCCTCACATAGTTCAATGCAGTATGATGGAACCAAGGATACGATAATGACAAAATACCCTACACCTTGACACTACTCGCAGGAGCAGCCCTACAATGGGTTACTCCTATAGTTCTGAGTCAGACACCCATACCATGGATAACCTGGGGCAGCTTCAAAATCATATTCGAAGCCCAGTTCATGAATATGGAACTAAGCCAATCGGCGCGGAACAAATTGGAAGACATCAGTCAAGGAACAAAAAATGTTACCGACTATTGGTACGAATTCAGACTTCTCCAATACAATGCCCAATGTGACGAAGTAACAGTGATGAGGTGGTTCATGAAAGGCCCTAAGCGGACCTATCAAGAAGCCTGGAGATACAGCAAAAAACAATTCACAACGACGGAAGCTATAGCCAGTTGGGCCATACGAAAAGAAATTCAATTTGGACAATTAGACTGGATACAAAAGAACCAGCCAGCCTCAACCCAGTGTAACCAAACATATCAGAGAAACCAAAACACCCCCAGGAATCCGAATGGGACCTATAGGACCACCACGCAAGGAGGCAATGCAATGGACTTGGAGGCAACAGGGAAAAGACCATCGCTCAAGCTCGGAAGAGAAGAATATCTCAGAAGGCGAAACAATAATCAGCGCCTGAAATGTGGAATGGCAGCGCACATGATTAAGGATTGCAGATGGCCTGCTAATCCAAGTCAAGGAAGAGGCCAACAGAACACCAGGCCAAGCAGTAGATTCCAACCCCGCAGCAATATCAGGGAAATCAATATCGAAGAGGAATACGAAACGGTAGCAAAAGACAAAGGTCCCCAGCAATAGATAGTCTACGGGACCCTCCAAAAGACAAACCCATCTCGAAAGCCAACTACTGCACTCTTTTAAGTCAGAAAAGGAACGATAACGACAATGATCATATCATGATCGAAACCACAATATACAATGACAAAAAACAAGCAACCAGAATACACGCAATGCTCCACTCAGGAGCAACTGAAGACTTCATAGATAACGAAGTATGCAAAAAACATCAGTTAGGAACCAAGAAAACAAAGAAAGAAAGGCAGATCTACCTTGCAGATGGAAAACCCAGCGATATGGGGCTAATTACCCATACAGCGCAAGTCTCTATGGACATTGGAAATCATAGGGATATGGCGACCTTCCAAGTGGCGAATCTGCAACACCATGAGATAATCCTAGGGATGCCATGGTTACGACAATACAACCCTACTATCAGTTGGAAAGAAGGAAAGATTGTGTTTACCAGTGAACGATGCACGACATGGTGTCTCAATAGCTCGCCGGTAATATATGCAACACCACAAGAAGAAGCAATCCAAGAGAACTTAGACGTGAAGTTCAACCAAGAAAGAATCCAAGGAGCAAAGTCAAGAAGTTAAGCCAAGAAGCCAAGATACCCACAAGATGGTCCAAGAGGGCAGCAGGACACGACCTGTATGCTGACATAGAAGTCAAAATACCCGCCAAGAGGTAGGTAGTTGTTCCAACCGGCATAACAATTGAGCTACCTCAAGGTACCTATGGGTGTATAGCACCACGCAGCGGTCTTGCAGTCAAACACAGACTCACTACCAATGCAGGAGTAATAGACGCCGATTATACAGGTGAATTGATGCTAGTCATGGTCAATCCGGACAACAAAGAGTATATGGTGGAGAAAGGCGATAAAAGCGCGCAATTGATTATTGAAAAAATCAACGAAGAGGAACTCCAAGAAGTGGAAAACCTGGCCAAGACCAGCAGAGGAACCAAAGGGCTCGGCAGCACAGATCAGAAGAAACCGCTACAAGAGAAAGCACCAAGGATCGAAATCAGCAGGATATCGGCGCAAGCCTGCAGGAAATTCTACCGTAAAGGAGAAATGGCCGGAATTCTCAAATGGGATTATCAAAACCAAGGCACAAGCCTAGCAAAGATCAACATCAGCACAGAGCTAGCCATAAGAAGCCGACCTCAGACAAAGAACGAACAACTAGACCAGTTGGTACGGAAGGAATACCATCAGCATCTAGACTTGTTCCAAGAAAAGGAATCAACCAAGTTACCTCCCCGCAGACCAGATGTCGATTTGGAGATCAATTTCGAGGAAGCTAGCAAAGGACTACCTCCAAAAAGGATATACCTGCTAGGAGAAACCGAACTCGAAGAACTAAGGAAATACATTCAACAGCACCTGGAAAGAGGATGGATCCAGCCATCCTACGCCAATGGAGGATAACCCATCCTGTTTATCAAGAAAAAGGACGGAAAACTAAGGTTATGCATTGATTACCGAGCACTCAATCACATAATAAAAAAGGATAGATATCCATTACCACTAATAGGAGAAGCAGTGGATCGACTGGCGTCAGCCAAATACATCACCAAACTCGACATTAGGGATGCCTATCACTATGTCAGAATCAAGAAAGGAGATGAATGGAAAACAACATTCGCGACGAAATATGGGACCTACCAATACTTGGTTATACCATTCGGGCTAACCAATGCACCCGCCTGGTTCCAACGATGGATCAACAAAGTACTCCACACGTACCTGGATATATGTTGCATCATCTACCTGGACGATGTACTAATATGCTCCAAAGATATGGAACAACAGCGAAAGGACCTCAGCAACATGATGGCCGATATCAAAGAATCAGGAATGAGGTACAAACCCAGCGAATGCGAATTCCACAAAAAGGAAACCGAATATCTAGGATTCATCATCAATGGAGAAGGAGTAGAGATAGACCCAGTTAAAACCGAAGCCATATGAGAATAGGAATATCCAAAGAACAAAATGGATATCCAATGCTTCATGGGATTCTGCAACTTCTATCGCAGGTTCATAGAAGGTTTTAGCCGAACAGCTAAACCATTATGCAACCTAACGAAACAGGATATCAAATGGGAATGGGGCACCAAAGAAAGAGAAGGGTTCAATGAACTAATGACCCAGATAACTAAAGTACCAATACTAGTACATTTCGACCCAACAAAGGAAACAATGATCAAAACAGACGCTTCGAAATACGTATGCTCTAGCGTACTCTACGAAAAATACGAGGATGGCAAATGGAGACCAGTGGCTTTCCGACCCAAAAGGATGACCCCAGCAGAATGCAACTACGACGTCCACGACAAAGAACTATTAGCGATCGTTCAAGCAGTGAAGGAATGGAGAAGATACATGCAAAACAATCAGGCACCAGTTAAAATACTCACAGACCACAAGAACCTGGTACCTTTCATGACAATTAAGGAGCTGAATGGACGGCAAATAAGGTGGATGGAGAAACTCAGCACCTACAACTTCAAGATCGAATATCCCTGCGGAAAAGTAGGAGGAAAGCCTGACGCCTTGATGAGACGATCAGCGGACAAACCAAAAGATCTGGAAGATGAGAGAATCAAACAGAAACAACAAATACAGTTACCAAAAGAAAAATCTTTCCAATCAGAAGAGGAAGACAGTGGATACGAGTCTCCGAACGAAATTAACACATGGACGACATTGGAAGAAGATATCAGGAGAGAAAGTTCGCAAGACGTGGAAATCCAGGCCATTAAGGAAAAACTGGCGCAAGGAATCAAGGAAGCCAAGGGAGTAGCGTTAGGATTGTGCCAATGGGAAGACGATTACCTATGGTACGAAGGGAATATCTGGATACCAAACAAGGAAGAATTATGCATAGAAATCACATGACACCATCACGACCCTCCCTATGCCGGGCATGGAGGAACCGCCAAAACTACCGAATTCATCAACAGAAGATATTACTGGCCCAAGATGAGAGAAGACATCAAACGATATGTCAAGAATTGCGACAAATGCCAAAGAACCAAAGTGGTACGACATGCACCTTACGGATTACTCAAATCGAACGAGGCCCCGGAAAAACCATGGAAGTCTATATCATTAGACTTTATGACTGAACTACCCAAGTCAAACGATCATGACGCCATACTAGTGGTAGTAGATCGCCTGACCAAAATGAGTTACTTCATACCATGCAAAACGGATATGACGGCCCGGCAGTTTGCAACCATATTCCTAAAAGAAATATACCACCTACACGGATTACCCAAAGACATTATTAGCGATACGGGATCACTATTTACTTCTGAAGTATGGAAGGAAACAGCGGAAAAATTAGGACTCGAACGACAAATGAGCACAACCTTCCACCCCCAGACGGATGGGCAAACAGAAAGAATAAATGGCATATTGGAACAATATCTCCGCGCATACGTCAACTACCAACAAGAGCATTGGTAGGACTGGCTACCACTAGCCGAGTTCGCCTACAACAATGGAAAACAAGAAACAATCAAGACGACTTCTTTCTTCGCAAATGATGGCACAGACCCAGAATACAAAACCGTAGGTCATATGCGCCAAGGAAAGATAACGGATAAACAGGATATGAGTCAATTACATGACACATTACAAAATGAAATGGTCAGAGCACAATTACGACAGAAAGAAGACTACGATCACCACAGCAAACCAGATCCAAACCTAAAATCAGGACATATGGTTTGGTTGCTACCACGCAACATCAAAATCACATGACCAACGAAAAAACTGGATTACAAGAAAATAGGACCATTCAGAATATTGGCAAAAATAGGAAGTCGCGATTATAAGCTCGACCTTCCGCCGTCAATGAAAATACACAACACCTTCCACATCAACCTCCTCGAACCCTATCAAGACAATCCTCTACCATATCAAGACAAACTCCCACCACCACCTATCGAAATAGAGGGTGAATCTGAATACGAACTTGAAGAAATCCTCGACTCTCAATTACACTACGGTCGCTTGCAGTACAGAGCAAAGTGCACTGGATACTCTCCGGAACACGACAAGACTTGGTACCCAGCCGAGAACTTCAATCACGGGCAAAATGCAGGCGACCAATTGTACTGAAAATACCCCTGCAAACCAAGAACCGACAGTCGAAGACATACCCGATTCAGGGCGGTTAACGCCCACGCTATACCACACAGACGCCTACCATTTGGAATATCCCAAGGGAAGAGGTGCGATAATGATACCGTCAATGTTAAGAATCCTACGGGGTAGGACGTAGCGACAGGTAACGATAATTCTGTGTAAGGTGATATTTCTCAGGCCGCTGCCTACGCAATCACGATTGTCCAGTCCGGTGACTACTATCTTGTTCGCGCCTATCTCCTTGTCCTTCTTCTTAGTCCTTACGCAGGACTTAGTCGTTCGACGTGGGAGGAGAAATAGTTTTCTCGCGTGGGAGGAAAGACAATTCTCGGGTTTCTTAAGATAAATCTTAAAGAGCGTGAAAGTACGTTTTATTGATAATAACTTGTAGGTAGGAAATAAACAAGAAGAACGTGTGAAGCGCTCATACTCGGGGTCCTAGTGACCCTTTATATAGTTGCTGTTCACCTGGCGTGACTCACACCTCGAGTCATGTGAACCCTGTGACTCATAGCTATGAGTCGTATGAAATCCATCAGACGACTCCTATGAGTCGCTGCGCAACATGCCTAAACCAGTCAAAACATAATAACCAAATCAGGTGTATAACTCGGGTCACCTGAGTGAAACCCATGACTCATGAGTATGAGTCATGTGCGAAAATCATAACATTGTGTGACTCACAACTGTGAGTCATGAACAAATAAACATAATAAACTATGGCGCACTAGTGTGCATCATGTGAAATCCCAACATACCTATAACTCGGAAATCCGAGCTATGTGAAATCTACCTTACTTAGTCACAGTTTGTGACCTTAGCTCCCGGCTCCCTCAGCCCGAGTCCCTTTGGGCTTCAATCTTCTATTTCCCATCTTCTTCCTTCGGGTAGCGGATAGTACCTATTCGCTCCCTGTTCACCCTGACCAGCCTGGCCCGAGTTCTCCTTGCTTTCTTCTCTTCTTTTCTCCAGTCGTTCTGGAGAGCCTTGGTCATATTTCTCTCTCCTTGCAACTCCATCGTCAAATTGTCATTGCTCTACCTCATCCTCTCCTGCTTCTTTTTGAGCTCCTCTATCTTTTCCGCCAGATATTCCAGCAACTTGCTGGTTTCGCCCTTCTCGGCTAACCACTTCATTTTGACCTCCTGCGAGGTCTTGGATTCTGTTTCTTCTTCCATCTCTTCCTGCCAGGAAACTTGCGTCGGTTTCCTGGGTTTCGCCCATTGTTTTTGTTTTTTTGCCCCCCTCCTCCTCGATTCCATCCTCGGAGTCGGGTCGCTGTATTGTACCAGATTCACTGGTTCTGGTATCGGCGACCTCGTTGGCATCGGGGATCTCATTGGCGATCTCGAAGGTGAAGTCTTG
>LN890975.1:553475-579590 GCA_900010015.1 Tuber aestivum
GGATTCTGTTTCTTCTTCCATCTCTTCCTGCCAGGAAACTTGCGTCGGTTTCCTGGGTTTCGCCCATTGTTTTTGTTTTTTTGCCCCCCTCCTCCTCGATTCCATCCTCGGAGTCGGGTCGCTGTATTGTACCAGATTCACTGGTTCTGGTATCGGCGACCTCGTTGGCATCGGGGATCTCATTGGCGATCTCGAAGGTGAAGTCTTGGGGGGCCATAGATTCGTTTCCCGCGGCCAGTATTCCGCGCCGTCTTTCTCGCTTTTGTGCACTTGGCACTCCTCGTCGTAGCAACCTGTCCATGAAAGGTTTGCGTGCTCCCATTAGGTAGTGGGGGTCTTGGGCATCAGTAGGTCTTTCAGACTTATCAAGTCCTCAGGGTTGTATTCCATCTCGTCTGTCCTTTGTTCTGGGCTCAGGGTTCTGTATCCCGGGCTGCTCGTGGTGATGTGTTTGAATGTGTTGCGTGCCGGATCGGTCTTGAATGACGAACTCAACGGTATCATTTCCATTTTTATCTGAGGCTGATGCTAGTAGTAGGTGTCTGTTCTGCGTAGTGGCGGGGCCACACATGCGGATTTGAGTGCGTCTTCTACAGTTGCTTGACGGCTTGCTGGGGTATCGTTGATGGAATTGGTTGACTGCATTTTGCGTGTGATCGAAATTCTCGGCTGGGGACCAAGTCTTATCGTGTTCTGGAGAGTATCCAGTCCACTTCGCTCGGTGTTGCAAGCGACCGTAGTCTAATCGAGAGTCGACGATTTCTTCTAGTTCGTATTCTGATTCACTGTCTATCTCAATAGGTGGTGGGGGTGCTGTTTCTTGTGAAGGTAGGGGGTTGTCTTGGTAAAGTTCGAGTAGGCTGCTGTGGAAGGTCTTGTGTATTTTCATTGACGGTGGGAGGTCGAGCTTATAAGCGCGGCTTCCTATTCTTGCCACTATCTTGAATGGTTCTATTTTCTTGTAATCCAGTTTTTTCGTTGGTCGTCTGGTTTGGATGTTGCATGGTAGTAACCAAACCATATCTCCTGATTTTGGGTTTGCATCGGGTTTTCTGTGGCGATCGTAGTCTTCCTTCTGTCGTAATTGTGCCGCAACCATTTCGGTTCGTAATGTGTCATCTAGTTGACTCATATCCTTTTCATTCCTTATCTTTCCTTAGAGCATATGACCTATGGTTTCGTATTCTGGATTGGTGCCATAATTTGCGAAGAAAGGAGTAGTCTTGATTGTTTCTTGTTTTCCGTTGTTGTAGGCAAATTCAGCTAGTGGTAGCCAGTCGTACCAATCATCTTGTTGGTAGTTGACGTATCCGGGGAGATATTGTTCTAATATGCCTTTGATTCTTTCTGTTTGTCCATCCGTCTGAGGGTGGAAGGCTGTGCTCATTCGTCTTTCGATTCCTAATTTTCCCGTAGTTTCCTTCCACACTTCTGAAGTAAATAGTGATCCCCTCTCGCTAATGATGTCATTTGGTAATCCATGTAGGTGGTATATTTCTTTTAGGAACATGGTTGCAAATTGCCGTGCCGTCATATCCTTTTTGCATGGTATGAAGTGACTCATTTTGGTCAGGTGATCTACTACCACTAGTATGGTGTCGTGATCGTTTGACTTGGGTCATTCGGTTATAAAGTCTAATGATATAGACTTCCATGGTTTTTCTGGGGCCTCGTTTAATTTGAGTAATCCGTAAGGTGCGTGTCATACCACTTTGATTCTTTGGCATGTATCGCAGTTCTTGACATATTCTTTGATGTCTTCCCTGATCTTGGGCCAGTAATATCTTCGGTTGATGAATTCAGTAGTTTTGGTGGTTCCTCCAAGCCCGGCATATGGAGGGTCGTGATGGTATCGTCTGATTTTCGTGCATGATTCTTCTTTCTTTGGTATCCAGATTTTCCCGTCGTCCCACAGGTAGTCGTCTTTCCATTGGCACAATCCTAAGGCTACCCCCTTGGCTTCCTTGATTCCTTGTGCCAGTTTTTCCTTGATGGCTTGCATTTCCTCGTCTTGTGAACTCTCTTTCTTGATATCTTCTTCCAATGTTGTTCGGGTGCTGATTTCGTTCAGGGATTCATATCCACTGTCTTCGTCCACTGATTGAAAATATTGTTCTTTTGGTAACAGTATTTGTTGCTTCTGTTTGATCCTTTCATCTCCTGGATCTTTTGGTTGGTCCGCTAATCGTCTCATCAAGGCATCTAGTTTTCCTCCTTCTTTTGCGGGGCAGTATTCGATCTTCAAGTTGTAAGTGCTGAGCTTCTCCATCTACCTTATCTGTCGTCCATTTAACTTCTTCGTTGTCATAAATGGTACCAAGTTCTTATGGTCCGTGAGTATTTTGACCAGTGCTTGATTGTTTTGCGTGTATCGTCTCCATTCCTTTAGTGCTTGAACTATCGCTAATAGCTCTTTGTCGTGGACGTCGTAGTTGCATTCCGCTGGGGTCATCGTCTTGGATCGGAAAGCCACTGGTCTCCATCTGGCGTCTTCGCATTTTTGAGAGAGTATGCCGGAGCATACATATTTCGAAGCGTCTCTTTCAATCATTGTTTCCTTTGTTGGGTCGAAATGTACCAGTATTGGTCCTTTGGTGATCTTGGTTCTTAGTTTGTTGAATGCTTCTCTTTCTTTGGTGCCTCATTCCCATTTGACATCTTTTTTTGTTAGGTTCTATAATGGTTTAGCTGTTTAGCTAAAACCTTCTATGAACCTTCGATAGCAGTTGGGGAATCCCATGTAGCGTTGGCTATCCGTTTTGTTGTTTAGGTATTCCCATTCCCATATGGCTTCGGTTTTAACTGGGTCCATCTGTATCCCTTCTGCATTGATGATGAATCCTAGATATTCGGTTTCCTTTTTATGGAATTCGTATTTGCTGGGTTTGCACCTCATTCCTGATTTTTGATGTTGGCCATTATGTTGCTGACGTCCTTTGGATGTTGTTCCATATCTTTGGAGTATATTAGTACATCGTCCAGATAGACGATGCAACATATATCCAGGTACTTGTGGAGTACTTTGTTGATCCATCGTTGGAACGAGGCGGGTGTATTAGTCAGCCCGAATGGCATAACCAAGTATTGGCAGGTCCCATATTTCCTCGCGAATCTTGTTTTCCATTCATCTCCTGTCTTGATTCTCTCATTGTGATAGGCATCCCAAATGTCTAGTTTGGTGAAGTATTTCGGTGACGCCAGTCGATCCAATCCTTCTCCTATCAGAGGTAGGGGATATCTATCTTTTTTTGTTATGTGAGGAAGTGCTCGCTAATCGATGCAAAACCTTAGTTTTTGATCCTTCTTTTCGATAAATAGGATGGGTGATCCTACGTTCGCGTAGGATGGCTGAATGCACCCTCTTTCCAGGTTCTGTTGAATCTATTTTCTTAGTTCTTCGAGTTCGGTTCCTCCTAGCGGGTATATTCTCTTCTGAGGCAGTCCTTTGCTAGCTTCCTCGAAATTGATTTCCAAATCGACATCTGGCCTGTCGGGAGGTAACTTGGTTGATTCCTGTTCTTGGAACAAGTCTAGATATTGATGGTATTTCTCGGGTACCAACCTGTCTAGTTTTTCATCCTTTGCCTGAGGTTGACTTCTTATGGCTACCTCTGTGCTGATATTGATTTTTGCTAGACTAGTTCCTGGGTTTTGATAATCCCATTTGAGAATTCCTGCTGTTTCTCCCTTATGGTAGATTTTCCCGAATGCTTGCGCCAATATCCTGTTGATTTCGATCCTTGGTACTTTTTCTTGTGGCTGCTGCTCCTGGTCTGTACTGCCGAATCCTTTGGTTTCTCTGGTGGTCGTGGTCAGGTTCTCCGCTTCTTGGAGTTCCTCTTCATTGATTTTTTCAATAATCAATTGCGCAATTTTATCGCCTCTTTTTACCATATAGTCTTTGTTGTCTTGGTTGACCAAGACCACCTTTAATTCACCTGTATAATCGGCGTCTATTACTCCAGCGTTGGTGGTGAGTCTATGTTTGACTGCGAGACTGCTGCGTGGTGCTATACGCCCATAGGTTCCTTGAGGTAACTCAATAGTTATGCCCGTTGGGATAATTACCTGCCCGTTGGCCAGTATCTTGACTTCTTCGGTGGCATACAGATCATGTCGTGCTGCTCTTTCAGATCCTCTTGTGGGTATCTTTGCTTCTTGGTTAGCTTCTTGACTTTGATCCTTGGATCCTTCCTTGGTTGAACTTGATTGAACCTCACGTCCAGGTTCTCTTGGATTGCTTCTTCTTCTGGTATTGCATATATTACCGGCGAGCAGTTGAGACACCATGTCGTACATCGTTCGCTGGTAAACGCAACCTTTCCTTCTTCCCAAGTGATGGTGGGGTTGTGTTGTCATAACCATGGCATCCCTAGGATTATTTCATGGTGTTGCACATTCGCCACTTGGGAGGTTGCCACTTCCTTATGATTCCCAATGTTCATAAGTACTTGCACTGTATGGGTAATTGGTCCCATATCGCTGGGTTTTCCATCTGCGACGTAGATCTGCCTTTCTTTCTTCCTTTTCTTGGTTTTTAACTGATGTTTTTTTGCATACTTCTTCGTCTATGAAGTCTTCAGTTGCCCCTGAGTCAAGCATCGCATGTATCCTATTTGCTTGTTTTTTGTCGTTATATGTTATGGCTTCAATCATGATATGATCATTGTTGGTATTGTTTCTTTTCTAACTTAAAAGAGTGTAGTAGTTGGCTGTCCAGATGGGTTTGTCTTTTGGAGGGTCCCGCAGACCATCTATTGCTGGGGACCTTCGTCTTTTGCTAGAGTCTTGTATTCGTCTTCGATATCGATTTCTCTTATATTGCTGCTGGGTTGGAATCTAGTGTTTGGCTTGGTGTTCTGTTAACTCCTTCCTTGATTTGTGTTGGCTGGCTGTCTGCAATCCTTTATCATGTGCCCTGCTATTCCGCATCTTAGGCACAGGTTGTTGTTGCATCTCCTAAGGTATTCATCTCTTCCGAGGTTGAGCGACGGTCTTTTCCTTGTTGCATCCAAGTCCATTGCATCGCCTCCTTGCATGGTGGTCCTATAGGTCCCATTCTGGTTCCTGGGAATCTTTTGGTTTTTCTGGTATGTCTGGTTAGACTGGCTTGAGGCTGGCTGAGTCTGTTGTATCCAGTCTAGTTGTCCAAATTCGATTTCTTTTCGAATGGCCCAGCTAGCCATGGCTTCCGTTGTCGTGAATTTCTCCTCGCTGTATCTCTAGGCTTCTTGATAGGTCCTTCTCAGACCTTTCATGAACCACCCGATTGCTGTTGCTTCGTCGCATTTGGCGTCATATTGTAGAAGTCTGAATTCATACCAATAGTCAGTGACGTTCTTCGTTCCTTGTATGATGTCTTCCAATTTGTTTCGTGCCGATTGGGTCAGTTCCATATTCATGAACTGGGCTTCGAATATGATTTTGATGCTGTTCCAGGTTGTCCATGGTACTGGTGTCTGACTGAGCACTATAGGAGTAACCCACTGTAGGGCTGCTCCTTCGAGTAGTGTCAAGCAGTAGCGTATCTTGTCGTCATCGTGTTCTTGGTTCCACCCTACTGCATTGAAGTATGTGAGGAGTTGGACCATAAATCCTCGTAGTTTGCTTCTTTCCCCATCGTATCTGGGTGGTGTTTTGACTTTTGGCTGCTGATCGCTGCTTCGGTATTCCTCTCGTATCATCTGTTGCACTTCCTCTCGGGTGAACAGGGCTGGTCCTGCTGGTCGCGGTCCAGGTGGTGGTGCTGGTTCAGACATTCTTTCAGGTCTTGGTGTTTCTGGAGTTTCTTCTGGTAAGGGTGTAGTGATTGGTTCTGGGGTGACGGGACTTGTCGATCTTCCTGCCTTTTGACTTGCTTCGCTAAGCGCTTCTTCCAATCCTCGTAATCCTAGACTGTCATCTTGGACGTCTATGTCTCCCTCGTGATCTCTGTTGCAAGGATCCGTGGTGTAATCATTAAGTGTCGCGTTGTAGACACGCTCTAATGTTAAGAATCCTACCGGGTAGGACCTAGCGACAGGGAACGATACTTTTCTGTAAGGTGATAGTTCTCAGGCCTCTGCCTACGCGATCACGATAGTCCAGTCCTGTGACTACTATCTTATTTGCACCTATCTCCTTGTCCTTCTTCTGAGTCCTTACTCAGGACTTAGTCGTTCGACGTGGGAGCAGAAATAGTTTTCTCGCGTGGGAGGAAAGACAATTCTCGGGTTTCTTAAGATAAATCTTAAAGAGCGTAAAACTAGGGTTTATTGATAACAACTTGTAGGTAGGAAATAAAGAAGAAGAACGTATGAAGAGCTCATACTCGGGGTCCTAGTGACCCTTTATATAGTTGCTCTTCACCTGGCGTGACTCACACCTCGAGTCATGCGAACCCTGTGACTCATAACTATGAGTCGTATGAAATGTATCAGACGACTCCTAGGAGTCGCTGCGCAACATGCGTGAACCAGTCAAAACATAATAACCAAATCAGGTGCTCAACTCGTATCACCTGACTGGAACCCATGACTCATGAGTATGAGTCATGTGCGAAAATTATAACATCGTGTGACTCACAACTTTAAGTCATGAACAAATAAACATAATAACCTACGGCGTACTAGTGTGCGTCATGTGAAATGCTAACATACGTATAACTCAGAAATCTGAGCTATGTGAAATCTACCTTGCTTAGTCACAGTTTGTAACAGTCAACCCTACAGAACACCCCAGAGCGCGATGCGTTCAAACATATTACACCAACGAGCACGGAATATCGGACTCCAACCCCGTCCCCAACTCAGATGAAGGACAAGCTAAGCAACGAAGACTGGACCAATCTTGTGGACCTCAATCTGAGCAGGACCACCCCACACAAGAGGGAACACGCGAACCGGTCATGGACACGTTGCTACAACAACGAGTGCCAAGTCCACCGAAGTGAGAAAGAAGGCTCGGGATACTGGCCACGAGAGACAAACCGATGGTCACCCAAGACGTCACCCCTGCGATCACCAGCGAGATCCCCGACCCCAGAGCTAGTGGCTTTAGTACATGTAACGGGGGCTCCCTAGGGTAGATGGCTCCTAAGGATGCGACCGCACCAAACTTCGAATCTCTCGAACACAGCTCTTGCAAAAGTGTAAAGAATAAAAGCAAACGGTAAAACTTAATATCGTTAAGCTCAGGCTTATCTCAATTAAAGTCTCTCGAGAGGATGTTGATTGTGTCGGGGTAGGAGAGTTCTCGTATAATCTTTAAGTAGTCAGACTTATACCAAAAACTCCCCCATCAGGTTACCCCGACCAACGTGAGTATGCCCTTCTCCGTAAGGGTTGCCCCGGCACCATTACCGTGTCCCCGAAGGGCTCTAGGTGTCAGCGCACTCTAGCAGAAATCTCCCATATGCACATCAGTTCCTGCGAGGCGTTTACCAATACACCTGCCGGAGTGAAAACCTCTGCACATCGGTGTCTCGTCAGTGGCTAACTGTTGAGACCCTTGGGAAAGCTAACTAAATGACTCTCTTCCCATGTGGTATGACCTATGCAAACTCTCGTAGACATCAGCTGTCCTCCTGCTAAGTTCTATCTTTCTTGATTGCGAACTTAGGGGGTCTACGACGCTCCCGCAGAGAGCTGTGTCGGTGGCGGGACCCATAGGCGCTACCCATGGTCCCTTACCCCCGACACACCACTTACCGTGATAAGTGTCATGCTATTAGAGTCTTCAAATAACCCACAAAGAGCCTACGGCAAAGGGGCACGTGTAGGCTTGATTGGCGTAAAACCTTCCCAAATGTCTCCGGAACTACCCGGGACTACTCTGGGGACCCTTCCAGATAGCTCATGCTAACTCCGTCAGTTTTGGTCTGTTTTGCTGCGTTCCTTTTAGAGAAGGTCCTTGACCTTCTCACCTTGGCCCCCTTCTATATCCTGCGAACAGCCTCCGGTCGGACGGACGGCGGCGACACATACAGTGTTATGGACATGTCTTCACAGATTCCATTTAGCTAGCATAACGGCAACTTCACCCATTTTGG
Source organism: Tuber aestivum (assembly GCA_900010015.1). Lineage (NCBI taxonomy): Eukaryota > Fungi > Ascomycota > Pezizomycetes > Pezizales > Tuberaceae > Tuber > Tuber aestivum. The sequence goes on from LN890975.1 coordinate 561,505, forward strand.
CCCATGACGCCCGGGGCGAACCCTGGGGCCGCAGGTACCTGTTAGGAATAATTCTACCAAGTTATAGCTTGTTTGGAGCACGGTAACTCCTTCCGTAGTCTTCCGATCCAAGTGCAATCTAGTGCCTGTCGATCGTCATTGTGTAACAAACAATCCTAACTGTTCCCAAAATTCCTTCAAGAACATTTCCGACGGAAGGTAGGGTAATAGTGTCCCAAAGGTAGGGTAAGTATGTCCATGGTGACACGAAACTGGTCTCCATGGTAGGGTAACGTGACTTCCTTAGGTAGGGTAAACTCACCCGGCCTTCTGACCTATCCATAGGCCAAAGCGGACATTGTCACGTTATTACCAATACTTAGGTACACCTATTCCTTAAGTACCTTCTGTTCTTAGAGATTTCCGGACCATCAGATGTCTCTTGGATATGCGCCTGCATATCCGCCTCGTCTACCATCAGACCTCTTGGTCTTATGTATGGGCGTAGACGTAGGTTACCATAGCTCTATAACGTAGGGTCGTTACATCACTCCCCTCTTCTCTAAGAACCGACCCGGTCCACTAACGTCGTCTTTTATTTCCCCGGTTCGGTTCTCCCTCAACCCTATGGTCTCTGGGTTTGTGGGGGTACCGATGGTGGAAATCCTTCATGGCCTGTAAGCCAGCGTCTTCTAGCATCTCATATGGCTCCCAAGAGTTCTCCTCTATGCCATAGCCTTCCCATGAAACTAGGTATTGAACGAAGCGATTTGGGAATTTCGCTTTCATATGTCCGTACCATCGACTATCTACGACTCCCTTGATAACATAACTGGGCTCATTGTCTACTATCTGGGGGACAGGGACTTCCTTAGTCCTTTTACCACTTGGGTCCTCACGATAGGGTTCTAAGAGTCCGACATTGAATACTGGATGGATTGACCAATGGGCAGGCAATTGAAGTTCATAAGCTCGGTTACCAACCTCTCGCTTGACCACAAAGGGTCCAAACATTCGGTGGTCCAGCTTCTCCATAGGTCGCTTGGTGCGGATGTTCTTTCGATTTAGCATCACGCGATCAGCCTTCTTTGCCCTGCCATTTGAGACATCTTCCATCGTAATATATTCAGGTGATGGCAACCGTTTCTGGCCATGCCATTTCCTTTGCCTCTCTTGAGCTCGCTTAAGTGTATCTCGGACTTCTTGCCAGACACCTTCCCAATTCTTTACCAATCGCGCGCTACTGGGGTGAACACCTTGTTGCTCTGAGACTGTACCCGACCAGTTGGTCCATGGGTTCAAACCGTAGTTGATCTCAAATGGAGATAACCTAGTTGACTCAGAGGTTGATGTATTGTATGCATACTCCGCCAAAGGTAGTAGCGAAGCCCAATCATCTTGTTGATAAGAACAATAACTTCTCAAGTATTGCTCTAAGGTCAGGTTCACCCGCTCAGTTTGCCCATCAGTCTCAGGATGGAAAGCGGTCGATAACCGTAGTTTCAATTGCAACTGTTGCATTAGGCTTATCCAAAATTTGGATGTGAATCGACTATCACGGTCAGAGATAATAGATTCTGGGAGCCCATGGAGCCGCCAAACTTCCTTCAGGAATATCAGAGCCAGATCCTTGACAGGGATCTCTGTGGCCAAAGGTATAAAGTGTGCCATCTTTGAGAATCGATCCACGATAACCCAAATCTTTGTATACCCTTCTGATTGTGGTAGTGCAACTATGAAGTCCATTGAGATATCCATCCACGGTCTCAAGGGTACTCCCACAGGTTCTAGTAGGCCAAACTTCTTATGCTTAACCGACTTATTCCGTTGACAGGTATCACATGTACGAACATAGTCCATAATGCTCTCGTCCAGTTTAGGCCAAAAGAAGTTAGCCCTAACCCTGCCTACTGTCTTATATGTCCCAAAGTGTCCCGCAATACGGGAGTCATGTTCAGCTTCCATGATCTTATCCTTCAACTCCTGTGAGTCAGGAATGTACCACCTGTTCTTATACAGAAGGAGATCTCTTTCTATTGTCAGGTTCCTGTCGACTCCTTTGTCTTCCGCTAACACAGCCTTTAAGTCCTTCATATAGATAGGATCCCGTTTCGCAGCAATTCGTAACGCATCCAAAAATGCTGATTGTAACCGGTAGCCTTGACAGGCTGTCAAAGCTTGTGGTCGTAAGAGGTCTCGCTCTAGTCCCACAATCCATTGTCCGGGGCGAAAAAATGGCTTTGGTGTCTCTGATAGAGAATTACTCCCCCCTTCAGGGCGGTGGTCTCCACGCCTTGATAGTGCATCAGCCTTTGTGTTCAATCTTCCTTCACGGTAAACCACCTTGAAATTGAACGGTTGCAGGAATTCTGCCCAGCGATGTTGTCGGCGGTGGAGGGTCTTAGTACTATTAAAGTACTGCAAATTCTTGTGATCGGTGTAAACCGAAATTTCACCCTCCACCGCCCGAAACCGATGTTCCCACTCCTTGAAAGCTGCAACTATGGCAGTCATTTCTTTGTCATGTACATCATAATTTATCTCCGCTGGGTGGAACTTCCGACTATGAAAGGCCACTGGATGCCATTTCTCATCTTCGCAGAATTGAGACAGCACGGCACCCAAAGCAAAGTCACTTGCATCCGTCTCCAACTGGGTTTGACGGGTAGAATCGAAGTGTGCTAGGATTGGTCCTGAAGTGAAGGCCTTTCTTAACTCAAAGAATGCCTCACTACAAGCAGGGGTCCAATCAAATTTGACATCCTTCCTAGTAAGGTCCGTCAAAGGCTTCGCTATCTTGCTGAAACCTTCTATAAATCTTCTATAGAAGTTAGCGAAGCCCAGAAAACTTTGGACTCCGACGACATTAGTCGCTTTCTTCCATTCCAAGATGGAATCCACCTTCTTGGTGGTCATAGATATCCCCTTTTCGGATATCCTATAACCTAGAAACTCTATCACCCGTCTGTGGAAGAACGACTTCTTTATGTTTGCACATAGTCAGTGTTTTCTAAGTCTTTCCATTACGCGCCTTACCAACGAGACATGTTCTTCAATAGTCTCTGAATAGATCAGGATATCGTCCATATAGGCTACGACTCCTTCTCCCAGCAAATCTCTAAATATGTCATTTATCATGCTCTGGAAGGTGGTGGATGCGTTACATAACCCAAAGGGCATCACCTTAAATTGATGTAATCACAATTCGCTACGGAAAGCCGTGAGTTCCTCATGCGAGTGTGTATCTCCGGTAGCCTTCTTGGCCATCCGGATCCCCCAATATCCATTTTTGAGGTCCATCAAAGTATACACTGTAGCTTTCGAGAGCCTTCCTGGCAGTTCATTCATTAACGGGAGAGGATATCTATTCTTCACCGTTATTTTATTGAGCCCTCGGTAATCAATTACCAGTCTCAGTGTGCCATCAGGTTTTGGCACAAACAGTATAGGAGCGGAGGATGAGGAAGTAGATCTTTCTATCTTCCCTGTTCGCAACATTTCAGTTATGAACTCCTTCAATGCTTTCCGTTCCTTTTCTGATATTGGATAGATGGGCCCCCAAGGTGGGGTGCTTCCGGGGATCAATTCGATCCTGTGATGATACTTTGTATGTTCCGGTAACGCATCTATCCTTTCTTGGCTGAAGATGTCACCAAAATCGTTGTACTCTGGAGGGAGTTGGATCGTGACATCTCCTCCTCTCTCATCGGCAAACTCTACGGTTCCTAGAAAATATCCATTTTCTGGGTCTTCTGCCAATAGCTCCTCATCCGACATATATACTAACCGCCTCTGCTCCGTAAGGCAATTTGCCTTACAGAAATCTGAGCGCCAGGTCAGCGATCCTACTTTCCAATCTATGTCGGGCTTATGATCTTTTAACCACGACATTGGGAGATAGCCATCGACTCTTCTGTCGGCAATATCAGCTACCTCAAAGCGCATACCATTTACATGATCACCGATCTTCAAGTCTAATGACTTGGTATAATGAAGACCTGATCCAGGTATATTGTTTCCGCTTGCGTCCTTAATCGGAGTATGGATCCTTTTCTTTACACAAGGAGCTTGGGTACTCTTGACCCATTGACTACTTAGCACGGGGCCCGTAGCTCCGCTATCTAGTAGTAATAATGCTTCGGCACTTACTTGCCTACTTCCTATGTGCCAATCTAGTTTCACCCTTAAGTGAATAGAATTGCTATGTCGCGGTGGACTTGAATGCCTCGCCTTCTTTGGCTGTCTTATCGTACTCATTCTTGCTAGTCTCTTGCCTTTCGACACAAGAGCGGCCACAACGCGTCGGTAAACGTTTTCCAGAATTGTTTAATCAATAAAGGGATTGGAGTGCTGTTTACTATCACGCCAGCATGATTTCGGGTACTAAGCCCTCCTCAGGTAAACTTGAAAGATAACTTTTATTCAAGACTAATGACCCGAACCAATTCCGATCGTACAAGACAACTGACCCATATACGACAAGAAAATACATTTGCTCTCCGGAGACGTCCAGTCAACCGGTGCCAAACAGGGCATCTTTGTGCCCCATCCGAATGTCGCGCTGTTCCCATTTTCCGAAGCGACCCCTCGGAGCAGAATGTTTATCCAAAAGAAAAACCTGCAAGTAATTTCCCCAGAAATACCCAACATGAATAACAACATAACAAATAACACAACCCAAGAACTGAAAGAGAAAACCGCGCGCGACCGTAACATCTACCTAACCAGGTAGTCTCCCGACACTCCTGCATCAAAGACTGGTCAGAGCTGAAGAGCTAGTCAACGCGGATTGGTTCTTACCTTAATCCGTTCCACTTTGAGTGACTATCCTTTCTTTGAGATCATCGTTGATCTAGATAGGTTAGCTTATGTCATTTCCTTCTTAGGATTAGGTTGTTACCTTCACTGAGGTCGGTATCAACCTCCATGATAGTAGGAGAGGGTTTCCAGGCTTCCAAAAGTTTGGGACCCGAAGGTGGCGGACGAGACGCTTCAATACGCTTGAGTCGTTTATTGCCCTTTGTCGAAGATTCTGCCTTTGGTCGTGACTGTTTCACTCCCGCAGTATTCTTCACGGCATAAACAACTGAGGATGTTATCGAACACTGTCTCCAGAAGTGTCCTTCCTTCCCACACTTAGTGCATTGCTTATTGTTGCGTCGTTTATCAGTCAGGTTCTGCGGGATGCCTTGATGAGCAATTGCATACTCAGACGTCCCAGCCTGCTTCCCGGCGCCAACATTTGCGGTCATCCGCGGTTTGTTCTCCTTCCAACCCGAACCTTTCTCCTTCTTCTTAAACCTTCCGGTAGGTTTAGAAGTTTCCTTCTCTCTCCTCTCACCTGGCTTTAGTGGCTTCTCGTCAATGAGATGTCCGAAACGCTTGTCATCCTCTAAGTTATGACCGACTTGTCGGAGTAGATCCAAGTAGTCGTTGAGGCTGTCGGGGTGAGGGGTTTTTAATGCCCACGCGGCCCGAAGCTTCGGCGTTATCCCAGCCCTAACCTTATCCTTAACCTGTTGATAGTCTGTGTAATTTAGCTTATACATCAGATCAATAATCCGATCCAGGTAAGGAGCGCTTTGGTTGGGTTTCATCACCAAATCATTCCACTCGAGGAGAGTCGTATCTCGATTCACATTATCACCTCCGTGAATCTGCTCTAACAGTTCACGGAAGCCCTTCCATGTCCGGAGCGGCCCGTTCTTGTTGAAAGGCATTCCCACTCTTTTCGCAGCCTCACGATTGATGTGAGCGTGTATTCCCAGGTACCAGTTGCGGGCTTCGTTTTCGAGAAGAGGTATGACCAAGTTGATCTTATCCATATCCGTCAGACGGCAATCGGAAAAGTATTCGAACTTGACTTCGACCAGCGTCAGAAAACTAGCCAGGTCCGCAATCACTCCCTTAAATGTGGGAATGCCGCTTAGCTTTTCCGGCTTCCGGCGACTTGACGAAGAGGAGGAATGAGATTGGTTTTGCAACCGCTCTCGTAGTGCTTCTGCCCGACGGTCATATCGGTCTTTCTTCTCATCGCTCCAGCCATTACGACGTGGTCCCAAATAGGGTGTGATATCAGGTAGGGAGTCGGCGTCATCATCAGAACTGTCATCAGGATCAGAATCACCCGGATCTCCTGCGCCAGTCCCAAAGAATCCACCACTAGGAGGTTGGTTACCACCTCCGCTGCCTCCGGCGTTACCACCGACGGGTTCCCTTGGTCTCTCATAACCCTCAAATTGCTCGCCTCGACCACCACAATTCCCGTCATCCGGAGGACCCCCTCCTGACGGTGCTTGTGGCGGCACTGAGCCTGCTGGCTCGTTACTCCCCGACGGTATCGGGTTTGGCGCAGCCTGCGACACCTTTAACCATTCGGCGAAAGCCGGGCAGGTCTCTGGGTGTAGTGGAGGTCCCTTATGTCCTCTCTTTTCGCACCACCCACACTTGGCTTCTTCCCGTCCCTTTCCCTTATCTTGTCTGATATCCTTCGGTGGACCCCCTGGTACCTTGGATGGCGGCGGTAGACAAAAGAAGTCATGACGTCCACCGTATCCAGGGCACGTGGGGTGACAATAGGGTCCTCTGTTCGAGGGTGTTGGTCCAAACCCAGGAAAGCCAGCATTTCCCATAGGTTTAACAGGGGCCGTTGGTATACGGACCTGTGGCCGGTCGGGTTGGCGGGGTGTGGCCACGACAGGGACAGGAGTGCCTTGAGAGGCTGTAGCGGGACGGCCAGATCCTCGTGAGGTTCTCTCGAGTATATTCAACGTTTTCTCGATACGGTCAACCAGCCCCGGAGACCTGGGTCTCATGGCTGGCCATGTATTTTTGACCGCAAGAGGTGCAGGCGTAGCTGCAGGAGTCGGATTGTGCTCGCAAGATGCTATTGCACTTTGATCGAATGTTTCCCCTGAGGGGGGGAGGAGCGATTCAGGAAACGGGAAAGCGGCTTGCATTTCAGGATATTCTACAGGCATTACTGTGATTGTAGGAGAGGGTTCTCGAATAGGTCGCGATGGTTGAGGGGACCCTCGTCGTGAACCTTGTGGTCTTGTAGTCCCTAGAGGACTGACAGAGTGACTGCGGGCCACCGAGGCAGAAAGCGAACGAGAGGAGGCGCGAGCAAAGGAATGAGCGGCTTCAGATACTTGATCCCTCAAGCTTTCCACAATTCTCAGACCTAAAGAGCTCAATTGAGGCCTATATTTCTCGTTGCTCCCGAAGAGAGTCAGTTGCTTCGCGTAATCCTCAGGTTTCTCCTTTATTAGGGGCACCGCAGTGACCGCCTCAATCATCAGGACATCATTGTCCTCGTCTATCTAATACCCATCCTTTGCAGCCTTTTCCAATGCTTCCATCCGAACCCTCATTGCCTCTTGGTTTCCTAACAATGCCAAGAATGCTTCATGTTGCCTTTTCATCCATCCCACCGATGATTCTATGATCTGTTTCCGGAAGACCTTCTGTGTCTTCTTATTCCAATTATCCAATTCCCCCTTCGCCCTTGTGATCTCCTGCATCACTTCTCGTAGGATGTAGGGCTCGACGAAGTCGCGCGTAAATTGCGCGACGGTCAATTCTTCGGCTTCGGGGTTGTCCTTTTGTACGCCTTGTGCAAAAGGAATATCGCTTAGGAGCGACAGAGCGGCGATGCCGGGGTCCGGAAGGACCAAGTCTCGACATTCGTTAGGTAGTTCGATAGGAGCTGCATCGATCAATAGATCTGATGTCTCTCCTAGGCCGCGCGTGTCTGCGATAATAGAGGCTCTGAAAATGGCAGCTTCTAAGGGATTCTCGTTGAGATCCAAGCTGCTGTCCGAACTCGACGTTGTCTCTTCGACTGTAGCTGGCAAAGCTTGAGTAGCCATCGTGGTCAATTAACGTCGATTTCACCAACAAAAAATTCAGGAGGAGAGTTAAGCGAGAGGCTCGCTTAACGATATACTGTAACGGGAGCTCCCTCAGGTAGATGGCTCCTAAGGATGCCACCGCACCAAACTTCGAATCTCTCAAACACAGCTCTTGCAAAAGTGTACAGAATAAAAGTAAACGCTAAAACGTAATATCGTTAAGCTCAGGCTTATCTCAATTAAAGTCTCTCGAGAGGATGTTGATTGTGTCGGGGTAGGAGAGTTCTCGTATAATCTTTAAGTAGTCAGACTTATACCAAAAACTCCCCCATCAAGTTACCCCGACCAACGTGAGTATGCCCTTCTCCGTAAGGGTTGCCCCGGCACCATTACCATGTCCCCGAAGGGCTATAGGTGTCAGCGCACTCTAGCAGAAATCTGCCATATGCACATCAGTTCCTGCGAGGCGTTTACCAATACACCTGCCGGAGTGAAAACCTCTGCACATCGGTGTCTCGTCAGTGGCTAACTGTCGAGACCCTTGGGAAAGCTAACTAAATGACTCTCTTCCCATATGCTATGACCTATGCAAACTCTCGTAGACATCAGCTGTCCTGCGGCTAAGTTCTATCTTTCTTGATTGCGAACTTAGGGGGTCTACGACGATCCCCCAGAGAGCTGTGTCGGTGGCGGGACCCATAGGCGCTACCCATGGTCCCTTACCCCCGACACACCACTCACCGTGATAAGTGTCATGCTATTAGAGTCTTCAAACAACCCACAAAGAGCCTACGGCAAAGGGGCACGTGTAGGCTTGATTGGCGTAAAACCTTCCCAAATGTCTCCGGCACTACCCTGGACTACTCTGGGGACCCTTCTGGATAGCTCATGCTAACTCCGTCAGTTTTGGTCCGTTTTACTCCGTTCCTTTTGGAGAAGGTACTTGACCTTCTCACCTTGGCCCCCTTATATAACCTGCGAACAGCTTCCGGTTGGACGGACGGCGACGACACATACAGTGTTATGGACATGTCTTCACAGATTCCATTTAACTAGCATAACGGCAACTTCACCCATTTTGGCCCATGATGCCCGGGGCGAACCCTGGGGCCGCAGGTACCTGTTAGGAATAATTCTACCAAGTTATAGCTTGTTCGGAGCACGGTAGCTCCTTCCGTAGTCTTCCGATCCAAGTGCAATCTAGTGCCCGTCGATCGTCATTACGTAACATACAATCCTAACTGTTCCCAAAATTCCTTCGATAACATTTCCGACAGAAGGTAGGGTAATAGTGTCCCAAAGGTAGGGTAAGTATGTCCATGGTGACACGAAACTGGTCTCCATGGTAGGGTAACGTGACTTCCTTAGGTAGGGTAAACGCACCCGGCCTTCTGACCTATCCATAGGCCAAAGCGGACATTGTCACGTTATTACCAATACTTAGGTACACCTATTCCTTAAGTACCTTCTGTTCTTAGAGATTTCTGGACCATCTGATATCTCTTGGATATGCGCCTGCATATCCGCCTCGTCTACCATCAGGCCTCTTGGTCTTATGTATAGGCGTACACGTAGGTTACCATAGCTCTATAACGTAGGGTCGTTACAGTACAATACATTCAACCGACTCCGAGGACGGAGTCGATAAGGAGGGGGGTGAAAAAACAAAGACAATGGGCAAGGCCCAGGAAACTGAAGCAGTTTTCCTGGCAACAAGAGATGGAAGAAGTGACGGAACCCGAGACCTCGAAGGAGGTCCAGATGAACTGGTTAGCCGAGAAGGCGGAAACTAGCAGACTGCTGGAATATCAGGCGAGGAGAATGGAAGAGCTCAAGAAGGAGCTGGCAAGGACGAGGTGGAGCAACGACAATTTGACAAAGGAGTTGCTAGGAGAAAGAAATATGAGACAGGCTCTCCAGAACGACTGGAGAAAAGAAGAGAAGGAAGCAAGGAAAACTCTGGCAAGATCGGTCAGGGTAAACACGGGAGCAAATAGGTACTATCCGCTACCCAAAGGAAGAAGATGGGGAATAGAAGATTGAAGCCCGATGGGACTCGGGTTCAGAGAGAGGAGAGCTAATGTCACAAACTGTGACTAAGCAAGGTAGATTTCACATTAACGCGGATTTCCGAGTTATAGGTATGTTGGGATTTCACATGACGCACACTAGTGCGCCATAGGTTATTATGTTTACCTGTTCGTGACTCACAGTTGTGAGTAACACAATGTTATGATTTTCGCACATGACTCAACTTATGAGTCATAGGTTTCACTCAGGTGACAGGAGTTGCGCACCTGACTCTGTTATTAGGTTTTGATTGGTTTAAGGCATGTTGCGCAGCGACTCATACGAGTCGTCTGAGGGATTTTGCATGACTCATGATTATGAGTCACAGGGCTCGCGTGCCGCGAGGTATGAGTCACGCCAGGTCAAGAACTACTATATAAGGGATCACTAGGACCCCGAAGTATTAGTTCTTCACACGTTCTTCTTGTTTATTTCCTACCTTCAAGTTATTATCAATAAAACCTACCTTTACGCTCTTTAAGATTTATTCCAAGAAATCCAAGAATTGTCTTTCTTCTCACGAGAGGAGATTAAGTCCTAAACGAGGACTAAGGAGAAGATTAAGGAGATAGGCGCGAATATGATAGTAGTTATAAGGACTGGACTATCAGGATCGCGTAAACACAGGTCTAAGCACTATCACCTTATAGATAAGTATTGTTACCTGCCGCTAGGTCCTACTCAATAGGATTCTTAACAGCGAGGGGCCTCCCATACCAGCCGACTTGAGCGACCATGGAAAACCTAAGCGAGATGCAAAGGTAGACCGAGAGGAGGAAGGTAAAGACTGTGTGGGCCTAGAGCGCAAGGGGGACGGCCCAAGTACCCCAGAGGGGGGGCAAGTAGGGGGCCCCCCAAGGGGGGGGGGCGAAGGGAGGGTGGGGTTCATGTTGATTTCTTGTGGTGTTGAGATTTCAACCGCGAGGAAAATAGCGGAGAGGGTCAATGAGATAACTTAAGAGAAATTCCTGTTCCTTTATACCCAAGTTCTAGTCACGTGCACAGCCACCAAACGAAGGAAATTATCTGTGTCATACATGGTTGCAAGTGTGAGTCACACTGACTCCTATCTTCGACCGTACAGGCTACGAGAGTCATACCAATTTTAACACACAGTACTCCTCAAAGTCCCTAGCAGTCCCTCGAGGTCTCCTACCTTTCCCTTGACCTCTACTGCATCACCTTTTAGGGCCTACCGTTCTACCTAGAGGCCCTTATCCTCTGTTTCCACCTTCTCGCATGGTTGGGAACAATGGGGGGGTAGGAAAGAAGGCCCAATCCAGCTTTTAAACAGATAGCTTACGAATGTTGCAGACAAGGGGCATACTTAGTCACTCTTGATGGTATGTGATAATACTCTAGAGTATACAAAAGACAGCCGAAAAACTTTGTGGATCTTGTACAAAGGTAGAGCTCCTAAGGGGGTGTTTGGCCCGCCATGATTCTGATTTGAAAACGTGATTTGACTTGAAATCATGATTTCAAATCAGGTGGTGTTTGGTGTGCCCATATTGTAATCTGATTTCAAATCTGATTCTGATTTAGAATTTGTATGCTTGATTTGGGGTTTTGTTGCATGAGAATTCTTTCACTAATAGGTTAGGGTAAATTGATAGATTACAACAATCAACTAGAGAGGGTTATTTTTTTCCACATAAATATTATGACAGCATTTAATACAAAGCTACTAGCTGTTGCTGCTAATGATATCATCTTTGATAATCCAAACTGTGTCAGAACATCTTCAGATTGTTCTTCCATTTAGATGTTTCTCTATATAATAGTATTTGATTAGTATATCTTAGAGTTTAAAATAATCAAATCATTGTGCTACTACAAGGAGAGCATAATATTTTTCACATACTAATACTGAACTTGCTGTAATCTCTTCTTGTAATCTGAGTGGTTTGCAGTACTTGAAGATGGATACAGATTGCTACAGATTACTTTCACTGATTCTATAAAAGTTTGGATTAAAGAGATCAATTTACAAATGTATATAATAAATAAGTTACAGATATTTAATAGAATTTGTTATTAGATTTATTAACAATATATTATTACGTGTTTTATGAGTCAGGCATCGCTTGATACATGTATTCTTAAACCGAGTAGTTACCGTTATTATAAAGATTGAAACCTAATCGAAATCAAATCAGTGGGTATTTGGCGTGTCCTGATCTCAAATCACGATTTCAAATAAATCTGATTTAGGTTTCAAAAATTTGATTTTAAATTGCCAAGACTTGATCTCAGATCAGAATCATGGACGGGCCAAACACCCCCTAAGTTTTGTATGTTCTACAAGCAAGGGGTGTTTGCCTTGAGGGGCGTTGATAAAATTCAAGATCACTGGGCTATTGTGAATTGAATGAGTAATAGCCTGTAAAACACTAAAATGCCAACTTGAAGTACTGACTCACAATATGAAAGGTGGAGAACTTGAAAACCCTTTCACCCCACTAACACACTCACTAACACACTCTTACATTTAGATACTCAGATCCTAACTATCCCGTACTCAACTAACTAACTAAACTAGCAGAAGTCTATAGGAACTACAAGTGACAATGGCAAATCATAGTCTCCATCCCCCTTCCAGGAAGTCTCGCATCCTACTCGAAAGGAGACACACAAACTAACAAAGAAAAAGATAAAGTGATGCCTTCAAGTTGCCCTCCACCAGGTAAGCACTTGTATCTGAGCAAACATGGAAAGCTAACAAAGAAAAACTACAAACTTGCACTCTTCCAACCATATCCTTCTCAGCTCTTTTCCATGCTCCTATGCCATGTGCTCTCCTGGGCTTCACCACTGTCTACTCTCCAAGTGCCTTTCTAAAAACTAACAATCCAGCAAATCACTTTGCAAACAAAGTGGTAAAACAAATGAATAAAGGAGGAGGAGTAGAGAAAGACGAAGAAGGAAGGAAGGGCAGAGGGCATAGGGGTAAGGGAGAGCATGCCACACAGTATTTCCAACAGGAGTATCTAACTCAAATTAGGAGATTTTAGTACATATTAGGAAACTATTACTTCAAATTGCCTCTTTGGCCACCTCTACCCACACTTCCACAGTACCCCCTGCTGGTACTTCGCCTGTTCTGGTGTTTGTAAACATGACCAGCCCTGCATTAGCATGTACAGAGATGTATTAGTATGCATGAGAGGCATTGTAATTTAATAAGCAAACAAGAGGTATGTCAGAGAACAGTAAAATAACATCATGACGAGTGATAGAATAATACAAGTAATGAGAACAAGAACTTGTAGTTTATATATACAAAAATAAAAATAAAAAATCAAGGGAAAGAAATAGTACTAGTAAGATAGAGAATGAAAGAAGAATGCAGAACTCAGAAATTAAAGTTGTTGCCACCATTATCTGTGAAACAAGCTTCAATACAAGTAGACATTAATGCAATATGGTGATTTATTCTTTCCTTGCAATAAATCTTCTATTCCTGATAAAAGATTTTGTATTAGAAATTAAATAAACATAATACTTATAATATGATAAAATATACCTGTTCAAGAACACAGTATACTAGTATCTCATAAGCAGATATCTGATAACCAATTGTGCCACATAGTTTATCTTTTAACTTAGTTTAAATAGTCTCTATTAGATTCAAGTCTGGTGAGTTGGCTGGCCAAACTAACTTCTGATATCCTAATCATTCTCTAGAAATATTATGACATTGGTGGATATGTGCAGGACCATTATCATTCATTATTATAATATTCCTATCAGGAAACACTTCTACTAGTATACCATGTTATGTAAAATGATATCAAAGTAGGGATAAAATCTGTTTTCAATAGATATACCAATCTATCCTTCCATGGTAGTCAATCTTGCAAAGCTTAAGTACTAAATCTGGAAATGGGACTGGGAATCCTCCTGCTACTGTTTGAGCATTTTCTGCTACTTATACTTCATACTCCTTTTGAAGAACTACTAATGCCTTATTCTACTGCCAAGTTGTTTCATAAGGTGTAGTATACATATGGTATAGAAGTTGATTTCCTTTTAAAATATATTATATTAGTAATTATGTACATCAAAATAGTAACAATAATAATAATAATAGTAACAATAAAAATAACAATAAAATAATAATAATAATAATAGCAATAACAATAATCAATATAATTACCTCCTTTATCATACAAAATTGCTCTCCAGAACATCACAGTTGCTTCTTATACGAACTTTGGTTGAATCTTTTCAGACATGTAAGCCTTACCAGCATGCTATAAAACAGCTTTAATATGACAGCGACATATGTTTCCTGTCTGGAAATAGGACTCATCAGTAAAAATAACTGGTTTACAATCCTGGTTGGCATGAAGGTTGCAGATGGTAAGGCATGTAGCTTTCTGAGTGTCACGGCCACCCTACTATGGAGATGGAATATGCATGGGTTCTTCGTTGCATATATTGGTTGTGGTTTTCTTGGTTGTATGGTTGGGTTTTCTTTGTATGAATGATTGGGATGTGTTGCCGCGCAACGGAAGATAGCGGAACGAGATAGAGGAATCGCGGCTGCGTGCGACGCCAAGGACTTTCTTTTGTATTAGTGATCATGGAGTATTTTCTTAGTATATAAAGGGGTGTTCCCCTTTATATTTTACTTTCATTACGCAATCTGGTAATCTCCTTTGGACACCTGTACCTAGGAAGTACACTCTCTACTATCTGGCGTCCTCTTGAACCCCTGAACCCTGATCCTGAAACCCTGAACCCCAAACCTCGTACAACTTGCTTCGGTTGTACCCCAGCACCTAGACCTCATCTCCAGATTTCTGCCTGCCCTGATCATGGTGTCCCTTGGGCTACCCGACCCTCAGACCCTGTCCGTTACACTGAGCTGGACTAAGGACAGGTTTTAGAGTTGACTTTCAGTACAAGATTATGTTTGCTGCAAGAACTCGGGATACTGTTTGTCTACTAATATTCAAATTTACTTTTTATATACCCGTATTTATTAGTAAATAGTATCTAATTAAATAATACAAGAAGGATTACCAACTTCTGCAAGTTGAGAAAATGTCATTCAACAATGCTTTATATCTTTTAATACAGTTTCAACCAGCTGGGTCTTGGTTAAGAATCCTACCGGTCGGATGAGTGATGCGACAGGTAACGATTCTTAACACGAGGTGAGGTAATAGTTTGTAGGCCTATGCCTACGCGACAGTGATAGCAAAGTCCTGTGGCTTCTATCGTATCGCGCCTATCCCTCTCGATCTTCTTAAGTCTTCGTTCAGGACTTAGGCGTGGCTCGTGGGATGAGAAATAGTTTTCTCGCTTAAGGTGATATAGAGATTAAAGAGCATAAAGGTAGGTTTTATGGACAAAATCTTAAAGGTAGGAAATAAACAAGAAGAACGTGTCAAGAGCTAATACTAGGGGTCCTAGTAACCCTTTATAGAGTAGGTCTTTACCTAGCGTGACTCATACTTATGCGTCACGCGAATCCTTGTGACTCATAACTATGAGTCATGCGAAATCCCTCAGCTGACTTCTATGAGTCGCTGCGCAACATCCCTAAGCCATCAAAACATAATAACTATGTCCGGTGCGCAACTCGCGTCACCAGAGTGAAACCCATGACTCATAATGTGAGCCATGTGCAAAAATCATAACATTGTGTGACTCACAAGTGTGAGTCACGAACAGGTAAACATAATAACCTATGGCGCACTACTGTGCGTCATCTGAAATCCTAACATACCTATAGCTCGGAATCTCGAGCTATGTGAAATCTGCCTCGCTTAGTCACCGTTTGTGAAATTAGCTCCCCTCTCCCTTAGCCCGAGTCCCATCGGGCTTTATTCGCGCCTCCATCCCCCTTGGTGGTCCCTCCAGCTCTTTTCCCTGTGGTAATAGCTGCGATTAATCCTTCGGACCGCTTTTGCGGTCCTGTCGGAATGTCTCCGAGCCTCTTCCGCCTGACTCTCCAACTCCCTTTCCAGGGCCTCCCTTGCTCCCCTCTCCCTCGCCAGCTCTGTCTCGAGTTGACGTACCCTCAACTTGGTTCCTGTCTTCATTGCCTCCAGCAACACTTGTGTTAGCCGGAGGTCTTTTTTCAATTCCGCTATCACCGCTTGTTGGGCCTCTGCCTCAGGCAACCTCGGCGTAGCTTCGTCCATCTCTTCCTCCCAGGAGACCTGCTTTGTTCTCCTGGGTTTTGCCCATTTCTGTTTTTTCGCCCCCCTCCTCTTCGACTTCGTCCTCGGAGTTGGTCTGATGTACTGTACCAGAGCCACTGGCTCTGGTGTCGGGGATCTCGCGGGGGATCCCAGGAGTGACGTTTTGGGTGGCCATCGGTTCGTTTCCAGCGGCCAATATCCCGAGCCTTCCTTGTCGCTTTTGTGCACCTGGCACTCGTCGTTGTAGCATCCTGTCCATGACAGGTTTGCGTGTTCCCTTTCCGGTGTAGGAGTTTTCGATAGGGGTAAATCCACCAGATTTACCCAGTCTTCATCCATGGGTTCTTCCTTGGTTGGTGTTGGGGTCCGATACCCCGGGCTTGTTGGTGTAATGTGTTTGAACGCGTCGCGTTCGGGAATATTTTGTAGGGCCGATGGTCTCGGCAATTGTTGGTAAGTCATCTTGGGATGTTCCCAATGGTAGGAGTCTGTGCGGTACAACGTAGGTGCGACAGGCCCTGATTCGGGTATGTCTTCGACTGTCGGCTGTTGGTTTGCATGGATATTGTTCGTGGAATTGGTGGACTGCATTTTGTGCGTGTTCGAAGTTTTCGGCTGGGTACCAGGTCTTATCGTGTTCAGGAGAGTATTCGGTCCACTTTGCTCTATATTGCAAGCGACCGTAGTGTAACCGAGAGTCGATAATTTCTTCGAGTTCGTATTCTGATTCACCGTCTATTTCAATAGGCGGTGGTGGGGGTTTTTCTTGAGATGGTAGAGGATTGTTTTGGTAGGGTTCGAGGAGGCTGATGTGGAAGGTGTTGTGTATTTTCATTGACGGTGGGAGGTCGAGCTTATAAGCCTGGCTTCCTATTTTTGCCAAGATCTTGTATGGTCCTATTTTCTTGTAATCCAATTTCTTCGTTGGTCGTGTGGTTCTGATGTTGCGTGGTAGCAACCAGACCTTATCTCCTGACTTCAGGTTTGGATCAGGCTTTCGGTGACGATCGTATTCTTGCTTCTGTCGTAATTGCGCCATGACCATTTCTGTTCGTAATGTGTCGTGTAGTTGACTCATATCTTTCCGGTCCGTTATCTTTCCTTGAAGCATATGACCTATGGTCTCGTGTTCAGGATGCAGTCCGTAATTTGCAAAGAAGGGGGTTGTCTTGATAGTTTCTTGTTTTCCGTTGTTGTAGGCGAATTCAGCCATTGGTAGCCATTTGCACCAATCGTCTTGTTGGTAATTGACATAGGCCCGTAGGTATTGTTCTAATATGCCATTTATCCGTTCTGTTTGTCCGTCTGTCTGTGGGTGGAATGCTGTGCTCATGCGTCGTTCGATTCCAAGTTTCTCTGTTATCTCCTTCCATATTTCTGACGTGAATAGTGATCCTCTATCACTAATGATGTCTTTTGGTAGTCCGTGCAGTCGATATATTTCTTTTAGAAATGTTTCCGCAAATTGTATTGCCGTCATATCCGTCCTGCAAGGTATGAAGTGACTCATTTGAGTTAGGCGATCCACTACTACTAGGATAGCCTCTTGATCGTCTGATTTGGGTAGGTCCGTGATGAAATCCAGTGATATTGATTTCCATGGTTTTCCTGGGGCTTCGTTTGATTTGAGTAATCCATAAGGTGCATGTCGGACCACTTTAGTTCATTGACATGTGTCGCAGTTTTTGACGTATCGTTTGATGTCTTCTCTTATCTTGGGCCAATAGTATCGTCGGTTGATGAACTCGGTAGTTTTGGCTGTTCCTCCATGTCCCGCGTATGGGGCGTCATGATGGTGTCGTATGATTTCTGTGCGTAGTTCTTCTTTCTCCGGTATCCAGATTTTCCCATCATACCACAAGTAATCATCATTCCATTGGCATAGTCCAAGGGCTATGCCTTTGATTTCCTTCGTGCCGGCCTCCAATTCCTTTTTTATCTTTTGACATTCCTTGTTTTGCTGGCTTTCCTTCCTAATATCTTCTTCCAGTGTCGTTCCTGTCTTGATTTCGTTCAGCGACTCATA
>LN890975.1:593806-615103 GCA_900010015.1 Tuber aestivum
TCCACCATTCTATACCAGCATAAGTTACACGCAACAGAAGTAGAATTACCTGAATCCTATCTACTATTGAGAGAGCTCCCAAGTTTCCTGTCCGTCTGTCGGGCAAGCCTTCCAATGGGTCGGGGCTTCGTTGGGTTAACCCGGGCTATTCGTTGGACCGGGCTGGGTACATTGGGTTGGGCTCGCCTTAGAGCAAGCCCCGGCTAGGTCGGGTTCGGAGGTGACAGGCCCGAGTAACCCGGCGAACCTAGCGAATGTTTTGTCTCATTCCTAATTTTTACGATACTTTAAGTCATGATCACTATGGAAACTGGAATCTGAGCACGCGGAATCCTGGAATGGTATTTGCCTTTCGCAGAAAGGTCCAAGAAGAAGCGTGTTCCAATAGAGATCATATGGTGAAAAGCTAGGCGGAAAATTGATTAGCGCTCTTGGATTGTCACCTGTTCTGAGTATTCGAAAGATGAGAAATATCCTATCTGTATTCTAATACTTATTGCATACTAATGATAATATATATTTAATTCCTTTTCTTTTGTGCTCCGGCCCACTGGGTTCATTGTGTTAACCCGGGCTTTCCTTTCTTGGGCTGGGTTGGGTTGGGTCGGCCCTTTTTTTCGACCCGGGTTAACCCATTGGAAGACCTGGCTGCCTCCTCCTCCTCCTCCTCCCACTCCTAGCCCTCGGCCGTCTTCCTTTCGCTAGTTTAAGGTTTAAGGTAGCAGTACTCTTGAACGTATGTGTCATACTATTTTGTGCTATAGTTGGTTCTACACCCGGACCCTTGTGAATTTTCCCTGGCTAACCCTAACCAGGTAAATCTTGACCTGGGCTGAGGACTCCTGGAACTGTCTCCGGCTACCAAAATTTCGTTTCCCCTCTTGTTTTTTTACTCTTTCCATCGCTTCCCCTGAACCTTTCCACTTGTGGGGATAATGTTCGAGACCTTTAAGAACGAGTCGCGTTCTGCCTACAGAAATAGACAATGGATGTTTATGGGAAGATAGAGGCATTCTTTGAGTCACCTCATGGCATTACTTGATGGCTTTGCTTGTTTGTCCTTTGTGTGTTTGTGGATTGTTTCTGAACGATCTTCTCCCCCTCTCATGTTTATTTTTTTACCCCCCTTCCTTTCATCCTGGGCGGTCTAGATTTGTCAGTGAGCATCTGCTTTTCTCGATAGGATATCACAATACCATGCATCTGTGATCACCCACTGAAACCACCCATCCCGCCAGGTACCGCGCCATCTACCACCACTGTGGAAGTCTAATATTGTTATTTAGCATCTATCTCTCCCGTTTTACGTATCCGTTTTCCAGTAACAGCTCCCGACTTATTACCGAGTCCTGCAGCCATATTTACAGCCTCCCGGGCCGTCCTCGTAATGGCCAAGGGCTCGTCTTCTAAGATGAGTAATCCATAGATAGTGCAGCCAGCTAGAGTGGAACTTTTGCTCTCGGATGATTGCCGGATGCTGGACAGCTAAAACCATTATAACGGCGTCTTGCATGGCTACAAAAAACTTCCACATACTTAATCACATCAACGAATGAACAAACGAATGAACGGGAAAACAGGACCGCAATATCTTACTCTGAGCAGCCATCATCTGTGCCCCCGCACTCACCAGCCATGGCCTGGATGATAAGAGCGTAGAAAGAGGGACCGCATCTGCACAGTGCCGTGCAAGCGTCCATATGATTTGCACCAAGCACCAACGAGCAGTCGATCTGCGATAATGTCCGGGAAACCAGAGCATTTTCCTCCCAAGGAATATTGTCCGCCGCAAAATGACGGTGATGCTTTCGCATATCTATCCACATCAATACCCTGCCCCTCCCGAGGAGTAATTGGATAGCGATTAGGGAAACAGGCCGCGCTCCCCCAATAATCGCATGAAGTACTGTTTCACATGTATCGTTCTGAATATTGGGATCTACACGGTGCTTGAGGAGAACCTCTAAGCTCTGAAGGATCGAGGGAATGCTTGGCGCCTGATCGGTTCCTTCTTGAGCAGCTACAATTGCGGCATTGAGAAGTGGGGTGACTCCATACACATTCTGTGAATCCTGATTGGAACCACTCCCGAGTAAGAGGGAAATAGCCCCGGGAGCTAACTTGATGGCAGCGAGATGAAGTGGTGCATTCCCCTAGTTATTCTTGATATTTGGATTGGAGTCCTGGAGTAATTGGCGAAGGGGATGAAGGGAGACACCAGCAAAGACAGCATAGTGGAGGCTTGGCTTGCCATTATTGCCTTGTATGTCTGCACCCATTCCCAGCGAGGGTAATTGCATGGCCATGTCCTCTCTATCTGGCCACCCTGCTTGTGTTGAGTTGTCAACCTCACCTGTGTGCATGGGTCTCAAGCTTGTGGATACTTACCTGCTCCTATGTTTCGTGGCCTCAGTAGACCGGATAGCCGCCAACAGATGTATGGTTTTTTGGTACCAGAGGCCACTGAGGGGAGGTGCGGGCAAGCATTGAAAATATATTATAGGAGCTACTGGGAGGGTGAGATAGATGGGAGAGGCTCGAGGGCCAGCGGGTGGAGGGGGTGACAACCAGAGAATTTGGAAAAAACAATTGATGATGTGGGTGCTCTAGCCTTTAAAGTATTCATGGAGGAAGCACACAAAGATTGAAGGGATTCCATGCTCAGTTGATGTGAGTTCTTGGGAGAATTTGGTTTTTGTGGGTCTGCAAATAGACTTGAGCAAGAGGTGCGCATGGGTAGGTGACTAGGCAGGGAAGAAGGTGGTCTTTCCACCGCCTAATTGACCACTTGGGGCAAATTTATAGGTAGATTCTAAAGGTCTAGAGTGCCGGGAGCAACGCGGGAAATGGCCTGGCATCACAGAACCTCCTTACCCGCTGGGATCGGCCCCTGTTTGGCAAATGCAGACTGCGCTACAGGAGGTCAACCGAACACTCTGAAAAGGAAACACTGTTTCAAGAAAGCACTATCGTGGCCTCTGTAACTGCTATGACCATTAATCAAGGCGAGAGTATTGGCAAGTCAGCAGAGGTGACTTGCTCACCTTCGGAGGTGGGGCTTGCCGAGCCGTTCCTAGACACGATGCATGAATTCGTTAGTTCCTGACGTTTGGCCGTTGTGGGTACTACTGAATCTAGTGGTACAATATATGCTCACGGAAATGGGAAAATCCAACGAAATTCAACAAGGATGACCAAAGATCATGCAACCCCTCAGGATGTGGGAGAGTTCCAAATTTCTCGGATGTGAAAATAGATTTAGGAGGCCAACAGCATCAGGGGACTGCTAGCACAATCGCTTTGTCCTTTGCTGCTTATAGGGCGTACTGAGAATATCCCGGGTTGGGTAAAGCGTCGCTACCTTGAGAAAGGCTAGACTAGTATTCGGGTATTAGTAAAAGGTGGATAATGTACCTAATCGTCGAACCGTATTGATGGACAATCAGGCTATTGTCTCTAGCCCCCCAGATATAGCATCATCAACAGCTTTGAGAAGTGTACCCCACCACCATACAGAATTACTTCAACCCGATGAATAGTACCTATGGCGTCCCTTTGTTCCGTCAAGCACTGAATTAAGTAGGATTCTCTTTCACCTTGAATAACCCCCAATGGTGCTAACTGTCTCACGGGGTGGGGATTAGCGGGAGTCTAAGCCTGCAGGAGCCGGAATGGTATCGTTAGGTGCACCACCTGTGGATGAGAATTAGAGCATCATTGGGCGACAGATAAGGAATGCCGGAGCCGTACAGTACTGGCAATTTACTTGCACATAAATACATAAAAACCGCCCGTGGAGAAAATAGCCTGACTTCTGCGGTACGAGTACAGAACATGTAGTGTACGCGAGTAGAGTACCGGTGCTCGTACTCGAACCACTGTCGCAGGGTTCCTCTGCAGCTCCGCCTCTTTTGCCAGTGAGGTTAGCTAAATTGGGTTTAGTGGGGGAGCAGGGCATAACCACCTAGGAGAGAAGAAAAATACGGTATCATACTTCGGGTATCTTGACTAAACTCCTTGCAGAGCATACTAGTATTTGGGCCTAGCAATCTGTACGCAGAGCCAGCTAAATCCCCCTAAAGAAGGCAGACTATCCCTTACCCCATCCCTTACCTCGTAATCACGGCAGGCGCTATTCTACCGCTTACCGGAGGTGGTTACCAACAGTAGTGGTACACTAGGCAGACCTTCAGCCCTTGTCCAGACTACTAAGTAGGGGTATTCAAAGTTGAAAAACTTGAAAAAAAGTAGCTTACTTTGCTGTTTCATGTAAGCTTGGCAGACACAAAAACAGTTACTTTGCCCTCATTTTACTTTACCATACCATACGTTTTTTTTGGTTAGATACAGAGGTCAGGAGGTCCATATCTACTCTAAAATTCATATCAACTAAACTCTACCAGAACTTCAATATGATACATGATCTGAAAAGAAATTTTTAAAAAATAAGAGGAAAATCTTAAAATATTATTGCACACTTTAAAAATGATTATCTGCTTTCTCTGACAAAAATCTCTTCACTTGGGCATTTTGTTAACAAATACTGAAAATTTTCAGTATTGGTAAGATTGGTAAGATCTGTGAAAACTTCTATCCTCTCTACCTTCAGTTACCTTGGGGAATTCAAATATGCTACATTAAACATGTGAATATGATTGGCTAACACCGTAAAG
Source organism: Tuber aestivum (assembly GCA_900010015.1). Taxonomy (NCBI): domain Eukaryota; kingdom Fungi; phylum Ascomycota; class Pezizomycetes; order Pezizales; family Tuberaceae; genus Tuber; species Tuber aestivum. The sequence continues at coordinate 598,480 of LN890975.1, forward strand.
TACCTAATGCACCTCCTGGTAGTTACTCGTTACTGAAAAATCATCTTTTCAACTTTGCATACCCCTAGAACTAGCCTACTGGGGCAATTGTGATTAAATATGCACAGAGGATGATGCTCCGATCATGACCGTGCTGAGTGTCACTCGGTTTGTGCACTCTCAGCCCAACACCCCCTTAAAGTACCGATTAGCATGGCCATGACAGAAATGAGATTTTCTGAGTACTCTTCAGGACAACAGGCCACCCATCCCTTACCTTGTAATCATGGCCGCCGCTAGGATACTAGGACTAGCCTATTTGGGTAATCGTGACAGGAAAAACATTCTGCTTCAGAAGTTGTGTAGTGCTCAGAATACACCAACTCGGTACTGTTCAGCATTGCCATGATGGAAATAAGAGTGGGCGCGTAGATTTACTCCTGGCTGCTGAAATAGGCTAGCGGCCAAAATTCCGGGCGGGGGTAGCCCAAGTTGGTGGTGATCAGGCACCGGAAAAATACCCTGGCAGCCGTGAACCGGCAGCGCTAATGAGCCATGAATTTCGGCCACAAGGTAAGGGATGGGAAAAACACCTACCCTTGTCGCAAAATACCCACCAGCGCTACGCTGGCGTTAAATTCAGCGACGAGGTACGGGATGGTACTTGTACGATTTATTGGCATCCTGATTCTTCATCCTAGCCGTGTTTTGGGTTCATCCCTGTACCACGGTGGCAACTAAATCTAGCAGGATTTTCGTGGAGAACTAGGGGAGCGGGAAAAAAAGTAGAGTTAATTACACATGCAACGAAATGGTTTAATTTCACCTGGGCTCGAACTGGGGACCACCAGTGTGCTAGACTAGTGTGACAACCAACTACACCACAAAACCACTCTATTATCTTGTCCCCTACTTGAACATATCAAAGATACTCAAATGTTCGAACTGCTTGGTACCAGATGTAAGTCACGTGGGGGTTCAGGTGTTTGTGCTTACACAAGCACCGATTCTCGGTTGCCAGTTGGGGTATGTTTGTCTTAATCCTGCTCTTTTAGATCCCATCCTCCCATCCTCCCCATCCTCCCTTCTTCCCTATCCTCCCTTCTTCCCCATCCCTGCGGTTGGAATTCCTGAACCCCTGGTGGAAAAAAAGAAACCGTTTTTCTTCTTTTTTTCCTCATCTCGTGCAGAAATATCGCAAAATCCTGCAGTAGCTTAACTATATCCCTCACAACATTTCAATATACCCAGTCAGAATGACGCCACTAACCTGCCAAGAGAATAAATCAAACATGCCAGCGGACCGTTCCGCAATACGCGACACTTTCTTCTATGCTTCCGACGATCGTGATACCCAACTCGGAGGCCTCTACACCACCCCCGGTATCACCAACGACAATTTGTATGAAATGGTGGAGATTGTCTGTCTGTTCAGTGACACCTTCGAGCTACGCGACGATAACGGACAGCTTGTTGAAAGAGATGACGAACAGCTTCAACCAGGCAATTACTATATTGCCACTAAGGGTAGGCCTCTTCTATTCTTCCATCATTAGGAGCTACTCACTCCGAACAGGTTCTATGGAGGTCACCAAGGAAGTCCCACTACTTCGTACGACTTCGACGCAGTCCGGAACCCGCACTAAATCGTTCTGTGAAGCAGTGCGTCGCCGAGACGGTGGGTGCGTTTTAACTGGTAGGCGGGCTATACTAGATAGGTGGTATTGCTTGCAAGCCGCCCATATCTTTCCTTTGGCATACGAGGGCCACTGGAATCGTTATGGCTACGGGAAATTGATCACCATTCCACCGGACCGTGAGTCCGACGGATTGATCAACTCTGTCCAGAATGGGATTTTACTGGACAGCACGATGCACGGTTTGTTTGATAACTATCTTGTGGCAATTAATCCCTATGTATGGAAGGTGAAATCTTGAAGCTTTCGTGGCTAATGATTGTGTAGGACAGCTACAAGATTGTCTCTTTCGGCCCCGAGCCCCTTTTTTATAACCTCCCCACCCACATTGATCCGCTGTTGCGCCAGAATGTAGGTTGGCCGCCCGCTAGACTTCTACGCTGGCATTTTTGCCAGGCTGTCCTTACCAATATGAAAGGAGCTGGGGAGCCTTGTTTTGAGACCGATTTCCCGCCTGGCTCGGACATGATAGGTGAGATTATGAGTGCTCCTCAGGCTGCAGCGAGAATGGAGTTTGAGCTATTTGGCCGTCTTAATGCCATTGTGAGTTGCGGGTGAAGCAAAGTTACGACACCACGTGATGTATACCTAGAGAACTACAACCTTTTTAAAAAAAAAACGAAAAGGGTGAACCTTTTCAATAACATGCTCTTGGCGAAAAAACCTTCCGGATACCATCGACCCAGAAATATACCAGCGAAAAAGTGAAACCTTCGCACAGAACCACCTCGGTCTAGCCCTCGCTTAAAAGTAGTAAGTTCTCTGGCTCTGTTGGGCCAAGAATCCCCAGAAAATTGCTGGAGAAAATTTAGAAAAACATGGGCTGGTCTCAAGTAATTCTTGATTTTTCGTGAGATTTTTTACAATATTTTTTTGGCACTGTTTGGGGAATAAAAGACCAGGGAACTGTGGGCAGGCATAGCTATATTTTGTTCTCGGTTGCAATGGGGACCTTGCAAAGGTATGTTTTCCCCAAGAATGGTAAATATTAAAAAGGTACCCCCCTGTTTTCCATGGTATTTGAAAGGTTTTCTCATTTTGAAATCGGTAATATTTTAAAGCTTTTCTCAGGGTTACAAGGTAGGTCTGCCGATGGGGGTATTTCATTTTGCTTGTGTTTTCGGAGATTGCTAGTTGTACTGTATTGACTACCCGGAACGAAGGGTTTCAATTGCACGTATTGTTTAACAGCACACCTCACCTCTCACCTGGATTTTGGCAGAATTTATGAATGGAGATGTGTGATAATCCCTGATTTTTTTAAAGCGAAAACATCATGCCTGGAACTTGTACAACGTGGTGCGACTGTATTACCATCGTATGGTTCCAGAAGGCTAGCCGCTATCTCCTGGACTACTGAAACCGTGGAAAATTTTGTGCCGGCCCTGTCAGTGTCTAAGACAGAGATGACTAATACACCCACTCAGTAGCTTTGAGTGATGGTAGGTGTAGGTACGATCACACAGCTAATATCAGCTATGGTCTGAAGTTTGCGCAACTGCGAATTTATGGTAACTAACAACATTTCCTTATTAATCTCTGTCTTAGACACTGACAGGGGCGGCACAAAATTTTCCAGAGTCTCGGCAGTCCAGGAGATACCAACTTTCCAACAAAGTATGACAATTTTTCCTGCAACGGCAACCGTAACACCTGATGAATTGTTGATATTTTACCTTGAATAGTAAAACCCTAATACCTACAGTTCTGACGCTATCGTATTTATGATATTGTTGTAGTATGGTGTAGGCTGTCTATTGTTAGGTCAATATTTTGCAACAGGGGACGGCTTGGCATGGAAGATTATGTGTGTAGGTTCAACTCCCGTCAAGTTTATAGTTATTAGAGTTATTGTCAAGCCACAGTAATTGTGAAAAATATTTATATATTATAGATATATGAGATGAGCTTAAATCTTTTAAGAATAAATATTAATTGATTAACTATTTCATAAGTTGCTAAAGGAACAATGTTTTAACATTTTTTTACTTTCTTTGAGTTTACCTATAATATAATATACTGAATGATGAATCATTTGAGTACTGATCCTCATCTCTAACTTCATCAACAGGAACAACTATTCAATAACATCAAATATAGCCCCATAACACAAACATGGTAGGCCTCAAACTGATAGCCCATCTGCATCTACTCTTCGAAGTCGTGCCTGTTGAGCTAGACAGCAAGAGGTATGCTTCTTCAATATTCTCTCTATTAGCACTCCTAAGGTACATGAATTACAGCCAAGATAGCTCTAGAAACAGTCTGAAAGTTCTCCCATTCAAGGAAATGAATCACTAAATAGTCCTCCAGCTGTTAATCCAAGCACATTGCGTTCCCGGCAATGGAGAGCTCGTTATCATGTTGTGAATAATGTTGAAGCTCTACAAATCAACCATCTTCCTTCTCTCCCATTTGGTGCCTTCTCTCTATCCAACAATGATGACCAAGTAGCTCCTGTACCTGGTCAAGAAACAGCTGCCAGTGAACCGGCAAGTGCCGAATCACATTCCAAACTCTTTTATTAAACGGTACTCCAATGGCCCCACTGTGTTGGAAAGCACCAAGTTGCCTCATCTGAAAGAGTACAGATATTACAAAAGGCAGTCAAGGATCTCAAAAGAGTCCTTTTGCCACATGTGAATTCGAAGAAGCAACTACTCACGAATTTGTATTTTCAACAGCACTATAATGTGCTCTGCCTTTTGAATTTGCAGTTATTCTGGGAGAACAGAGCCTTTCAAGGGCAGGATTAGATCCTTTAAAGTTAAGGGTACCCTTTGCTAAGCAAGTAGCAGAAGGAAGCCAGTTGGGTTGGCGTATAATGTGGTGAATGATGAGAGATGAGGTATCATAGGTAAAATACCACCAAATTACACCAAGAAGGCAAGGACAGCACTAGAAGGTCCGTTGTATGTTGAATGATGAGAGTGTTTTATTAGCTGTTCATGAATATATTTCTAAAGCTTGTCAAAGTAGGTCATGCCAATTGCCAAACAATTTGTATACTACTCATTTTACATTGTTCAAAAGATACGCTAATATTCAAAGGTATTGACTCACATCAAATACCACTGGTGATCAACCAGTCCTGGACAGAGGTTGAGGACCTCCTTATTGGCCCAACAGGTCGGAGAAATGTTCACCATATTCAGAAGACAATCTCCAGTCAAACAGCCAGTCAATGGCTTTCCAAACTTGGCTTTAAGTGGAAAGAGGTTACTAAAGGAGTTTACCACAATGGTCACGAAAGGGAAGATGTCATTGCCCATCGGAATCAGGTTTTCTTACCCACTTTACACTCCCTCAATCTTGTCTAATGCTTTTGGATGAGGAACTTGAGCCAGAGCCCACATATCAAGTCTTGAATGGGAAGGAACAGGCACTGATTGTGATAACACAGGATGGATGTACTTTCAATGCCAATGATGGTCAAAGGTTTATATTGTCTCATGAGGACCATAATCCAATTAGAAAGAAAGGTGTGGGCCAAGGTCCGCATATTTCGGAGCTCCTAACACCCATTGGTTGACTTGGTAGAGGCAGCCCTTGTAAGATTCTCAAGTCTGGAGGAGGTGTCTGGTGGGATAGTGTTAGCCTGAGGGGGTAGGTAACTCTAAAGTCAAGTGAGTATACACTAGGCCCTGTTATCTTCTGTCTCGGAGATAGTCAAAAAGGCTCGTAAAAATAGAAGTAAAGTAGAACGAGTATATTGATAAGATCTCTTCTCTGGTCGCTAATGATAGATATAAAGCTAGGGATGTTCTTTTTTATTGTTTGACTCATTGATTATTTCTTCAGGGTGCAAAAAATGTATGGAGCGCGAGCTATGATAACAAAAAGCCCTCCTCCCAAGACTAGGCTGAACAACAGAGCTAAAAAAACCCTCTGCGGTAGAAAAGACTAGTTGCGCCTGAAATCCTTCCCGTAGACCACGAACCAATAACCCCCACCGCCAAGCAACAAAAGAAAGCTAGCTACCCGACAGTGAACCAAGAACACACCTATCCCCAAGAGCATAACACCTCAAGGCAGAAACGAAAACCGAACCGCTAAGGGCCAATGGCCACTACTCAAATCCATCATAGGAATCCCTGGGCCATATGACGAGGGCCAGGAGGAGGGAGCCGAAGCCCCGGGCACATAGGGTATAAGGGAAACCACCCAGAAGGCGGTGACCGAGAAGCGTGGAGAGGAGGTGTGTGGCAGGCTTGCAAGCGACCGTGTACCCTCTGGGACAACCGATGATTGAGGCAGTAAGGTGCCAGCTGGAGAGGAGGTGGTAGTAGGATACTAGCCGATCTGACTCTAGAGGAGTCCTAAGCGAAGTAGGTGTTTTACTGCGTCTCTCATATAGTCACTTGTTCTGGGAGAGATAGCGTCACTGCAGTGGAAGAGATCCCACCACCTGCCAGCCAAAGAGGCCCCAAAGAGAAGAGCCAGGGTAGACCCAAGTTCGTAAGCAACAGCTAGCGGTTATCGTGTTCGTGTCCGACTAGGTAGCCTCTTAGGGAAGCAAGAGAATGGAGAGATCGACCGAAGCCTGATGGCTGTTCTCTCCTGCCGCAGCTGTAGTCCCAGCCATTTGCGGTTGGTGGAAAAGGGGTTGCCGACCGTGGCAGCGCCTAAGTGAGGCAGGGTAGCAAGAGGGGAAATATCATGAGGATGAGAGGCATCAACCAGGAACGGAACTGACAGAATCAAGAAATAAAGGAGGAGCCGGAGGGAGAGGGGAAGCGACCCCACCTCCTGTAGCCGAGGCTAGATGGCGGGAGATAGGGGGGGGTGGCAGTGCTAGACGATAAAAGCCACGATAGTAATCATGGTGTTGAGGTTTCAATCGCCGGAGGTGTAGCGGAGACGGAGGATGGACTTAAAGCTAGGGATTGGTTTTTTTTTCTTTTTCTTTAACTCATTGATTATTTGTTTAGGGTACAAAAAATGTATGGAGCGCTAGCTATGACGACAAGAAACCCATATCCCTCCTGTCGCCACAGGGAAAAGCCAACCCCCCAAGCACCTCTAGTATGGAGCCAACCGCACATCTTGCCTCAAAGAAGAGAAACCGAAGCCCGGCTAGATGGACGAACAAGGAAATCCTAACTAAGTAGAAAGCAGGAAGGGCCAGGAAAAGCCGCTGAGAAATCCCAAAAAAACAAAAGAAAGGTTAGTAGCAAGCCACCTAGGGCCCCCAAGGGCGAGTCCACTAATGCGAGGAGGAAGCGACGCCCGAAGCGCACTAAGATACCGGGTCCCCCCCAGACCCACTCCAAGGAGACAGTGCAATACCAGGGAGGGAAGGAGGAGACCAGCCGGCCATGGGCGATAACAGGGGGGAGGGAAAGGTGTAGCAGTAGGGTGCCAGCCGATCCGACTATAGGAAGAGGAGAGCGGAGGGGTAGACCCAAGGACCCTAAACATCGTCTATTGGTGTCGCGTTCGTGTCCGACTAGGCAGCCTCTTAGGGGAGCAAGAGAATAGGGAGATCGACCATAGCCTGTTGGCTGTAGTCCCCTACTGCAACTGTAGTCCCGACCATCTGACGATGGTGGTTAAGGGGTTGCCGACCATGAGAAGGCTAAGCGAGGCCAACTCAAAAGGAGGAGACGACTCCCCACCACGCATGGGGGGAGGAGGAAGGAGGAGTAAGGAAGATCATCAATGGCCGCCGGGGTAAAGCATAGCAGGTGTTTTACTGCGTCTCTCATGTAGTCCCTTGTTCTGGGAGAGATAGCGTCACTATAGTGGAAGGTAGCCCACCACTTGCCAGCCAGCCGAGGAGGGCCTCCAACCAACCAACCCCCAGGGAGAGAGTGGGCCCTGCGACAGTAGACCAAAGTTAATACCCCAGGCATGAGAGGAGAGAAGAGCCAGACTCCACAAGGCTGAGGCCAAAGGCAGGAGTGGGCGGGAAGGTGGAGAAAGTTTTGCGACAAAACAAAAAACTCACGATAAAAACCGTGGTGTGGAGTGTTCAATCGCCAGAGGTGTAGCGGAGACGGAGGATGTTTTTTCTCGCCGGAGGTGTAGCGGAGACAGAGGATGACTTAAAGCTAGAGAGGGACCTCAATATTTATATTCTGCGTCTGGGTGGTTGTAACGACCCTGCGATATAGAGCTATGGTAACCTACGTCTACGCCTATACAGAAGACCTAGAGGTCAGATGGTAGACGAGGCGGGTATGCAGGCCCGTATCTGAGCGATATCTCATGGTCCGGGGATCTCTAAGAGCAAAAGGTATTTAAGGAATCGATGTATCTAAGTAGTGGTAATTACGTGACAATGTGCACTCGGGCCTAAGGATAGATTAGAAGGTCAGGCGAGTTTACCCTACCTAAGGAAGTCATTTTACCCTACCATGGAGACCGATTTCATGTCACCATAGACATACTTACCCTACCTTTGGGTCACCATTACCCTACCTTCCGTCGGAAATGTTCTCGCAGAAATTTCGGGAAATGTTAGGACTGTTTGTTATACAATAATGATCGATGGGCACTTGATTGCACATTGATCGGAAGACTACGGGAGGGGCTATAGTGCTCTGAATAAGCTGTAACTTTGTAGAATTATTCCTAACAGGTACCTGCGGCCCCAGGGTTCGCCCCGGGCGTCATGGGTCAAAATGGGTGGAGTTGCCATTATGCTAGTTAAATGGAATCTATGAAAAGATGTCGATAACACTGCATGCATCGCCGCCGTCCGCCCGACCAGAAGCTGTTCGCAGGGTATATAAGGGGGCCAAGGCGAGAAGGTCAGGTACCTGCTTCAAAAAGAACAGAGTAAAACGGACCAAAACTGATGGAGTTAGCGTGAGCTATCCGGAAGGGTCCCCAGAGTAGTCCCGGGTAGTGCCGGAGACATCTGGGAAGGTTTTGCACCAATCAAGCCTACACATTCCCCTTTGCCTTAGGCTCTTTATGGGTTGTTTGAAGACTCTAATAGCATGATACTTATCACGGTGAGTGGTGTATTGGGGGTAAGGGACCAGGGGTAGCGCCTATGGGTCCCGCTGCCGACACAGATCTCTGCGGGAGCGTTGTAGAGCCCCTAAGTTCGCAATCAAGAAAGATAGAACTTAGCCGGAAGACAGCTGATGTCTACGAGTGCTTGCATAGGTCATAGCACAAGGGATGAGAGTCATTTAGTTAGCTTTCCTAACGGTCTCGCCAGTTAGCGACTGGCGAGACACCGATGCGCGGAGGATTTCACTCTGGCAGGTGTATTGGTAAACACCTTGCTGGAAATGATACGCATAATGAGATTTCTGCTAGAGTGCACTGACACCTATGGCCTTTCGGGGACACGGTAATGGTGCCGGGGCAACCCTCACGGAGAAGGGCATACTCATGTTGGTCAGGGTAACCTGATGGGAGAGTTTTTGGTATAAGTCTGACTACTTAAAGATTATACGAGAACTCTCCTACCCCCATACAATCAACATCCTCTCGACAGACTTTAATTGAAATAAGCCTAAGCTTAACGATATTAAGTTTTACCATTTACTTTTATTCTTTACACTTTTGCAAGGGCTCTGTTTGAGAGATTCGAAGTTTGGTGCAGTCACATCCTTAGGAACCATCTATCTGAGGGAGCCCCCGTTACAGTATATCATTACATCAGCAAAAATTTACTCTTGCGTCCTGTACGTCATGTGCGTCCGATGCACAGGATGCACAGGACGCAAACCGTTAATCAGGACATCTGCTAAATCCGTTCTTGCGTCCTGACGTTCGCATCCGCACCCTCCGGCATCCTGACGCTGACCGGATGCGCGGCACTCCAACCCCCCTGCGTTCTGACCCTTACTAGCTCGGTTCAGGGCATCCTGGCAATCCATGCCCTTTCCCCCTTAGCGTCCCGCCGCCCCTACTACTCCTGCCTGGCCTCCTCACGCCCTTACTACTCCCGGCCGCCGTCCAGACATCTCCGGACCTCCTGCCCGCCGTCCTGACGCCCCTGCAAGTTCCGCCCGGCGTTTCGGCCATCCGGGCATGCCTGCTTTGCATCCGGAGAATCTCTGCTGCTTCTGCCTCTCGCTGTGACGCTCATCAACCCTCCCCCATGTTCTAATCCTGTCCATGTAAAGCCAGTTCTATTTGGATGACTTAATCTATATCCCTTGCCTCCCACCGCATGTCTCGTCCGCTATCCTCCTCCTAAGTTCCTGTCCCTACTCCTGTGTCTCATGACTTCGAAGAACTACTCCAGTGTGCCCCGAGTCCTACATTACCCACCTCTTCCATCCTGATTTCACACTTTCAATTGACGTCGTTGGGATTTTCTAGCCGTAATTGGAACGTACTCCATATGTTCTGGGACTTTCGGTAACCACATCAGATTACAATTTGGTCTCGATATGTGCTGCAAATACTCTATTTACTATGGTATAGCGTCACATTGGCCCGCGTTTTAATCTATTGAGTACACTAGGCGCTATTGAAGTTTGCGATCCCACCGGCACCGCCGGTACCCATATGCGCCCCGTCGAGCCTACTCTCGATCCTGGTCCCACCGACCTGTTGCCTTCTCTCTCTCAATCAAAATTTCCTTCCTGCTGCCTGTCTATAGCTGTCACCTGCCCTGACTGTGAATCATCCAGACTAAGTGAGACGCGAGATGAAATACATGGACTGCCCACGCTCCCCGACGTCAGACGTCCCGTGTGTTCTGATGTATCGTCTATCCTATCCTGTTCAAAATCATGAAAGCCAAGAGACCGTCCAATGGCCATCTGGCTAAAATCGGAAGCAACAATGGGATGGGGCGACTGTTCCCGCCTGCCCTGGCACCCCAAATAGGCCTCTAGAGGGTAGTCGGTCATCGTCTGTATACCCCGTGAGGATTGGCTTGGAGCCTGATTGGATTTCCTGTGCTCGAGCTCCGCGCTTACACAGTCAACGTCATCCTCATACCCTTCTACTCGATCATTCTGAATCCCGCATTGTTGCTGGAGCTTTTCGGTGATGATTTGGCGGATGTTTTGGACCAACAGCTCCTGGATCTGCGCGGGAAATCTCTGCCATATTTGCCTCTGGCGTGCCACGAGGTCTTAAGTGAGTGACGGGTTAGCCAGACTCCTTCACTACGGCCCACTACAATATTCTGATATTCTTACCCATAACAATATCAGGCTTGAAGTCCTTCGGCTCTTTGTACCTACCTGTTTGTCACGCCCAGAGAGTGTGGCATAGTATAGCGCAAGTCAGGCAGATCATAGTTCTGTTGATCCTAGATAGGAACTCAGGATCTATCCTGCCGTGCATTTTCTTTTCGGTAAAGTACTTGCCATATATGGCCTCGGGGATCTGGGGCGTAAGGAATCGCAGGATCAGACGCCATCCAAATTCATACATAGTTAGTCGTATTACTCAATAGCCATTGCTAGTCGTCATGGTAACAAACCTTATACCCTTTCGGGTCGCACATGAACCGGTCTCCTTCCAGACGATAATCAAGTCTACGTGCGATGGCTGCTGCACCTTGCGGCAGTGGCAGTTCATATAACTTTACTATGTGATGCTTCACATGATAAATGAATTGTGACCATAGGCCTGAGTACTTTTGGCGTATCTATCAAGGTTATTATAATTTGCCATGTGTCCAGACGTCTGGCTGCGATCAGTTACTATTGTTATGCTATCCTCGGACCGTTCCATATGCCTGCAACCCTCACTCATATTCAATGCATACTCTCAAACGCTGTACACTTTGGATATCAGAACTACTACGTTAGGTAGTGGATCATCAAAAAGAGTGTATTGGGGAATCAGATCTGTGGCCAGCCATAATATTGAACTTTCAGATCCGGTAACATTATTCTTCCAGCTGCTACTTCCATGCCAGTTAAAGTCGCGTTGGGCTACATCTAGATGATGTGCCGGGCTAGAGCTTCTGATATCCGAGGACAGCATACTGGAGCGACCCGGTGGAGACGAATTCCTTGCTGAGCTTGACGACGGAACACGAGGAGTGGAGGCTCTACCGCAAATGATGCAGGTAGGGACAGCGGGCATCGGCAGAGAAGGGCCGGATCGCAGTGATCCGGCAGTAGTTGAAATCCGAACTGTTTTCCCTCGGTTGGTATCCTCTCTGTTCGCTGTCTGTGACCTGTGACAGCGCGCTGTTGCTCCCCCATCACTGAGATCAATGTCTTCCGCATTAGCGTCGGTTTCTGATTCTCATTCTGAGGAGCCCGGGGAGATTTGGTACTCATCGCTGCTATCCTCCAATATATGTACAGCTTCCACGTACACTTGGTCTTCGACATCAGTTTCGGGATCGGGACACACAGCTGCCTGCATTGTGCTTTTACGCGAGCGCTTCGGTGCTCTCATTAGTTCGCTTGTTCTTTGCAGGGGAGAAGAAGGCGGACGTGACGCCTGGTTATTTGTACGCGCGCTCTGGGAGCTGTGCAAGTTGTTTTGTTGAGATTTGGATCCCCTTCCCCCAGGTTCCACGGGGCCAGGTCTGGCGTCGCATTTACGTCCATGCATATTACCAACGCGGGGGGTCGGTTGACTGTCACGGCAGGATCGTTGCTCCATTGGCATGATGGAAAAGTTACACAGATAAGAAAGAGAGAAAGCAGAGGCTAGAGAAGTGTAAATAGTATATCCGCGATAAAATCTGGAAATTGTGTAGGTTTCTTATGTTCGTTAGGATGTGGCAGGTCTTATACTCTGAAGCTAGGGGTACATCCAGATTCATCAAGTATCACGCGGTATTGATCTCCAGGGTTCGAATACGAAAAAGCTGATTTCCTAATGTTCCATATAAGGTCTATGATCAAACGCCAATGTCTCCAACTATCATAGGGTGTGAAGTCTAGCGTAAATAAAAGAGGAAATAAAGGACACGGCAGAGGAGCGTGGCGTCCAAAATCTAGCGATAATGAGTAGGGTTTACCGATATAACGTTGCACTAGATATAGTCTGCGCCTAAATGGGATTAGCAGAAGCGAACGTCTTCCTTGGAGTCGAGGGAGCTGAACGTCGGACATACAGGGTTGGTAGTCAACAATCATGGAAAGATTTGAGAGACGCAGCCTGGATGCCTAGCCAGGTACGGACTTGGTACCCGGGGGTCGATCAGTGAAGACATGGTTCAGGGTATGCTAGGACAGTGGCTAACTTGAAAAATACTACATATTGACGCAAGGGGATTGAAACCCCAGGGGGCCCACCTTGGCAGAAGAAAATTCTAAGAATGGAAGTCCGCCCATTAGGCCTGATCGTGCAAAGAAATGTGGTATACCATGAGAGGCTGAAGTAACGGGGGATTCCCCATGTCAGGTGACAGACAGACAACAAGGAGGCGACGGACAAGCGAGGAATGTAACGCTAATAAAAGCAAGACACCCAAGCGGCGGCCAAGGAAGGAATCCAGCAGGTAGCGCTCCAGTGAGATAGAAAAAACTAAGAGAGAGAAAGTAAGCTATGACACACTAAATCGCGTACTAGAAAACCCAAGAAAAGGGAACAGGAAAACCAGATACCCAAATGGGTAAGCAATAAGAGAAAAAAACAAAGAGCGACAGAAACCCCTGCAAACTGGAGACGGTCAAGGCGCCCGAGCAGGGAAGGAGACCAGAATCCAGGCAAAGGAAAGAACAAAGACAAAGGGCATCTAGGAGTAAAAACTTAGGGAAAAAAGAAATAAAGCACTGCTCAAAATACTGATTATCTGGCCGCCGTGCGTGGTACCGAGCAGCAAGACCGGCGGCGTTCCAGGCTCGAGATGGCTCGATGCTGCTTGTTAGGGCCCAGCATATTGATTATCCGGGGGCACTACGACAGGGTGGACGGTGGGGCGAACGGCGGGGCCCAGGGCCCCTTGGGGCTTGAGAAGGCCCAATGCTGCCCCTTGGGCTAGGCATCTCGATTACCCAGTGGCGGCACGACGGTGCAAACGGCGGGGCAACCAGCGGGACCCAGGGCGCTTGACTGATTCCCCGGCATCTTCTGCTTGACTCGCCGGATGTCTGACAAACATAGAGAGGTCAATATTCGTCGGATGTACTAGTTTGATGGAAGAGACTTACTTTTGCCGCCTACTGGCAGTTTGCGCAGTTGTGGCTGGCATTTTCGAATGCCGGGGCAGAGGACACGGGAGAAGTGTGCATGTTTGGAGCAAAGAAAAAAAAACCTGGACAATTAACGCTGGGGGACACGAGGGGGTGGACAAAGAGCGGACCGGACACAGGAGATGTTCGCGGCCGTCCCGGTGTGGCAGCGGGGCCCAGGGTGCTTCGGGCTTGAGAAGGCCTGATGCTGCCCCCTGGGCCCAGGTGGCAACACGATGGGGCAAACGACGGGGCGAACAGAGGGGCGAACAGCGGGGCCCAGGGCACTTTGGGCTTGAGAAGGCCTGATGCTGCCCCTTGGGGCCAGGCATATCGATTAACCGGCAGCAGCGTGAGGGGGCTAATGACGGAGTGACCAGCGGGGCCCAGGGGGCTTCGGGCTTGAGAAGGCCGGATGCTGCCCCTTGGGGCCAGACATCTTGATTACTCAGCGGCGGCACAGCAGTGCAAATGGCGGGGCAAACTGCGGGGGCCAGAGTGCTTCAGGCTAAGGCGGGTGAGTTTCTAGTCTCCCAGCCTGAGTACGTGCATCGGAGTTCTTTTGCTTACTTTGAATCTTCAACGTCTGGTCTTAATTCCAGTTTTTTGTCGGGTCCCACATGACTCATACCGGCGACGGCAGCAGCCCGGGGGAGAGCTTTTCTCCTTTTGGCTGATGCCTCTGGGTATTCTGGTTGACTCGCTGGATGTCTGACAAACGTAGAGAGGTCAATATTGGTCGGATATAACTAGTTTGATGGAAGATAGTTACTTTTCCCGCCTAATGGCGGTTTGCGCAGTTTTGGTTGGCATTTTCCAATGCCAGGGGAGGGGACACCAGAGAGGTTTGTATGGCCAGAGCAAACAAGACAAAAGAGCTAGACAATTGACACCGCCCGCAGGGGCCGAAAACGAAAAAAACAACCTTGATGTGCGCGCGATAAGTTCCGGATGGGGGAGGTTAGGTAGGACAGCGAGGGTGGTGTGTCGACGGGCGAATAAGGAAGCTTTAGCGTGGTGTGGAGGGGAGAGAAAATGAGGGAAGAAGCCTGGGGTGGAAGAAGAGGTTCTTATAACTCCACCGTCTCTTCCCGTCATCGTCACCCCCGTAATCGGTCTTTCCTATTTAGCATGGCTGCATACATGCAGAGTATACGCAGCCCTCACTAAGACGTCCACCTACGTCAGACAGTTTTTTCTCTTAACATACACTTTAGGCAAATTCATGCAAATTCCTCTAAATCAACTGATGGTAGACCTGCCAAATCAACCCTTATCGTGCTGACAGTAAATTAACCGTTTAAGCCACAACATGAACTGACTCGTCATCTACTCGAGCACAAGTACCGTACTCGTAGATGGAGGCCGCGACGTCACAGTGAATACAACCCCTGATCAATGCCCGCTTTTCACTCCTATAGCCAATTGTGAAATAGCCCAGATTTAACACCTCCAAAGGCTAAAACACAAAAAAGTGAGCTGTTACAAAACACAACTTATTTACTAGTAGATGGCAAGAATTGGAATCTTGGAACCCACACAAGAGTTTACAGCGATGAGTGGTTGTCTTCCTTTCGTACTAAGAGGTGGGCGTTCATAACGTCCTTTTACCGGCAGTTAAGAGGGGCAAGAATAAAACGTCAAATCGATGAACAGCTATATGTACGTCACCAGCCGGGCCGCAGTTGAGTGCGGTCTTTTCGGCACGTCAGAGAATCATGTAGCATCACTCGGGATTGATCCCAATGGTTCGACTACTAAAACGGCGACTTCTGAATGATCTGTCCTATACCCACAATCATTCCCTTTAGCCTTCGGGTGTCATAGGACGTGATCTCAGGCATAAGCAACAGTGGAAATTAAGGACACGGCAGAGGAGAGTGGCGTCCAAATCTAGCTGTTACGGGTAGTGTTTAGCGGTATAACTTCGCGCTAGATATAGACTACACCTAAATGGGATTAGAGGAAACCAAAGTCTAACGCGGACCTGGACTCTCCTCCGGAAAACGTCGGGGACACATGGGTCGCAGTCAACAGTCGCTGGAAAGGTTCTGAGATGGCCAAAGCGGGCCTGCCAGATAGGGATTGGGAACCTAGGGGTTACTGAGTGGGGGCATGGTTCCGGGTGTACTTGAGTACGGGCGCAGGGGCTAACTTGGAGAATACCAGATATTGAAGCAAAGGGATTGAAAACCCAGGCGGCCCACCTTGGGAGAAGAAATTTCTAAGAATACAAGTCTATCTACCATGCCCAATCGTGCAACAAAAATTTGGTAGAGTCAAAGATGTTGAAGCAAGGTGGGTTCCAAATGCCAAGTGACAGACAAGCAGAGGACGATGGACAACTGGGGAAGGAAAGTCTAAGAATACAAGACACCCAAGTGGCGGCGAAGGAAGAAATCCAGTGTATAGCACCCAAGCAAGATAGAAAAACCTAAGAAAAAGAAACGGGGTAACAGGAGGCTAAAGCGCGCATGAGCAACCTCAGGAAAAGATAATAGGAGATCAAGACGCCCAAAGGGGTAATAGAAACCCTTGCAAAAGGAACCCGAGAATTAGACGCTGAAGAAAGAGAGAGAGAAAACCACGTAGATGGAAAACGAAGCCAAGCAACACAGCGAAAACAAGGATAAAATAAGAAGAAAATGAAAGCTGGCGAAAAAATAGCAAAGGAAAGAAAAAACCCTGGCACGAGATCATGATTATTCAGCGGCAGTGCGACGTGCCGAGCGGCGCGGCAGAGGGCGCGTCAGGCTTGAGAAGGGCCGATGCTGCTCCTTGGGGCCAGGCGGCAATACAACGGGGCCAACGACGGAGCAAACAGAGGGGCGAACAGAGAGGCCCCGGGCGCTGCGGGCTTGCGAAGGCCTGATGCTACCCCTT
>LN890975.1:619721-646929 GCA_900010015.1 Tuber aestivum
AGACACTGGTTCGTGGGGCGGGAGGGCTTTGTTCTCGCGGCTGGGGGGGGCAACGGCCCCGGGACACAGGTTCCAGTGGCAGAGTTGTTCGTTCTCGTACTGGGGAGACGTGACGGTGCCGGGATACAGGTTCTGGCGGGGGAGGTGTTGCTTCTGGCGTTGGGGTGTGGCGACGGTACCGGGATGCAGGTTCGCGGCGGTGAGCAGCATCTTTGTTCAGTGGGGGAATTTTCCCTTCAGGAGGGCCCACCGGCCGCGCACCTGATGAGGGGGAAAACTGGCTCCCGCACGGTGCTGCCGTCGGAGATTGACTAGCACCGCTTTCTTTGTCCTGTGTTTGTAATTAGCCATAACGTTGATATCTACAAGTATGTCAACTGTGAAATCACACCACAGTCCAGTCAGAGACAACAACCGCATCTCTTATGCCCGGTGGCATCATATCCTCATCCTCGTCCTCATCCTCCGGCCTCTCATCTTCGCTATCGGCCTCCTCCTCTTGCATGGCCCCCCAGGTACCTTGAGCCACCGGATAGCGATCCCAGACATTTCTGTCAAAAAAGGGATATCGGCTACGAGCTGGCTCAGGCGTCTGGTCGCCCTCCTCCTCTCCCTCCCCCTGATGTCACTCCAGGACCATGAGGTCAAGGGATTTTTTGCCGTCGTACTGGTTTGCAAGGAGCCAAGCACAGACGTCCTCATCTCCATGTAAGCAGATGAGATCAGAGAGAGAGACAGGGTTTCAGGGTTCCAGACGCCGTGACCTGTCGCACCGATTAGCTACCTGGGGTACCCAACCTCCTTCTCCACACGTTGCCCCTTGATCATCGGGAGCACTTCCATTATGCTCAGAGATTCTAGGACCCCCCATGCGACTCCCTGATCGCCGTCAGGAGAGTCCCACGAGAGGTCCAAGAACGATGTGGATCCTTACCACCTGTGGGCAGTAAGGAGAGGACCAGTCGGGTTTGGCGACTAAGAATCTTTGTTAGTACTGTGATAGTTCAAGACGCATAGCACATAATACTTACTCATACGTCCGATGATGTCGCCACCACCATCATCCCCCACGTTGCGACGCTCATTCGTCTGCTGAAGTTTCTTGGCCTTGTCCTTGACCAAGACCTTCATCTGACGAACGAGTTCCGCAACGCCATCGGGGCAGTACCTGGCTTTAATTTCCTTGATGCGGCCGGCCATGGGGGGAAGCTAGCTGGCGAAAGAAGTCACCGAGTCCAGCTGGGCCTCGCTCAGGCTCGTTGGGTCCCAACCCCAAGTCGTGATGTAGCCCGTTATATGCTCCTGCCAGGACTTGTACAGCTTGGTCAGGTGGCGGGGGTGGGCGAAGCCAGACCAACCTTTTGTGTACGAAATATCCCCATAGTGTCCCGTAGTTAAGACATGTGAGTTTCTAGTCTCCGAGTACATGGATCGGAGTTCTTTCACTGGCTTTGAATCTTCAACGTCCGGTTTGAATCCTGGCTTTTTGTGGGGTCCCGCACGACTCGCACCGGCGACGGCAGCAGCCTGGGGGAGAGCTTTTCTCCGTCTGGCTGATCCCTCGGCATGTTCTGGTTGTTTCGGTGGACGTCTGACAAACATGGAGCGATCAATATTGGTCGGATATAACTAGTTTGATAGGAGATACATACTTCCCTCGCCTAATGGCAGTTTGCGCAGTTTTGGGTAGCATTCTCGAATGCCAGGGGAGGGGACACCGGGGAGGTTTGTATGCCTGGAGCAAAGAAGAAGAAAAAGCTGGACAATTGATACCGGGTGGGAGTGGCCGAAACTGAAAAAAACAAGCTTGATGTGTGGGGGACATGTTCTGAATGGGGGAGGTTAGGTAGGACAGCAGAGCGTTGTATGTCGACGGGCGAATAAGGAAGCTTGAGCGTGGTGTGGATGCGAGGCGAAATGAGGGAAGAAGCCTGGGGTGGAAGAGGGGGTTCTTATAACCCCACCGTGTCTCCCTGTTGTCGTCACTCCTGCAAGTCAAAGCGTACGTGTGAGTGGATATGCAGGCCTCACTAAGACGTCCACCTATGTCAGACAGTTTTTTCTCTTAACATACACTTTATGTAAATTCATACAAATTCCTCGCAATCAAATAATGGTAGACTAGCTAAATTGACCCTTATCATCGTAAAGGGACTAAATTAACCTTTGAAGCTGCAACATGAGCTAAGACGTCCTCTACTCGAGTACTCGTACTCGTAGATGCGGGCCGCGACGTCACGATGAGTTCAAACCCTAACCCACGCGACACCCTGAGTCAGCATGCCCCTAGAGTTACCACTATTGCACCCTATCACCACAAGCGGAGCTTTTTCGTCTTCGGCAACTCCAGGTTCTCGACATCAACCGAAGCGCCCGGTTTCCGTTTGTTTTTGTCAGCTAGCGGAGGAGGCAGAATACCCGGCGATCGTTCTCTATTCACCAGACTCCATCTTTTGAGCTGCAACGGGAGACGTTTACTGAAGGATTGTGCGAGATCTTGCGAGTTTGATTCGGAATCTGGGTCAGTATTTTGCACCGTTTCACTGCTGCACTCACAGTCTGATCTCTCCACGTCTGGACTAAATCCCAACTGCCAGACTCCCGGTGAGATGTCCTGATTGCGCACCTTTACCGGGTCATTACCGTGATGTTCTTCCGCTCCGGCATCCCTTCCGGGGTTCCTCAAATGCATCTGACCAATGTGTGCCCCTCTGTCCCTGCCCCAGTTGAATGCTACGTTTTCGGGAAGGTAAGTTTCCCCCCTCAATGGTGGTGTTTGGGATCTTGCGTCGCCTGCGTCACGATCACAATATACTAATAGATCTAGAGGGTCCTCCAGAACTGGATCTGATAGCAGCGAGGCACGCACTGTTTCATCATTGTTGATGAAGACAAGGTCTACTGAAAATAGCGGTTCCTTTGGAAACACTCTGATCTTCCTGCACCCTACGCCAGTTGCGCCACGGATGTACCGAAACCATCGCTGAGGCACCCACCTCATAATCATCGCGCACAATCCTTGGATATCATAGGAATCTACATCACCAGATTTGGTTCCATCGATGTGGGGAGGACGCCAGAAAAGAGAAAGGTAGTTTGGAGCGGCTTGCGCTTCCCGCCTTTCGTTCCCACGCATACCCTGACCACGTCTTGACGGCCGGACTCAAATAATACGCACCGCACGAGGCCACCCAAGCAGCGCGCTCCAGTCTAGGTTTTCGCAGTCAGTAAGTGCAAACAACAATATACTTGAATCTTTAGAAATGAAGTAACCTGTTTGCAAGTTGTAAGATGAAACTGCGTTGGCAGGAGGTGCTGGTTGGACCTGTCCAACACCAGGATCCTGGGGTGCATTCTCATAATCCTCTTCTCCCCGGCGTGGATTCTGACCACTCTCGGTAGCCTCTCTTTAGTCCTGGCCATCGTTGGCGGCTGGGCCCTCATTCAGACCATCTACGGCATCAGGGCCGAGATTCTGACCCATACCGGCACCCGTGTCTACACTATGGGGGTCGTGATCATTGTCCGCCAGACCCTGATTCTCGCCATTATCACTACCGGGGTCAGTGGCCTGGCCATCATCACCAGCCTGGCTCGGATTCCGGTCATTGTCTTCATCTGCGCGTCCTTTGGGTGCCGAAACCCAAGGTGCATTCACCCCCCCCCCCTGCGGAGCTGGATCTGCATTGGGTGCAGGCAACGCAGGATCCCAATACGCAGGTGCCCCGGGGGGCAGTAAGATTCTATCAACAATGATATGCCCTGGAACAATTACTGGACCAGCCGGAGGCTCCAGACCCCCACCTTTGCTCAGAAGAGTACTTGTGAACTTCTTTCCTGAGTCCCTAACAAGTTGAATAATGGCCGCATTGATCTCACGAATCCTAGGTATGTCATTATTCGCCTGTGCGGTTACAAGGCAATTGCAGGCTGGGCGCAGCCTCCTCATGCCGTCGAAGATGTTATAAAAATCAGCATTCGGTAAAGTAAGAATATTTGCAAAGTGCCTGGCTGACATCTGATCTTTGACGGTTTTCCGCCACGCGCCCTACTGCATTCTGCCATTCGGATCGGGTGTAAAGTTAAGGGATGCCTTATATTCCCAGATTTTGCGATTCCCAGGGCACTGAGCTGAAATTGCACCAGCGAGAACTACAGCAGGAGGCTGGTAGGCCTGTGTAGGTCCGGCTGGAGCTTTCTTTCCCTTGGCCAAATTCACCATATAGATGTATTGTACGTTATTGTTTTGAGGCATTTCGTCTTTGTCTGACGTTTTGGGGGTATGGATACTATGATGGGCGTTGTGGATAGTGTATCTTGTGGAAAGTCCTTTTGGTACCATACTCCTGCGTTCTTGATCCTCCATTTATACATCGGGGTTCCTGACATCCTAGTCATCAGGAACAATTTTCAACATGATCAATACAGCAATGGAAACTTCGCACGATGCCGCTGTCAGAGCCAAGCCTCTCTTTCGAGATTATAAATTTAGTATGTCCAGCGACTCTTCGCAATTGGAAACAAAGTATTACTACTAACAGAACTGGATACAGAAAAACAAACTCCAAGCCATGTGCTGGTGAGATACGCAGGGCATGCGCTAAACCCCTGCGACTATAGCTCCCTGTAGGAGACGCCGGGACCTAGCTCCCCCGAACCACTCAACAAAACTTGCGCATTGTGCTCACATCTGAATACTTGCATTGCACTTCAAAAATTCAACAGCACTCGCTCCCGTAATGCCTATCAAATGTTCTTATTGTCGCCGCAAATACGCCCGCGCAGGGCCTTACCAGAAACACCTGCACAGCGCCCATGCCAATCTACCCATTCTTCTCGCGTCGACTACAGGGCCAACCACCTCGGACAGTCCTTTTCACTAGAGTGAATCTGACCCATTATGCTGCCATGACGCTTCCCACCAAATGGATCAGACGGATTCTCACTATGAGTCGGAGGGTGATCCCATGGATCACTTATCTGAGTCGTTGAATGCGGAGGTTACAGAGGAGTCCTGTATAGAATCACGCGGTGTGTTCGATGCGTCCTCAGGGCCCGGCGAACTGGCTATTTTTCCTGGCGCTAGGGAATCCATTGGAGTGGTGAAGGGATTTGAACGAGACAACCACAACCTACCGGAGGACCCATGGGCTCTATTCGCATACGCGCACGATTTCAAACTTGCATCTTGGTTTATTTACCGCGAAGTCCCCAAGTCGCGTATCAATGAGTTCTTTTCAAGTGGCCTTGGTAATTCGGCATACGTCGGCTGCGGTTCAATGCATACACTCGAGAACCACCTCCGCATACTGGATCCATATGGGCCGTATCTGCGATGGTACGAAGGGAAAGTGGATGATGGCATGAGAACGTTACCTGTCTTCTAACATAATCTTCTAGATTCTGTCCGATATCTTCTTCGTCAGAGGACCTATAGAGAAGATCTTATTTACACACCGCAACATGAATACGATCACAATGGACACCGAGTGTATGCTGAAATGCATACCGCAGAGTGGGGGTGGAAAGTTCAAGGACTATACCAATTTCTTATCACCTTTTGACTAAAAATCTAGCTAACCTATAACAGGAAACCCTTCCACATGGTGCCACGGTGGTTCCAATTATCGGGATGGCCAATCAGACCCATCTCACCAACTTGTCGGGTGACAAGAAGGCCTGGCCAGTGTAGGTTACGATAGGAAATCTTGCGTCAACTAGGCGTAACAGGCCCGGATCGATGGCTATCCTCCTTCTTGCGCTCCTACCAGTCCCTCCTAAGTTGCCCCAGTCGGCTTCAGCAAACAGATCCCCGAGAGAAATCAATGCCGACACCCTTAAAGGTGTATTCAAACTCTTATTTGAGCCCTTGCAAGATGCTACGCACGATGGCGTCCCAATTGACTGTGCGGATGGGAACGTCCGGAGGTGCTTCCGGATATTGGCTGTGTGGATTGCAGACCATATGGAAAACGTCGCCCTTTATGGAACAAAATCCAATGCCTGTCCTAAATGTGAGGTTCGTCCACACCAGCCAGGTGCCAACGCGAACACAGGATATCAGGCCTGAGATTATACGACATACGAGGAACTCGAGCAGCAACTTCGCGACGAGTCGGAGATGTGAGATTCAGACGTGACCCACCCTACACTTGACGCTCTGGGTGTCAAGATTGGGCGGAATGTCTTCCACGGGCTCCGATAGGTGTCTGCGCCAGACTTGCACCAACCCGATATCCTTCATTCAATTTACCTGGGACTGTTTGAGCACATGATGGATTGGATTCAAGGATTTCTCAAGAAACATGGGCAACTACTAGCATTTGATAATGCTTGGAAGTCTTTGCCGCCGTACCCCGAGTTCTTTGTTCCCAAGAAAGCTTACCGTGAGGTTAGGCAGTAGCAAGGGAAAGAGATGAGGAATTTGGGGCGATGTCTTTTAGCACTTTTACCTGTGGCGTTGAGACTGCCGGACGGTACGCAACAGCTACCTTTCAAATGTGCGCTCGCTTGCATCGGGTCATTACTTGATTTCACTTTGATGGCGCAATATAAAAGTCATACAGCAGAGACTATAGGTTATATGGAACAATATCTTGACAGGTTTCACGCCACAAAGGATATCTTTTTAGAATTTCAAATGTCGAAACAGACCCAAGCCGAACTTAACGATGAGGTCCAGGGGATACAGCATCAGCAAGCCCAGTTGAATGAATCTCACCCCAGGTCGAAGGTATGGAAAATATGCGAGCAGCATCGCGGGCTGGAGGACGACCAATGAATGCAATTGATTCAGTCAAAATGTCATTTCAACTTCATCAAGATGCATCTGCTATCTCACTTCCGTGATCACATATACCAGTTTGGAAATATTCCCATGTATTCAACTGAATTTGGAAAGCTGGCGCATAAGGATCAAATTAAGGACGGATGGCGATGATCGCATAAAAACGACGCCTCCAGGCAGATTCTGAGCAGCTATAGCGGACAACACACGATCTGAACGAGGCTTTTGAACCTAGATTCACTAAAACGCCAAGGCGCTCATATTCCTGCCGACGTTGTGGACCTTTTGACCAAAACCAGTACCGCATGTGCACCTGGGGCTGAGTCCCATCTTCGAGTCATGAAGTGGCACAGTAGAGATGTTGCATGTCTGGTCGAATTTTGCAATGCCCTGAGTATCACCACCAAAAACATGAGTACTGAATGGATCCGATATGGCCGCCAGCCGCTGCCCGTAGAGCGTCGCCTCCCCGACGATCCTGCCATACTTCGACTCCTTCCCATTGAACTACTAATGCAACTCGAAATCCCAGTTCCCGCCTTTCCGGAAACCGATATTTAAGACATCCATCGGGCAAGATCTACGGGATCTGGGCTTTTTCGAAACCAGGCTAGTCGGAATGATTTGGGTTTGGGTCCAGGCAGGTGGGGAGCAGATGTATGGTGCACTCCGTGGCCATCTTCCAGGAAAGCTCATGGCACACTTCAAACTGCGAGATTGTAGGCGCCAGAAGACAATACATCAACTCGCTTGTGTTCAGATATTGAGTGCAGTTAACTCCAAGCATCCGTCAGAATTACACGATCTTGTCACCATTCAGCTCAGACCAGATACATGAAGGTTTACCATAGTGGACATAGGCACGA
This sequence comes from Tuber aestivum, assembly GCA_900010015.1. Lineage (NCBI taxonomy): Eukaryota > Fungi > Ascomycota > Pezizomycetes > Pezizales > Tuberaceae > Tuber > Tuber aestivum. The sequence goes on from LN890975.1 coordinate 627,375, forward strand.
TACTGGGGCAAGCCCACCTGGTTCCGGAGGCAGATGGGAGATGGTTGGTCAACAGTCGCATTAAGTTACGGACATTCAATGAAATATATTGACTGACGTCGTGCAGACACATTGATTATGCGACACTCAGAACATCAAACACCAGACGCGAATCCTCCTACGACAAACAGGCAATATGGGCATAGAATGATAAAGGTCTCTTGATAGCTAGCTGTACATAGAAATAATATAATATGATTAAGACAAAGTGCTAGAAATCCAGTGTCTGCTGGAGGATCCACAAACCTGCTGTGAGCAAACCATGACATGCTTGCCCATAAGGGGTCGTCGATATCGTGGATAGGGGACGCGAGGCAGGCTCCGATGTCTATCAACTGGTATGAACGTCGCGGCAACGTAGGGAGGCACACATACGGATCGCCACCAGCAGACAACACAGTGGAGCGTAATCAGGAATGTTGCGAGTGTTCCGTTTCAAGTCTGACGTTATCCCAAAGTGGCGAGAGCAGGCAGGAGGAAGTGGACGGATTGTAGGATTGTCATACGACGCCATGAGGGAATCCGGAGAAAGAAGCTAGGAGGGGAGCGTCAGGAGGGGGTGACACTAGGAGCCCATCGTAGGGGTTTGAAAGGAGAGTTGGCTGCCGTAGGACGTGGTCCGGATGTCGCCGTGACAGAGGGGGGTGCCAGGAGGGAATCCTGAGGATGGAGGGTGGGGCTGAGCGTCAGGTGGTGAGGCAGACGCAAGGCCGCGAGCGATTTGATCAGAGCGACGGTTTTGCAGTAGCAGCGTAGGGACGTGATCTAGACGTTCGACCGAGGGGGCAGAGAGTACCGGAGGTGAGCATGCAAGGAGAGCGGTGATGGGACGCAGAGGGCGTAGGGCAGCATGGGGGCTAGAAGCCTGGACGGACAGGACGTAGGGGGGTGTGGGGGCTGGAAGCCCACACGCACCAGACGCACTGGGGTATTGCTACCAGAATCAGGAGGCACAGGACGCAGGGGACACAAAAAAATAAAACTCGGCGTCAGGACGCGCCACCCACGCATCAGACGCAGAGTTTTTTTTTTGCTGATGTGGCCGCGACAGGGACGGGAGTGCATTGAGAGGCTGTGGTAGCATGTGGGTTCCCTCGTTTAGGATTATCCCACATTTTCAATGTCCTTTCGACTGTTTTGGCCAGACTGGGAGATCGTTCTGGCATGACTAGCCAGGAGACAGAGACCGGAGTAGGAGACGGGGTCGGAACAGATTCAATCACGGTCGGAGGAGGGAGGAGGGTCTGTGATACCGGTTGCTGGACTGGGGGTACTGGAATTGATGGACAGGGGGACCTTATTGGTCTCGTTATGCTATATCGTGGGAGTCTTGTTGACGCATGTCGTCGTATTCCCCCACTTGTACTAACCGAATGACTTCGAGCTACAGACGTAGAGAGTGACCGAGTTGTAACGCGGGCAAAGGACTGAGCTGCCTCTGATTCTCCTGTTTTTGAGCTTTCCAGAATCCGCAACCCTAGCGGACTTAGCTCTGGTTTGTATCGATCGTCTCTAGCATACATCGTCAGCTGCGTCGAAAAGTTGTCCAGCTTATCGGTTACCAGCGGTAATGCCAGTGCAGCCTGAATCATTTGCACATCATCATCCTCATCGATGTGATACCCTTCATTCCATGCCTTCTCCAATGCGTCCATCCATATCTTGATCGCAAAGTGATTGTTCAGCATTGCGACAAAGGCATCCTGTTGCCTTTTCATGCATGCCACCGACGACCCAATGATTTCCTTCCTGAACTTCTTTTGCTGCTCCTTATTGCAATGCAACAGATCCTTCCTAACGCTAGTGACTTCACCGGTCACTTCTCGTAGGATATAGGGTTTCACATAGTTGCGAGAAAATTCTGCGACAGAACTCATAGCAGGCCCACAGATCTCATTTTCATCTTCTCTATGATCATTCCCCTGTGCCACTCCTTGAGCGAAGAGAATATCGTTTGTGAAGAATAACAGGGCTAGGCCTGCATCGGTAAGTACTAGGTCGTGACAATGTTCAGGGACTTCGACCGGGGCTGCTTCAAGGAGCATTTTGGCATTTGCACTACCGATGCCCTTTACATCGGCGATAATTGAGGCCCTAAAAATGGCTGCTTTGAGAGGGTCATTATCAATACAAAAACTGCATTGGGAACTCGACGATTCCTCTTCCATCGTGACTGCCGAAGCAGATATGATTTCTTAACGTTGGTTCCAACCAAAATCAGGGGGAGAGTTAAGCGAGAAGCTCGCTTAACGATATACTGTAATGGGGGCTCCCTCAGGTAGATGGTTGCTAAGGATGCAACTGCACCAAACTTCGAATCTCTCGAACACAGCTCTTGCAAAAGTGTAAAGAACAAAAGTAAACCGTAAAACTTAATATCGTTAAGCCCAGGCTTATCTCAATTAAAGTCTCTCGAGAGGATGTTGATTTTGTCAGGGTAGGAGAGTTCTCATATAATCTTTAAGTAGTCAGACTTATACCAAAAACTCCTCCATCAGGTTATGTAACGAGCCTATGATATAGAGCTGTGGTAACCTACGTCTACGCCCATACATAGGACCAAGAGGTCAGATGGTAGACGAGGGGGATATGCAGGCGCATATCCGAGAGATATCTGATGGTCCGGAAATCTCTAAGAACAGATGTTACTTAAGGAATAGGTGTACCTAAGTAGTAGTAATAACGGGACAATGTCCGCTCTGGCCTATGGATAGGTCAGAAGGCCGTGTGAGTTTACCCTACCTAAGGAAGTCACGTTACCCTACCATGGAGCCTGGCTTCGTGTCACCATGGACATACTGACCCTACCTTTGGGACACTATTACCCTACCTTGTGTCGGAAATGTTAGGATTGTTTGTTACGCAATGACGATCAATAGGCACTTGATTGCACTTTGATCGGAAGACTATGGAAGGAGCTATAGTGCTCCGAACAAGCTGTAACTTGGTAGGATTATTCCTAACAGGTACCTGCGGCCCCAGGGCTCGCCCCGGGCGTCATGGGCCAAAGTGGGTGGAGTTGCCGTTATGCTAGTTAAATGGAATCTATGAAGACATGTCCATAACACTGTATGCGTCGTCGCCGTCCATCCGACCGGAGGCTGTTCGCAGGATATACACGGGGGCCAAGGTGAGAAGGTCAAGTACTTTCTCCAAAAAGAACGGAGTAAAGCGGACCAAAACTGACGGAGTTAGCGTGAGCTATCCGGAAGGGTCCCCAGAGTAGTCCCGGGTAGTGCCGGAGACATCTGGGAAGGTTTTACGCCAATCAAGCCTACACCTGCCCCTTTACCGTAGGCTCTTTGTGGGTTATTTGAAGACTCTAATAGCATGACACTTATCACGGTGAGTGGTGTGCCGGGGGTAAGGGACCATGGGTAGCGCCTATGGGTCCCGCTGCCGACACAGCTCTCCGGGGGAGCATCGTAGCCCCCCTAAGTTCGCAATCAAGAAAGATAGAACTTAGCCAGAAGACAGCTGATGTCTACGAGTGCTTGCATAGGTCATGCCATATGGGAAGAGAGTCATTTAGTTAGCTTTCCTAAGGGTCTCGACAGTTAGCCACTGACGAGACACCGATGCGCAGAGGTTTTCACTCCGGCAGGTGTATTGGCAAACACCTTGCAGGAACTGATGTGCATAAAGGAGATTTCTGCTAGAGTGCTCTGACACCTATGGCCCTTCGGGGATACAGTAATAGTGCCGGGGCAACCCTCACAGAGAAGGGCATACTCAAGTTGGTTGGGGTAACCTGATGGGGGAGTTTTTGGTATAAGTCTGACTACTTAAAGATTATACGAGAACTCTCCAACCCCGACACAATCAACATCCTCTTGGGAGACTTTAATTGAGATAAGCCTGAGCTTAATGATATTCAGTTTTACCGTTCACTTTTATTCTTTACACTTTTGCAAGAGCTGTGTTCGAGAGATTCAAAGTTTGGTACGGGCACATCCTTAGGAACCATCTACCTGAGGGAGCCCCCATTACAGGTTACCCCGACCATCATGAGTAGGCCCTTCTGTGTAAGGGTTGTCCCGGCACCATTACCGTGTCCCTGAAAGGGCTAAGGTGTCAGTGTACTCTAGCAGAATTCTGCTATATGCACATTAGTTCCCGCGAGGTGTTTACCAATACACCTGCCGGAGTGAAAACCTCTGCGCATAGGTGTCTCGTTAGTGGCTAACTGTCGACACACCTAGGAAAGCTAACTAAATGACTCTCTTCCCATGTGCTATGACCTATGCAAGCTGCCGTAGACATCAGCTGTCTCCCGGCTAAGCTCTATCTTTCTTGAATACGAACTTAGAGAGTCTATGGCGCTCCCACGTTGAGCTCTGTCACTGGTGAGACCCTTGGGTGCTACCCATAGTCCCTTACCCCCGGCACACCACTCAGCGTGATAAGTATCATCCTATTAGAGTCTTCTAACAACCCATAAAGAGCCTACGGCAAAGGGGCATGTGTAGGCTTGATTGGCGTAAAACCTTCCCAGCTGTCTCCGTTACTACCCAGGACTACTCTGGGGCCACTTCCGGCTAGCTCACTCCAACTCCGTCAGCTCTGGTCTGTTTTACTCCTTTCTTTTTGGAGAAGGTACTTGACCTTCTCACCTTGGCCCCCTTCTACATCCTGCGAACAGCTTCGGTCGGATGGATCGCAGCGACATATAGAGTATTATGGACATGCCTTCATGAACTCCATTTAACTTGTAAGACGGCAACTCCACCCATTTTGACCCATGATGCCTGGGACGAACCCTGGGGCCGCAGGTACCTGTTAGGAATAATTCTACCAAGTTACAGCTTGTTCAGAGCATTATCGCTCCTCCCTTAGTCTTCCAATCAAAATGCAACCAAGTGCCTGTTGATCTTCATTGCGTAACAAACAATCCTAACATTTCCCGGAATTCCTCCGAGAACATTTCTGATGGAAGGTAGGGTAATAGTGTCCCAAAGGTAGGGTAAGTATGTCCATAGTGACATGAAACTGGTCTCTATGGTAGGGTAACGTGACTCTCCTAGACAGGGTAAACTTACCCGGCCTTCTGTCCTAATCTTAGGTCGGAGCGAACATAGTCACCTTACTTCCACTACTTAGACATACCTAGTCCTTAAGTACCTTCTGTTCCTTAGCATATCCAGACCATCAGATATCCCTTGAACATGCGCCCGCATGCCCGCCTAGTCTACCGTGTTACCTCTTGGTCTCATGTATGGGTGTAGACTTAGGTTGCCATAGCTCTATAACGTAGGGTTGTTACACCCTTTGGTGCAGCTAGATATTTCATTGACTAGACGAGCTGGTGGAGTGAGTTTCTCATGTCACTTATACAAGTCAAAGAGGTGGACTTGGTAGTTATGTGGAGTTTGTTGAGCATTTATCTGTTTCAGATGTGTCACGGATGGGTGAAGGAGGGGCTGTTAAGGTTTCAATTCATAATGAGCTGGCAAGGGGAAGTGATGGGCAGGCGGGCGGTGTGTCTTCTCAGAGCGGGGTAGGTGAGGGAGTGGGAATGCTGGTAGAGAGGCTGGGGCAGACTGAGTGGTTGGAGGAAGTTCGGAAGTTGGTGGGAGGCAGGAGCGACGACAAGGCTACAATGGATGCTATGAGGAGCGACGATGCCAATGCGGGTTCAACCAATGGCTGACTCACGACTTCCCGCTTCTAGTTTAGGGGGAGAGTTTGACGAATGGTTGTGTGGTTTCCTGGTATATAGTCTAAACTAACTACACCATGAAACCAGCTTGCAAATAATTGTCTCTTCCCGCAATTGAACCGTAAGAAGGTGAAGATCCTTACTACAAATTATTACTATTATATGTAGCCAGTATTTAAATTGAGGGGGTTGCACCATGGAAGAGTTTACTTCTCCCTTATTTTTCGCCACTCCCCCCTTCCATTACCAATGGTAAAATTCTGTCCGAACTAGAAATTAATGAAGATGTCTCTCTGGTGTAAGTACACCCAATGATTTCATCCTCGGTTGATCACTAGTTGACACATTAATTTCATTCAGACATTGCAAGAACCAATTCAGGACCTGTAGCTACAGTGGCCTGTACAATTGTCTCTTCTGCATTCCTGCTTGCCATGAACTGAACCATATAAAACAAGGTTGGACAACTCTGTCAAGAGGTTGCATGGATAAGGGAGGATATCACTAATCTCAAGAATGATATTGATTGTGTTGAGGAGGACCTTGTATGGAAATTGAGGAATACTGGTTCCGACCTTAGGGCTGAGATAACTAGAGTACATTGTGGGGCCGCCGATCCTCTCCCCCATACCCGCGTGCATCTCACAAGGCCTTACAGCACTCCTCCTGACTATGAGGACCTTAAAATCTGCAGTAAGGAGATAGGCTGATGATGCTCTGTACTCATTATGGGGGCCAATTTAGTTTGCAAGCAGGTTTAAGGATGGGTAGGAAAAAAAAAAAAAAAGAAGTCTCTAGAACCCTGCTTTTATATTTTATTAAACCACCAATAGAATGAATTATGGCCTTTGATATTAAGACTTTTGCCTAATGTGTATGAGGATGGCAAACAGTCCAAAATCATCTGCTTCTTGCTATTATCCGGGTTTTTGCTGTACTAGACACCATGTTGAACTTGAAAGAAAGATTGGCCCCTCAGGCTCCTGAATCCAGTGTTTGTAAGTGGCCAGGCCATCCGGCAGATAGCATATCGATACACACTCATGCCAGGCTGGGTCCAAGTGAGAGTGACCTGGGCTTCGTAGCCCTTGCGTTGATAAAGCCTGCAGGTATTGCCAGGCTTTCGGTACATCCCGTGTGATTAGTAAAAGTTTACCGATGAGTAGCAGATGACTAAAGATAGGTGATGGCAATCGTGCGATGATTGAAAGGGTTAGGAAAATCTTTGTGCCGGAAAAAAGTTTTTGCTGCGGAGCAGGGTAACTGTGCTGTAATATACTCGAGTACTTGTATTTTCGAGAGTCTTCTGGGTATTTCGCCCCCCCCCCAGCTGTCCTTCTTCCATCCTTGACTTTCTTCACACCTCACCTCCGAATATTCGTATGGCTTCACCGATGATATCCCAGGCATCACGTTTGCTCTCCCCAGTTCTTGACTAGAGTAATTGAGCTCCCGTAACTTACCGCTAACCCTCAGAATAACCTTCCTGCCAACTATAACCACAGCTGCACCAAACCCGCTGGGCCAATCACTCCTCCAACAACTTTCTCACACACTCCCGACCCCACTACCATCACCCGAGGATGAAAGATCCACTGCGGTGTCAGTCGTACCTCACATGCTTACCCTCCTTGCGAACCTCAAATGCGAAGCGCAAACGCAGACAAACACTGAGCGGACCAGGCCACAGTTAGTCACTCCTGCCGGGGTTAGAGTAATAATATGTCAACTAGACCTGGTCGTGCCGGGAGGGATATAGCAGTCCTTGGCCTACGGTCTTGGGATCCCAATCAAACGACTGACTAGCATATGTGCATTGGCCCTACTTGCGATTAGACGGCAGAGAGGGGGGGAGGTACGGAAAAGGAGAGATGTGGAGTTACCAGGACTTGTCGTTGGGAGATTGCTGGAGTCGCCCAGGGGAGAGGATGTCGCGGGCGAGGGAGATTTGGTACTGAGGGCGGGCGAGTGGGTTTTGGTGGGCGTGATCGTCGGGTGTGCGGATTGGCTTCCAGTCCCGAGGAGAGGGATGCCGGGGAAGTGCAGGAGGAGTCTCGGATCTCGATTGACGGGTTCTTCATAATAAAGTCTTCACAGATGGTTTGTCACCTTTTCTAGAACTCGAACACCACAATTTCTCCCACTCCTCTTCCAACTAACTCCCCAAACACCCCCATTCTTTAGTACCCCGCTCGTGAGGACGCTCTCCCCCATTCTGTTCAGACGTCCCAACGCTCTCCGCCATATAATTGACCTGTTCTTGTCGACTGACACTCCCGTGGATCCTTCGCCCTCGCTACCTCCAAATTTGTCCGTTGAGGCGCTGGGTAAGGAGTCCAAGATTGTATGCACTGTACGCAGCTCGGCGAATGCGGTGGAGCACTTTTGTAAAGTCTGCGCCGAACTGCTGCAGCTTTTGGATTCGGTGGATGTGCTGATTCTGTGGTCGGCGGGTTTCGTAATAGTGGATATTCTAGGGAGGAAAGGGAGGGTGGTTGAGGAGATGGTAGAGATGGTGCTCATCGTACCATCGATATCGAGGTTTGATCTGCGTATTTCGGCGTGGTTGAAGGAGGAGGTGATTGTTCTCAAAAAGGTAGACGAGGCGCAGAAGAAATCTCCCCCAGCACCACTAGCCCCGGAAGACCAAAGCGACGACATCAGAAGCCCCTCCTCGAAAGCCCCTGGTTGCCGAGATGGAAGATGACACAGCCAAAGACCACAACACCAACCCCCTAGCCTCAGAAATAGGCGTGACGAGCGCTTTTCACCACCTACAAATCCTCCTATCTTCCCAACCCTCTCCTACACTGCCGTAAAGACTCATGTCCCCAATAGCACTCCCCCTCTGGGCGTTAACCAACTTTGCAAAGTCGACCGGGAGGAGAACCTGGCGCGAATGTACCCTCGTGCTACTAAAAGCCTACAGGAAGGCACTCCTCCCCCCGACTAATCCGCCCTTCACCGGATTCAAGCGTAGATAGTTAATTCTAGCTGGGAGGCATGGGACTTTGGATCTGGGAGTGAGGGTGGGATCGAGATCCGGTGTCGGATTGAGTGCGCTGCGGGGTTCGATGTGGGAAAGGCTGAGGCAAGTATTCAGGAATTCTTGGGGCTTTTGGAACCGTGGGGTTAGTGGTGATGTCTATAATGACTTGTTCCTGGGGAACTTGAGGACTTGGCTCGGTCGACGGAACGCCGAGGGTACGGATCCGATCAAGATGTTTGCCGCGCTCATCATCTTGCACGAGGTGTTGTATGGGCGGGAGGAGAAGGCTATCACTAAGAATCCTACGGAAGTGTTACGGATTGTCACGGGGGGTGTTAGATAAGCATATGAATTATTTGGACGGCTTAGACGCTCCTGGGAGAGACATTGCCACACCACGTTTGAAAGGTGTTCGGAAGATTACCTCAGATTCGCCTATGCCCGGCTCAAGACTAAGTGGTGTGGAAGATGAGCTTGACGAAGAAGAAGAGCGTACCCAAACTTTAGCAATGACCCTCTCCCTGTTGAGTGCGATAATCTCCAGCCCAACCACAAAACTAACACCCACGGACGAGCGTCTACAACAAGGAGAGTGAGAGACATGCCCACCCACCACTACTTCCCAAGGTGGAGGACAAACACCGCAGACCGACAATCAATAAAACAACATTTCTTATCCATTTAAATCCGGTTCTCTTTCCCTCAGTTTTCTTCTACATTTGTCTCCTTGTTGTTAGGTGAACCTTTCCTATCAGGTTCCTGCATGCTATTTCACAAAATGCCACCCGGTGGAGATCCCGCCTTTCCACAGGCGTTGGGTTGGTCGGTCACAGCACCCAAATCCCGGGAGTCAACAGTGACACTTCTACCCCTGTCTTTGCCCCGTCTGATCAGAGCACGGCAGTCATTGGGCGCGCCGCTTCAGGGCTCCCCACACCACTGCAAACGCTGCTTGTGGTGCCGAACTGTTCCACAGTGTTCGCAAGATAAGCGGTACCATGTGGTGTTACCAGTAGTTCTGTGCCAAGAGAGTTTTGGCCGGGGTCAATTACCTCGAATTGCATTTGACATTTTCTTCCAGTAGTTTACGTACTGTTGTTTTCACGCCCAGAAAAAAATAGAAATATGCATGCACGATTATACGCCGTTTCTTGCTTTCTTTTCCCGCCCATTCCTATTTCCGCTGTCCTCCATTTCCCCTTTGAGCCGAGTTCGGTTTCTCCGCTGACTAGGAGGATTTTTGGGGTAGTCGGCATTGAGGACGAGGTCAGTGTAAAGCGAGGACAAGATTGTAGAGACCGAAGGTATAGTTTGCTTGTCGAGAGCTGCTCCAAAGAGGTTTAGGAGTGTGGTGAGGCGGGTATAGACTGCCGTTGGAATTCCCGTATCGGAGCGATGTTCGGAGTATATAAGTTAGTGGCCACCTGTTTTCACTAGATTTGCCAACTGAGTAAATATTCTCCCTAATCGCTCGAGTGCAATGCATGGGGGGGTTAATGCGCAGGATTTTAAATTCCATAGTCTGACCAATACCATTTCTCTCTCAGGCCACTGATCGCGGGACTGCTCTCGGCTGCCTTGCAGGAGAATGCGGCCAACCTACCAGTAAGCCCAACAAGCTGAGCTAGTGGGATGACGACCTGCGAACTAGGAGGGTGACGGCGGAATCGCGACAGCAGTCTTAGTAACATCTCAGATCTGCCGAATGCCACCGAGATCCCCTTCCGTTCGTCCAGCCCGATAGTTGAGGTACCGAAGACCTCCGTACTGTTATTCCGGCGCGGAGCCCTTCAGCCGTACATCTAAGAATCACCTTAACCCCCAACGATCACAGATCTCACCCATTTGACAGTACAAGTGCACGATTCTCAGGCTACCGCGGCTCTGTTGCCCGGTGAGCCCCTAACCGCTTCATTGAGTGCGATCCCGATAATGCCGGCACCGCGAGGGGTGCTATCAGAGAGATCAAATGAGACAAAAAAATACCCTGCCCAACGTCCGAGCGTTGCTGAGACTGCTGTGCGGCGATAGCACCGACAGTGCAATCTCCTGTATCTGCTGTATAAATGGACGGAATGTGGCCTGGTTGTGGCACAGAAAGTCCTTGAGCGATTCCAATACCGAAGCTGGTATCCATTCCGCAGCACGTTATGGAATAAAAAGTCTGGTTCTCAGGCGGGCTCCTCGGGAATCATGTCTGGGTTACAAAGGCAGCTCTAGTTCACCAAGGGGTGTAAAGCATGATGATTTGAGAAGTGGGAAGGGCTCTTACTTATGCGGTGCAGGTTCCATAAAATACATCTGATTTTGACTTGCGGTGGTGTGGGGGGGTCGGTTGCCTTGCAATCGCCAAAGCGGTATTCATCAAAGGGCTGAATCATCACTTTCCGATTTGGGTCTAGGGGGAGGGTTTGATGAATGGTTGGGCGGTTTCATGATAGTCTAACCAACTACACCACGAAACCGCATTAGGATATTACACGAGCACCCGCCTATCGTAGGACATTGAAGCAGGCAAGGCACACCGGGTTAATGGTAGTCGGGTAACTTAATTACCAGTAACTTACAGTCTGAAGTAGAGCAGGTTGCGGTATCCTACAAGTACCGCCTGTCTCGCTCCAACCTTTCCGAGATCTCACAAGGGTTTCCTATAATTTTACGCCTCCACAAGATGTCCTGCATATTATCTGAGAAGTACATCCCTGCAGGACATTGCACAATCTTTTAACTCTTACCCCGTGATGATGCCCGCCAAGGTTGTTCAATGCATTGCGAGCTTTTCTCGTGCTTCACTCAGCCCTGCTCTAATGCTACAGAGGGGATTGACAGCGCAGCTGTGCCTCAGATTTGTATCTTCGAGTGGGAAGGAGGTTAGGAATAGTCTGATGGCAGATATGATGATGTCCTCTTTTACCGGTACCTCACTCTCTGCCTTCCCTTTCGTATTTCTCGCGGGACGATTGGGAAACTAACGGCAATGGCAAATGGTTATTCTCAAGCAAACCACAATAATAGATGCGGGATCTCGACCAATCTGTCTTGACATGCAAGCTACAACTTCTACGGTCCCTTGTGTGCTCGATGCTATACTTTCCGTTTATCCGGGCCTATACGGGAGTCCCCGTTCGTTTGCGCTCGCAGGTGGCTGGGGAACAGCGAGGGTGGTTGATGTTGCATATCAGCAGTGTGCAAAGCTCATTGGAGCCCATCCGAAGGAGATCATAATCACCCCTGCAGCCATAGAGCCAAACAATCTTTTGATCGAGTGTGTGGTAATTATTTACAAGCCTAACAAGTATATCATCACATCGCAGACGGAGCACATGTGTGTGTTGGATTCCTGCCAACATTTGCAAGACGAGGAGCATCATTACAGGTGTCTCCCCATCGGGAACAACGGCTTGATCGATCGGGAATATTCGGAGGAGGTGACCCCCGGACACAGCACCAATCCCAATTATGGCGGCCAACAACGAGATTGGGGTCATGCAGCCGATGGAGGAGATCGAGAAACTGGGTCGAAAGAACGCAGTCTTCTTCTGCACCCATGGTGCGCAGTCCGTGGGCAACATTCCTGTCGACGTCGGCAAGTGCAATGATGACTTAACGAGTATCCCCAGCCGTAAGGATTATGGACCAAAGGATATCGGGGCCCGTAATACTCACCACGGACCAAAAGTCAGGATCGACCCGCTCATCTCTAGAAGCAGTCAAGAACATGGTCTTCGCAGTGGAACTCATGCATACTCACTGGCATTTTCTTTTGGAGAACCCCGCAGAATTTCCCAAGAGGTGAATGAGGTATTCTCCCCCCCCTCCCTGTCCACTTGTCCTGCCTGTAGGCGACTAAAATTAATGTAAAAACCAGTGTACATGCACATCAAACTCTTCCCCCAGAACTCAATCTGCTCCTCTACTATGCAGGACGACAGCTACATACACAAACACTATCACATCAAACAACCCCAACAATCCATTAGTAAGTTGGAGGATGTCTATACATTTGGTTATCAGCACACATACTAATGGGTCACTGATTGGTGGGCAGGGACCTTGTGGACAATGGGTCACCACTTTTGTGATTTGTACCTGATCGTCTCTCGTTCTGCGCACTGGAAGTCTCTCGTTTCGCCGGTAACAATATTTCGTATCCCGGTTTTTTTCTAACAATGTCTGCGTTGTTCGTTATTTTCTTCAATAACCATATGCTCTTATATACACTGATAACAATGAAGAATTCCTTCCAGTCTCTGAGCATAATCCAGGCGACCCCACTTTTACCCCCCTTGACATTTCCTTGGACTTCTCCCAACTTCTTTTTACCCCGCTCCTGTCAACCAATCCTATGCCCTCCTATCCCCACATGCTACAAGTTTCCTTGCCTTCCAACCATGCTTCCTAGTACATGAACCTTTTTGTAGAAGGTCCAGAACCTTCTTCATCACTGACAAATAAAAAACTCATAAGCATTACAAAGAAAAACAAGTCGTAGAAAGTTTGAATGGGCAAGATGTTTTGGCACTCTGTGCTCACAAGCACTCTGATATGATTACTGCGGTGCGTGAAAAAAAAAAAAAAGCATGTAATCTGAGACTACCTCAGTCAGATTGCGTACATTGTCTCAATTGAGAGCTACGGTATCATACCCAGCCAGGTAACAAGTGTCGCTGGCTCTTACCTCAGCGGTTCGAATACACCGTCACAGAAAGTCACTCAGCTTATAAATCAGGTTGTGTCAAAAGTAGCATGCAAGGGCTCGGTGAGTGAAGGTGGGGCATAGTTTAGGGATACATGGAGCTGCTTGGGTGGAAAGGTGGGTAGAGAGGTTCAGTCTTGTTTTGTTCTCAACCTTGATACATGCACCTCGGTCCATCCTACCTGTACTGTACTATATCAATAGGCGGCGTGTATATACTGCATACCAACATGACTACTGTTGCCGCCTAGACCATGCCGTGTTGTACGGCAGGCGTGCGTACATGCCCGGGCTTTTAGTCTATTGAGATGGTGCCCTCAATAGGTTCGAGCCCGAGGTTTCCATAGTACTCGGCATAATCTAATGCCGTACGGTATGGTAACATTCTGGAGAACCTGACAAGCCCCGCTATCTAAGCCGGTATCATATGGGACACGCTTCGTGTCTCAATAGACGCTTCAGACAATTTAGGCACAAGGTAGGGTGGAGGGAAAGATAGCTTAATCTAGCTTTTAAACATATGGTTTACCAACATTGCAGATAGGGATATCATGGATCGGACTTGACCCTCTTCGATTGGTTCCTCCCCCCCTCTAGAATATCCCGCTCCCACACTGAGCTAGTGCCCAGGCCTCGTCATTAAATAGAGAATTCGTTCAACCGTGGTCTAATAGGTGATTACACGGTCTGAAGCTTGCTGGTTGATGTAAACGGAGCTATAGTAGACTTACCAGCTTCCTCTGTCTCTGATAGGGTAGAAAACTGTGCAGAGCAAGAGGTCCCTAGATATCGTTAGCCCTACACCAATGTAGTTCGCAGCGTGCTACCCAATGTTCAAGTTTACAGAGCTAAGCACAGTGGTAGCGAAGATCATGTGGAGTGGGACCAGACTGTTTGGATGAGGAGGCCTTATAGGGTCTGGGTAATTGTAATGGTAGTGTTAGCTCATGTGGAGTTCTCCATTTCTATCTCTACTCTGCCGGGTTTCTCCTCATATAACCAAGGTTTACCACGATGGTGGACCTTAGTGGCAGCAACTGCTAGCTTCAATTTGACATGCGCAGGTGGTAAAATACGCAACCACCCACGATACTATTTCCTAGTATGGAACTTTCCGGCCTGAATTTATGTTATTGTATCAATTCCGGATGTGGAAGCGTGGGGTGTTATTCGGAAGTTTGTGTCCTGGCAGTGGACCATTTCCCCGTGCCCGTTAATGGGGGTTATATCATACGGATTTGTGATGCCAAGTCTGAGTATTGTGATAATTGCCGCAAGAAGGAAAAAGTGATTCTGCTAGGGAAAAGTAGGCTAGAGTAGGGTGGAATGCCTCTTCACCCTCAGCCGTGGGTATGATGTATGTGTTGTTTAGAGCTATGTGGCGTTCGACCGCATTTGGCTGGTTGGGGTAGGATACCGGCGCGTATGGGACGGGACGTAATTTCGTGGTAAACTCCTGAGTCTACTGATTTTCCTTGATGAGAAATACCAAAAATTGGGGACTCCCACCGGTCTCGCATCCAAGCGTATGCGTGGAGAAAAGTGGCAAGTAAGCATGGTCTCCATTAAGCAATAGGGAAACCAATCGTAATCATACTTTAGTTAATACCTAGCTTTTGCGAGGCTTTTTCGCGGGTGTTGGAAATACTAGAAATTTATATATGTGCTTTCTCTAACTTGTATTTGATTCTAAATAACCCTCACAACTAGGTTAAATCCTAGAGTGGGGATGAGATTATAGAGAAAAATAGATGAACAGATAAACTTAGAAAGAGGATTTAGAAGGATAACTTTGAAAGTAAGTATAATAGAAATTCTAAGCTACACTAGCTTATCTCAATCCTGGTACAATACGAAGAGCCCCCATCACGCCAGGCCCTAGGTTATAAACGGAAACTGATAAATTTTGGCTCGATTATAAAATAAAAATAATAGAGGTTTGGACGGATATGTGGTAGATAAGTGGATCCCCATCAGATGTGTTTCCTTGGAGCCAAAAGAAGATATTTGATCCGAGCTTCTGTGGCAGGCTCACGCTGGAAGAGAGGAAAGGAAGGACAGCTGCTACAACACGCCGGTATTATAGACTGCGAGAGGCGGCAGATAAGGGATGGGAGGAGGGAGGCAATGGTAGAGATAGATATGTTTAAAGAGATGTTGCGGTTCTTCCGGGGATAGAACATAGGCTGTCCGGGCTCGGGGGCAGGAGGGAGGTTTATGCCACCTAATACTTAGCCCTTGGTGGGTTAGCGGATGCTAGAGGCAGTAATAGAGTTACCACTCCGACATGGTGACGCCGAGCAGCCCGGCTGAGTGGTGTTTGGGTGTCATTGTCTGGTTTATCTGGGCTGACATCGTCCCGCCCAAGCAGTATTTCCACCACCCCCTTGTGCCCCCCCGAAGTGGCCCAACTGAGTGGTGTTCGACCGTCATTGCCGTCATTGTCCCGTTGGTCTGGGTTGATGTCGGCCCGTCCGAGTAGTATTTTCACCACCCCCTCTTGCCCGTCTGTAGCGGCCAAACTGAGTGGTGTTTGGCCATAACTGTCTTGTTTATCGGGGTTGACGTCGCCCCGTCCGAGTACTACTTTCACCACCCCCTCATTCCTCCCCGAAGCGGCGCAACTGAGTGGTGTTCCGCCGCAATCATCTGAGTGGTCTGGGTTGACGTGACGTGCGAGGGGTATTTTCACCACTCCCTCTCTCCCGGCGAGAGAAGCGCAAAGGAGTGGTGTTTGACCGTGATTATCTGGTTTGCCAGGGTTGACGTCGTCCCGTCCAAGCGGTATTTTCACTACTTCCTCGTGGCCATTTCGGGCAGCCAAACTGAGTGATGTTCGGCCGTTATTATCTGGTTCATCGGGGTTGACGTCGCCCCGTCCGAGTAGAATTTTCACCACTCCCTTGTGCCCCATCCCGGGAGCCCAGGCGAGCGGTGTTCTACCCGTACAGTCGTTTTGGTTGATATCATAGCATTTCACCTCTGCCAAACCAGCTCCAAGCTCAACGATCCTAAAAGAAGGATGCACAGTGTAGACCACTAAACTAGTAGGATATATCGAAATCAGGAAAGTGACCATATGCGCCATGTGCTTTTAAGAGGATTTTGGTGGATATGTGGTTGCTGTAGCTGTCAAATAGCTTTAGTGTAAGGAGTTTCGGGCAATGTGAACGTTCCCTTCTGGCATGTGTTCCCTAATATAGGGAAGAATATTCTAGAAAGGGTGTGTCTTGAATATCAGGAGAGGGACTGGAAGAAAGGGCCCTGACTTGCTTGGAATTCAGATAGCTCAGGCAGGCTTCTGCCATTATCGAGTGAGCTGTACTACCAGTACGGCCGATAAATATATTCATCGCGTGTATTATCTAAGGACACATCGCAGCCAAAAGGTGCACCGAAATTTTCTTATCAGACTCACGTGATGAATATATCTATCGGCCTTACTCGTAGGGTGGGAGCAGGCGTCGCAAGCTGCAGGCACCAGACATAGACGGGACGGACCGTACTATACAGTACTTGTGCCTCCGAGCCAAGAATTGGCGCCTCTCCTGGAATAGCGCAGGCCGACGCATAAAGAGAATAGCGTTTGAGCTGTTTGAGAGCCCCTACCAGTGGCGCAAGATACCAGTATCCTGTGAGAGGCCACATCACACGCCCGGCAATGACTCTTGCAAGTAATTGGACGCTTTCCTTTCCAACCACCAAGTCCACCTAATAAAGAGTTTGCGCCCGCAGACCTAGGGTAAGTTTCTAGGTACAAGTAGCAGCGTCAAAAATATACAACACCAACATATTTCTATGGATACTAAGGCGAGCTAAGCGCAAAGCAGCTCCGAGAGAAATAAACGATATGAAAAGTATGACAGTCATGTAATAATAATGATTCTACATTCTCTGCTCTGGCTATCAACATCTCACATTGAAATTAGCCATGGTAACCCGGCGGCCAAGTCACCCGGATCCTATGCGCAAACTCTTTCCCGCATCTAGGTCCTTTTTGTGGTAACTGCCCCCTGGGTCTGCGGGCGCAAACTCTCTAATAAGAAGGAAATTGAATTGTGTTAGAATTACATGAAGGACTCAACGGCGCGATATAATCTTATTGGCAGTAGTGTGGAACCCTGGCAGCATGTCATGCTTGGTGGAGTCGTTCAGTCTCCTGGCCGAAAAATATTGTTGTCAAGGTAGCGGTGTAAGCGCCCCCCGAGGTAGCAGCTTCAACACTATACTTTTATGGGTCCATGGGGGCTATTCCAAAAGCGGTGCCAATTCTTGACCAGGAGGTACGAGTAGTGGCGGCCTTCGTCCTAAGCTCTGCCCAAGCCGGACGCCAGACGCCAGGGCCCTATATGTGTCTTGGCAGATGTCCTGACTGCCATTCTCGCCTTTGATATCGCGACTTGTCCGCCGTAGGGTGGCAATGGCACTGAGTTGAGCATGATGCCACAAAGAGTATCGGTAACTACGCAATCAAGCATAGGCCAGTGCCCAACACTTTAAATGGGCGTGGATGCCTGATATTCTGCTGCTTACCAACCAGCTTTTGCTAATCACAACGCTAAAAAGGGCTGAAATGGGCAAGTAATTCACAACCATATTCTGCATCGGGCGTGCGGGGTATCGTGGCAATATTTAATAATGAAAATCACTGGGGGGGGAATAATAGCTAAAAGAAACCACCGATTACGGCCACGCCCCCCCTCCCACCGCTGCGCCATCCCTCCCCATGGCCCCACGGCCCCGCCGCCCCACCTCACCCCAGCCAACAACACCCACACCCCACTCCGTCCCGTTCCCCCACTCCCGCCCGCTTCCCTGCCCGCTTCCCCGGTTCCTCCCCCACTCCCCCACTCACCGCCTCCCCACCGAGCCGAGCAGGCAGCCCAGCGGAAAGGACAAGGAGATGCTCTGCATGCTCCCTGTCCTCCGCCGGGAGCCGGTCTTCCCGCTCCCGGTCCTCGTGGCAGAGGCGGTCCTCTCTCCGCGTATCTTTCCGCCGCCGGCGGTCGTCCGCCCGTATTTGGGCTGAAAGGGACGTGAGGCTTGTCACCGAGGCGCCCAGCATTGCGCTATGGGCCTTGAGGATGGCTGAACAAAATATTAGGATCAAGTTAGCAACCT
Source organism: Tuber aestivum (assembly GCA_900010015.1). NCBI lineage: Eukaryota > Fungi > Ascomycota > Pezizomycetes > Pezizales > Tuberaceae > Tuber > Tuber aestivum. The sequence goes on from LN890975.1 coordinate 645,879, forward strand.
TGTTATGGCAAGAATCTGAAATGGCCTATGACAAACCGAGGATTTTGGATTTTGTTGGAGGAATTTTGCTTGCTTGATTTCGGAGTGGTTTCCGATAAAGGGGGCATACCACCGCCCCTTAAGTACTCCAGCACCTTGACGTGTTACGAGTCCATTTACCTACTCCAGGAACTCGAGTGTGAGTGACGAGGTAATCGTATTTTAGGCTCCTGGGCGAAGGGCAACCTCCGCGTGCACCAATGACATCTCCTTGTTCCTCGCATAGTTAGCGATTATGATTGCCAGTACTTCGGTCAGGGAAGATATAAGGGACGGAAGGCAATATGGGGGGTAATTTGGGGATAGCATACAGGGACGACGAGTATGCCGAAAGCTGCGTGCTTAGCTCATCACTCTATGCTGAATAATGGGAAGTGTTGAAAACAGTGTTCCCAAGCGTCCAGTCCGTCCGTCCTTAGCTTCGGACGGGACGGACGCTAGTTCCTAGAACTCTGCCCTAGACAGACGCCGGTCCTGTGGTCCGTCCTAACCTCTACCCGGGACGGCCGGCCGGGCCTTATAGGTGTCTCACATGCAAATAAACCCGCAGATGAGAGCCGGGCCCCAGACATGATGGCCGGGCCCCGCAGATGACGGCCATGTCCTGTAGATGACGGCCGGGCTCTGCAGATGAGGTCCGGGCCATGGTGAGGAGGGCGGAAAGATGCCATTTGTATTAAGACTCCCGGGCCCGGGCGTCAACCCCTCAGACGGCAGTCTTTATCAAAGACGGACGCCACGCTCGTCAGGGCCCTGCAGGGCACCCGGGACGGTTGGGAACACTGGTTGAAAATTGCGGTTGAATTAGTGAAGGTTTTACGGAACCCAAGGGAGCAAATTCTCAAAGAGAGAAAAGTACTCCTCTTGTATACAGAGAATTGAGTTGAGAGAAAGAAAGAAAGGGGGTAGGTTTGTCGACTATGCAGGATGGATCAAAACAGCAAGGGAGGAAGGCAGAAAGATTAGGTGTGTTGGTTGTTCGGGTAAGAGAAGAAAAAGAACAGGAGGAAGC
>LN890975.1:646979-660761 GCA_900010015.1 Tuber aestivum
AAACTTGAGCTAGGAATGCACAACCAAGGCACAATAGATGTGTAAGCACTTGCGCATACCCACGAATGCTTATGTCTCCCATATGAAATCGTTCTCATGTTTTCAACAGGAAGATCATTCGCGATAGAATGCTCTGACCGATAAGGATGATATATATGCTGCCCTCTGATATTATTACATATTCTCTACTCCTGCACCCACCCCTCCATGCTTACTACTAATGAAGAGCTAGCTGTTTTAGCAACCTCCTGGGCTACATGGCCTGTACAGCACATGCCTCCTGCATCGGATTCCGCACCGAATGCTTCGATGCCACGGCAACTCTTCACACCGTGCAGCAGGAAAAGTGCGCGGAACTGGATGGTGCGCCGACAATGTTCACAGCGGAGCTAGCTGGTAAGGAGGTGGAGCAGAATGGGTTCAATCATGTAAGGGCTGGGATTGCGGCCGAAAGTAGTATTCCGAACAAATTGATGGAGAGGTTTTATAGAAAGCTGGACCCGACAGTTGAGTATGCGACCCCAAGTGCCGCAGGTGTGTGTGGGGGGAAGGGAAGACTAATGAAATCCCCGGCTAGGGTGGGAGTGTAGCTATCTGTTATGCGTGAGTGAGTGACGTGATCTTATGGGTGGCTGTATAATGGCTAATAGGGTTTATATAATGACTGAAACTTCACCGGGTTCTGCAGTGACTACCACTGATGACCCGCTTGAGAAACGAGTCAATAGTGTTGGCAGATTAATGCCGCATGTCGAGTGCGCCACCTCCTCTCCTCCTACTCTCTTTGGGCCGACGCTCGTAGGTGGGGCCCGAGGGGGCTCCGCCACCGGCGGCACCAAGGCCCTCTCCGCAGGGGGGCTCAGTGAACTACCGGTATCTTGATACCTTCTGCAAAAGTGCTACTGGAACGATCCAATCCGTAAAGCGGGAATCAGGGCTAAAAACGAGAACAGGAAGTCGTGGAATCATGTGAATGATTTCCCAGCCACCTGTACTACTTGCTCCCTTCCTTCATAGAGCTGATTAATTGGATTGGGCTAGGTAGACTAGAGGCCAAGCAGAATCAGACGAGAACGAATATATCAAGATTGCCGGGAGATTAGGAGGTCTGACCACGCGGGGTGGGGAAAACATTGTGGGTCCTCTAGAATCTTAGACCGGTGTTGGTATGGGCTAATCCTCGAAGCACCCTCTCGAGACCGAAAACTACCTACTTGCCAATCGAAAGATTATCATGTCTTCAGTTGTAGGGCTTAAGGATAAATATGCGGAGGGGTTTTTGTAGCGTTTGTCAGGAAGGACTAGGATTTGGCCACGAATGAGGTTCGGGAGTGGGTTCGCGAGAAGCTGTCGCATCGTTTGGGTATGCTATAACATGCTCCCAGGTGACACCCGAGGCACAGTAAGGAGAAAGGCTAACGTAGTGATAGTCCCGAAATATGTGTTCTGGGTGGACCCCTGTCCCAAGACTGCCAGTAGGAAGATACAAAAGTTTGTGTTGGGACAGATGGGGGTGGAACCAAGTTCTAAAGGGGAGGGACAGTGATATGATATGATGGGTGATGGGTGGTCCAATTGTAGACAATGGTGAACATCGATCTGGCTTGGTGTATATAGTGTAAACAGTATTGTGATAGTTATTGTTTGATCAAATGGAGGGCTACGTTTTTGATCTACTGTTAAGCATCGTAAATTACCACCTACCGGGCTGGGAGCAAAGGAGAAGAGATGTTTGAAAAGCTTATAATGGTCATTTCGTTGCCTTCTGTCCTTTCTGTCCTTTACGCCCCGCACTCCGACCATTCTTCTCGGCTGAACCCTTCTTCGCAGCGTAACTCTTCCGCACCCAGTCCGATATGATACCCTTGATATAAAACCCTTGACCGGACCAAAATCCTGCTTCGGCTTCCTAAACACCGCTAATTAGTTCTTCTCTACTCACCAACCCCCACTCACGCAGATACTTGAACATACTAGATATAATATACCTTGCCCTCCTCGCCGGCTCCACCTTCGGCTGTACAAGGTTAATAATACTGATGATCTCCGAATAAACCTTTCAGTTACATCGCCAATGGTAGCTTCGTTAAGTGGTCCTAGAGTAGGATCGGGGTGTCAATGCCGCGCTACCGAATATTCAGCAGCACCTAGGAAAATGGTTCGCCATTCTTACCTCGCACGTAGACGGTGTCGCCTGGTCAGATCGCCTGAGGGTTGCGCCGGGAGAAGAGCTCCGCACCAGAACCACTGGGATTCAGGGCTCTGATTTGTGCCGCCGTGAGCACGGATATGATACAGGATGTATAGGGCGCGGTTAGCAGTTGCCACACAAGACCAGAAGCACAGGACGCAGGGGACGCGGCGCCCGTGCCTCTGATGCAGGATTTACCGGTATTTTCGCTGATGTAATATAGGTAGCATATACAAGCATCATGTAAAATAGGACCGAAATGTTTGAATTTTGTTAATGCAATACTAATTTGTAAGTGTTGGGCACGAACTGAGAGGATGATGAGAGTATATATGAAGGAATTGCTTATCATACTACTGACTTCAAAGATAAGTTAACTAAGACCTACAGAAGTCATCACAGACTTGCCAGTGGAGTCTCCAATTTCCAAACTATACGATAGCCTTATATTAAAAAAACTTTCTTTTATGCATTCCATCATTTGGGGTGTTCGTGGAACCATCATGGGTGGCTTGGCTTGGCAATTTTGTTGCACAGCCACTTTTGTATCTGACCGTGCCACAGAGTACCCCCACTTGGGTTCTTGCACCATAGGATTTATTCTGTACGTAATGACCCACGTATTCTCACGTACGGTATGGCTAACAGCTCGAACTGCAATTTACGCAGCATACTATAAAGTACGGGTAAGTCAGAGGGGGGGGTTTCCGCCAGGGGGGGTTTCCGTAACTTCTGTAGTGGTCCATGCACACCACCCACCCCCGTTGTTCAATTCTAATTATCTACATCAGAATCACCTATTTCTATACAACTTTCAGTCGTGGACTCTTTGGAATTGATCTCTGAAGCTGAATCCTCTGCCTCAACCCTTCCAGCCTCTATTTGAGCACGCCTTATAGTGTGGATAGTGGCAAACTTCAAATTTGGATCCTCCTGAACCTTCCTCCTCTTGGTCCTTTTCACTGCAACCAGTTCTTCTTCCAGGACCTCAATTCGATGCTTGGTGATTGCCAACTCAGTTTGGTTTTGATCCAGTACCTTACCAACCTTGTGGAGGAACACCTTCTCTGCTGGTGCGGCCTTGACTGAGCGAGAAAATCGGGTGGCCTGCTCTATAAACTCACGACGCTTCCGAGGAGTAGACCATGGGGTTTGGGGGGGGGGAAAAGTCCTCCACAAGGGGGTTATCGAGTATCTCCCGGTCAGGAGCAGGTGCAGCAGTAGTAGGAGTCACGGAATTGTTAGAATTTGGGAGAAGGAGACGGCTCATTAGGGGCTTTTCTAAGTTGACTGGCCATAGGCCTGTTGCTGACCACCCTGTTCTCCCAGTTCTTGCTGTTAGGGTTTCCTCCATAGCCCTCCAGTAACAGGAAAGAAAGGCACGTTTTCCGGCTACTGTTGAGTCGTCTAGGTGTTGAGTAAGCATGTCATTGAGGTGTTTCCGATAAGCATGCTTAAGGGGGGAGAAAACGGATAAATCTAAAGGCTGAAGGACATGTGAGGTATGTGCCGGTAGGTAAACGATGTGGATATTGTTCGAGTAGGCTGCCCACATGTAATCATCAGTCACATGACTGCCGTGGCCATCGATATCGAGGAGTCGTTTATCTCGGGGTTTGGCTGGCTTAGTTAAGGGAATAAAGATCTTCTGAAGCCAGTGTAGACTAGTTTCGTCATTTGTCCAGCCCTTAGGGGTAGCTTTGAATTTCCAAGCCTCCAGGTCCTTCAATTCCTCTGGAAACCACTGTTGTTGAACTGTCCGACCCTTGAAAATAATGAGTGGAGCTAGGAATCTCCCAGTAGCTGATACACACTCAACAAATGACGTCCAGGTATGACTCCCTGGCTGTTTCTTTTACAGAGCCTTGTGGTCACTGGCTCCGACTACTAGGCCATTGGTGTTGGAAATCCAAGCTGCTCCCCACACCTACCCGATACCTTCCCCTTCCCCTTCTCCCCATCCTCCTCATACCCTTCCCTCCCTCTCGCCATTCCCATTTCCTAACCCCCAGTCCCCTCCTTCCTTCCCATCCCGCATTGGTTTGCTTGTTTGGTTGTTTGTTAGTTTTCCGGAAGGAGCGTAGTGGAGGACCGCAGCAGGAGAGCGGTGGAGGACCGGCAGAGGACCGCAGGAAGAGCCCCGGAAGAGGGCACGGTGAAGGACTGCAGGAAGAGCGCTGGAAGAGCGCGCGGTGAAGGACCACAGGGAGAGCGCCGGAAGAGGGCTGGAGGAGCGCGGTGGAGGACCATAGGAGTAGCACAGGAAAGGCACGGCGGGAAAGCACCATGGAATAGCGCACGGCGGAAGCGCAAGTTTGTTTTTCTGTTCGTTGTTAGCTTTTTTTTCTGGTTTTCTTGGACGATACGGGGGCTTACCTATGGGGGGGGGAGCGAGTTTGTCTTTCCTTTGTTAGTTTGTGTGTTTGCTTGGGAGAGGGAAGCGGAGGACTTACCTTGGGGGGGGGGAGTGAGGGGAGTCTGTGGTTGATATAGTCTCCTATGTTCGCCATTAGTTAGACAAGAATGCGATAGTCAGGGAGCGGGAGAGAGTGTGAAAGTGAAAAGTCTTTTTTGCCTTGGGCAATCCTCTCTTGCGTGCTCTAGCTGGCCTCCAATTGGCCAGTTGAGATAGATCCCTGTTTGTTCACCGTTGCGACCGCCATTCCACCGCTCGTTCAAAAATTGGTCCCCCTGCCTTCCATAATACCAGCCTCATCCTTGTTGTAGCGATTTTCCTGCTTAATCTCCTTGATCTCCGGTATCTCAAACAGGTCGAACCAAGGCCGTATAACTTCCTCCCTAGCACAGCTCAACCGAATAGAATCTACTTGCCTCGCCCTCTGGGTCTGTAAACCTGGATGGCGGTCAAGAAAGGCACTGCACCACACTCTACCAAAAGGTTGATCATTGCCAGACTCAGAGGCGATCCGGTGGCCTAAAGCCTTAATCTGTGCGTGTGTTGGTGGATGGCCTAGACCGACCTGGAGAAGGCACCATCTCGCTAGGTGGTCCTCCTGAACCACAGAAAGCTGTTGTTGACTTTGGTGGGCAAACCTGTGAGGCAGGGTGCCCTTGAGGCGGTCACGGAGTGTAGTGTAGGGTATGGCCCATCGATCAGAGGCAGCTTTGACTTGGTGTGTTTGTAGCACCTCTGCACAAGCATTGCGCAAGTCGTCTTCACTGTATGTGGGAACCATGGTGATAAGAATAACAGAATTAAAGAGAGCAAAGAAAATGCGTCGGAATTGAATACATTGTGCTGAAATATATTGAGGAGGTTGGGTGGCTTATGCGGTTGTTATGGACAATACGGAAACCCCCCCTGGCGGAAACCCCCCCCTCTGACTTACAAAAAGAACCGTCCGGCAACGCAACGGCAACCCCACTACCACTCTAAATTTACTACTCCTACAACCACAACTACTTGAAATAAACTGATAATATGTGTAAACATACAATAAATATAAGAAAAGCTATATGTAAAATTAGAAAACAAAAAAATCAATACTTGGTATACCATCCCCTTGCATCTATGACAGCAGCAACTCTACTAGGCATAGACTCCCACAATCTTTCCAGAAAATCCCCTTCAATATCCTGAGTCCAAACCTGATTTAGAGCTACTGCTAGATGTTTTCTAACAGTTTCTGGGTCCCCCTTGGTCTTGTGGATGTTGGGAAAGTACTGGTGTAGCTTTTCCTTCATCCTCTTCCAACAGTGCTCAATAGGATTGAGTTCAGGAGAATTGGCTAGCCATTCCATAACCTGTATGTTGTTTTCCTCAAACCAAGCTATGGTATCTCTTGCAGTATGTATCCTTGCACTATCCTGCTGAAAGATAGGATCCCCAACTGTATCCTCCACCTCCTGCCAGACATCAACTAAACCATCCTCCAAAACTCCAATATATACAAATCTATCCACACTCTTGTCAAAAATAGGAATCAGAGGATCCTTATTTCTGCCCCAAATACAAGCCCACACCATCAGCTTTACCCCTGGCTCCTTGGTAACTCTATGAATACAGTCTTTGTGCCATTTTTCTTCAGATGTTCTGAACACCCATATACCCTTAGGATCCTTAGACTTTTCAACCAAGGATTCATCACTAAAGATGACTCCTTCAAAGTCTTCCTTTATCCAATCCTTATACTTCATTGCCCAAGCTAACCTCTTAACAGCATGCTCATCCTTTAGAAGGGCTCTTTTCCTAGCTCTCCATTTCTTTATGTTGACTGAGGCTAAAGCTCTATTGACTGTTTGGAGGGAGGAATGTGGTGCAACATCATTGTGCAATTCTGATAAAGTCTGGTGGTGTGCCTTCTTAGACTCTCTGACTAGGCGGCATTGGCTTCTGGAATCAATAATTTTGGGTCTTCCAGGTATAAGGAGGTTTTTTGCATCACCCCTCTTTTGGAAGCAGTCATGGAAAGTTTGAACAGTACTCTTTGGACGGTTTAAGAGCTCTCCAACCTCTCCAAAAGAGATTTTTTTTTTTTTTCAGAGCAACTATTTGCCCTTTCTCAAACTCTGTAAGGTAGCCTGTCTTGTGTGGAGGCATCGTGGTTGAGGGGTGGTTGATTGTAGGAGTGGGGTGTTTTGAGGTGTCATGCGGTAACCACCGATCGTACGGATCCTTTTGGCCTAGTACTTTACAATATGGCACAGTGAGGTAACTTACCGTAGGTTCACCGGCCATCTTCACCAAACCTATTATGATAAAATAGAAAGCTTTCCAACCAGACGCAGGGACTAGAGGTCTCAAACAGCACACAGGGAGCGGATCCCCCGACTGGGTTTTTGAAGCAGAGTGAATAGCTAACCTCGGCGTTCGGGGCAAGGAAATCACGGAGAGATCGTTACTCTTCAGTCACCCTTCCCTCCCGTTATGTAATCCTTTCTTATCTGCTAAGCGAGTGCCAAATTCTGATAATTATCTCATCTACTTTACTATGACCTGGCTGGTAAGCCGGTAGTCTAGAATCCACTTGCCATTGTGAATGGAGATAAACTATCCACTCCTCCCGGGTCCAATGTGTTTGAATCTTTGCGGTGTACGAGATGGTAACCTCTTGCGTATCCACCCGGAATATAACTTCCAACTAACTCCCCATTTTTGGGCAAAGGGAAAGGACACCTATTGGTTCCTTGGACATGTAGGAGGATGGGCAAGCGGCGGTATCAGCTCTTTGGGCCTACGCCCCCCCCCCCATTGGAGGAGCATAGAGTTCAAATTTATAGCGCTAAGCAAGGTGATGGTGAAAGATCGTGTGGTGGAGGGATGGGCTGTCCGGATACGGGGATGCTGAGTAGCCTAAATATAGTTGGGGTGCTGTTGCTTTGCCTGGACATCCCCCTTCTCATATTTATTTATTTCCTCAGTCTTCTCTTCCTAACGATCAACCTTCATGTTTACCACGGTGGTGGGCCATAGCGACTATGGGCGTTCGCTACAGGTTCACACGAACCGATACCGGTATCAAGGGGGGCACGATTGCATGGCATCGGATTTTGAATCGTGAGGTACTGTTTCCTGGAATTGTATCTGAATGCTGTAATTTATCAGAGGGCATGATTTCAATTTTTGTAAATAAGAATGGTACAGTATTGTTCGACCGGTAATGTCGCTGGCAGGGCCGAGTTTACCCTGCCACGCTGCGGGGATTACGATCTCTCAGGCCTCCCAATGCCCGGTCAGAGCCCAGTGCGGAACACCATACGAAGGAAGCTATAATTGTGGCAGGAAAAAGGGGAATGGGAAAGGATGCAACACGCCCCCCTCCTCCCCTCCATCTCGTTTGTAGATAATGTCCGGCACTGAGTGCCGTTCGGCTGCTCGCGACAAAACTGGAGTAGGGTACTGGTGCTGGTAGAACGAGAGCCGATCTCACGGCCAAAAAGCTGTCAGAAATGATGAGGTGCGGCTGGGCATGCTCTCGCACGATGGTTTGTTTGTTCGGGAGCGCGCTTGGATTTTGGGCATGATATGGTTTTTATGGGTTGGGGCGCATAAGCTTCCGCCCGCGCAGTTTGGATTTTGTGGGAAAGCGCTTCGATCACGGAAATGTGGGGGAGTGTCGGAGAAGCGCATCCAAGGGAAGGAAGGCACGAAGGAAAGCCGAGGGCCGTGGGGAGGGCCCGGGGGCTGGGGAGCCGGGGTTTGTCTTTTCTTTGTTAGCTTTTCTTGGTTGCTCATGCGTAGGAGACGTACCTAGGGGATTTGGACTTCGTCGTTTCTGCCGTTGATATATACTCCTGTCATTACCGTTAGTTAGTTAGAAAGAGCGCGCGATAGTTGGTGAAGTGAAGAGTTCCCACCCCCCACTGTGAGTTGAGCGATCGGATTCACGTGAGTGATCTTGGCGTTGTTTCGTTTCACGGCCCATGACTCGTTCGTTTAGTTTCCTACCGCCGTTCGCTGCGCCGCGCGTTCTTCAAGTTTCGCTCGACCCGCTGCCCGTTCACCGTTCGGTCGGCCGTCCGTTTGTTCGGTTTTGATATCTTGAAGTCTCCGCCGATCCGCTTTTGAAAAAAGGCTCCTTGCTGAATTAGTTTTCCTTGATATGCAGGACTGAGAAAGCACGGGCTCCGGAGCCGCATAAGGTTGGTTGGTCAGCCTACAGGAATAGCTGGTTAAATTACTCATCTATCACATCATACCAGTTTTGGAGGAAGCTGTGTTGACCCCAGTCCTAGGATGCCGCTAGAGGTTGACACAATCAGCCCCAGTGTTGAAACCAAAGATAACTTATCAGTAGGTCAGCGGGCTTTACCAATGGATGCGGCTACAGAATGAGGCATGCTCAGCACAGCCCTGTACTCAACATTGCCCTATCGAATTCTGTGCGGAAAACCCCTTTTGGATACCACGCGCTTGGCGGCAAACCCTTTCGGATACCATCCCCCGGGAAATATACTATCGAAAGAGTGAACCCTTTGTGAATAGTTATCCTTACCTTCGGCCCATCATAAAATTGGGAAGAAAAGTTCAAAAAAAATTAATTAATAGCACTAAAAAATGGATACGGTTGATTTTTGTATTTTAAAATTCATATTACCGTCGGAAGGCCTTTCTGTATGTTGACATACTGCTGCTTAAAAGTAGTATGTTTTGGGTGATCGGTTGTGCCAAGGGTTCCCGGAGAATTGCGAAGCTACATGACCCGTTGACCCACTTTATACCAAAGAACATAGAAAAAATTTAAAAAGATATCAGCAAAGCTTCAGGTAATTTCTTCTTTTTCCTGTATTCTTTTTTTCAATTTGGTTGCATTTTTTGAGGGGTGAAAAAGCGAGCAAAAGAGCGGCAATGTTTTCTTGTTCGTTCCAACCTGGATATTATTTCGCGAAGGTTTGACTTTTTCGATGGTATATTTCCCAGGGGATGGTATCCGAAAGGTTTTACCGCGAGGCGCATGGTATTTAAAATATTTAAAAGGTTTACAAGTACTGTACCAATTCTGTGCAGCATGGTGCATGCTTTGGGCTTGCGGCGTCGGCTGTGTGGCTGTTCCGGCGCTGGTACTTGTTGCAATAGGCTCAAACCTCGCTAACCCATGCTGGCGGTGTTTACACTTTCTACTCAATCTCGGTGTGCGGGGACTTGAGCACCGTCGCGGTAGTTCATGCTTGCCGATATGGCGCTGGGTAGAAAGGATTTGTTCGCACCATCCCTGAGTTTTTCTAAAATGTGTTCTTCTGAGGGGCCGTTGGCGCCCGATCATTATGAGGGTTGATTGGTTCATGGCGATGCCAGGGATGTCCGTCCAGGGGAAAGAACTGGAGAGCCGATATGATCCGCTGCAACAGGCGTGTGTTTCCATAGAAATCATCTTCTGGGAGTTACCGGTACGAGTAATGGAGGCTACGGCGGGGCTGGTTTTTGTTGGAAGAAATTGTTTCCCGATTGTTACGGACACAACCGTGCAGAATACCCTACTCGGGTGGACTTTGTCCCTAGTGGGTTAGGATCAAATACTACCATTTACAAGTGCCAGGGATAATGTTTTCGCACAGTTAATTTAGGTTAACTGGCAGAATAATCCCTGTCTAGTACGAAAACATCTCCCCTGGCGCTTGTACTTGGGTACGGCTCTGGGGGGTTCACGCTCTCCTACTTGTGCGGGTAGGTGATCGAGTATTACGAATACTACTAGCATAAGCAGTAGCACCTTTGAAGCTTCTCACCAAACACCGAATACTTTAGTCGATAACATCTCCAGGAAGAGTTCCCCATGTTCCCACAAGCGCCCGCCTGGCACCCAACGCTATAGCTTATGATCTGTGATATATGTAGAATTACACTACTCTGATTAGCGGACTGGGGACACCAAGTGATTGGCCCGGCTCCGAGTAGCTTCGTGGGCGTCCAACTTCCACTCAGGCACTAGAGTACCGGTACGGTAATTTACGGCAGCATTGCTTTCCTCTTGGGTGCGAGATGAAAAATGGTCTGTAGCGCTTACCCTGACCAAGTGGGAGCTGCAGTGGGCACAATACCCGATTACGTGTAAAGTGCTTACACCAAAACCCAGGCAGGGAAAGAAATTCGATCATTGCTGAAAATGTGAGCATGGGAGTTGGCCTACCGGTACTGTACTCGAATACCGTAATGGTTGCCTTGCAGTTGTGCAGATAGATAGTAGGCATGCAGTTGCCTTTCTTGTGTGTAAGCGTCGGCAGGTGACAGCCCCGCTCTTGGTGGACAAAAGCAAAATTCAGCTGAATACCGCCCATACCCTCCAGTTGCTGTATTCCACCACATATTTGAATCCCCGGTGAGAAGGAATAACTCTAAAGCGAGAGAAGCATCAGCAACCGCCTACCTTAGGGTCAAACGCCGGCTTGTATTTATCCATCGTTTCTAAAGAATAGCGAGCCATAATAGCTTCATCTTTGCACCTCCGCTCTCAGATAGGCAACGACAGGGACCACGAAAATGGCAGAACCGATCTCCTTGACCGCGAGTGTCCTGGCCCTCATTCACCTTGGCGCGAAGGTTTACCAGCTTTGCGATGACTACTGCAATGTGGTCAAGGAGAGCGAGAAAGATTTCAAGAAACTGGGGGATGAGATTAAGGCTTTCGACCAACAGTTGAAGGAAATTCAAAGCCTTGCGGAACAAGGCGATGAGAACAATCCGCAATACCCTGAGCTACTTGAATGGGCGAGAGGCAAAAGTTTGAAAGATTTTACGGCAGCCCTCGAAGAGCTTGAGGCCAAATTAAACGTTCCGGGATGGAGGAAATCGTCGCGGAAGCTGCTTTGGCCTTTTCGCAAGCCGAAAATGGAGCGTTACCTGGGCTTGGTGGAAGAGCAGAGATCGAAACTGCATCTTTTGCTAACCACAGCGACAACGTAGGTTATCTATTCTGCAAGAATCTTACTTCTCCGCTTCCTTTTCGTTTTGGTAGCAAGACTAACCAGTGCTTTAGGAAAACGGTAACTAAGGTGTTGCGAAAACTAGACGGTACTTGGTCGCCTTATCCCTAACCCTGACAATTTTCTCTTGACTAATACCAGATATTCCTAACCCCTAGAGAAGGAACTCCGAGAAGTACAGAAGTGGCTCAACGTCGTCGATCCGGCTTCTAATTATTCATCCGCTCTGGCTGTTCGTGAACCGGGTACTGGAGGTTGGCTGATTGGGGGACCGGAGTACGTGGATTGGAAGGAAGGCAGAGGGGGGGTTCTCTGGCTCCATGGTATACGTATGTCTAGAGACGAGGGAAACATTATGCTCCGAAGAGTGTCACTAACATTTGTGTCCTCTAGCTGGATGTGGCAAGAGTGTACTGAGGTGCGAACCGGACAGGGTATCCAGAGGTGCAATATAATTTCTGTATTACTAACTTACTCTTTAGCGCTACCGCTATTGAAGATCTCCAACATCTGTGCAACGCACACGATGATTATGCATTAGCTTATTTCTACTTCACCTTCAGCGACTCCGAGAAGCAGGAATTGCACAATATGCTCTTATCCCTTATTGGCCAACTTCCAAAAAAGCCTTCGGATCGGGGTTTGCCGGGTGCAGTTGTAGATCTCTACAATAGCACCAAGGCAATTGGAAAGTCGGCGGATACCACAGCTCTGAAGGGTCTGTTGTCGCATATTATAAAGGATTTCAGGAAGACGTTTATCGTTCTCGATGCCTTGGATGAATTCCCCAAGAACACACGAGAGAGTCTCCTATCTTGGATCGGTGAGCTTACGGCTAATCATATGGTTGGCTCGCTCTCGGTTCTTGTCACGAGCCGTCCCGAGGCCGATATAATGCGAACACTAGGACCACTAGCCGCTTTTCCAATACCGCTACAATCTAAAACTGTCGATCAGGATATTCGGACATATGTCCAGAAATCTCTAGGCGGCAAGGATGGCTTCAAGAAGTTTACCAAAGAAATAAAGAATGAGATAGAGGACACACTAGTTTCTAGTTCGCAGGGAATGTATGTTATGCTCCACTATTCAGATTTTGATTTACGCTGATACAAGTGTGGGGGTGTTCAGGTTCCGATGGGTGGATTGTCTTCTGCGAATTCTATAGGAATGCATAACACCAGGAGATGTGAGAACTGCCTTGGGAGAACTTCCGAAAGACTTAGATTCTGTCTACTTGAGGATCCTGGAAAGCATCCACGAGAAGCAGGGGGAATATATTCGGCGAGCGATGCATTGGCTCGCATTTTCCGAAGTACCCTTGACGTTAGGCCAGCTTGCGGAGGCCGTCGTGATCGAGTACGATGTCGAGAAATATGGCGAGGATCCCGAGACTGGGACTCTTTTCGATGTGAATTGTTTCATGAGCATTTGTCCTAGCCTTATTTCCTTCGAGGATGCCAGGGACGATGAATCCCCCCAGGAAAACAGACGATTACGACTGGCACATTTCTCGGTCAAGGAATATTTGATCTCCGACCGGGCAGCTCAGGGCCCCAGTGCCAGCTATCATATTTCGGAGGATAAAGCCAATTTACTGATGGCTCATTCTTGCCTTAGTCGAATACTGCGACAGAGTGCACAAGGGACTATACACGGGGGCACAGTTGCGAAAACATCATTTCTCTACCATAGTGCTTGCTATTGGTTTGTGTATACCAGATGTATTGAGGATACGGCACCCACACCACTCTCCGAGGCGGTGGTGAAGGTTCTCGAGCTTGGTAGGGGTTGGCTAGATATATATAATCCTGACCGCAACTCCGGTTCCAGGATTTACCCACCAGCAATCTACTATTCCTCCCTGTTAAATTTAGTGGTAGCTTGTAAATCCCTAGTCAACAGAACAACAGATATAGTAAACGTGAATGCGCAGGGTGGCTGGCATGGCAGTGCACTCCAGGCAGCAGCAAACAATGGAAACGAATCGGTTGTGCACCTTCTCCTCGAGCGTGGGGCAGAGGTGAATGCGCAGGGCGGCCCTTATGGCAATGCACTCCAAGCAGCCGTAAAAGGTGGAAACGAATCGGTTGTGCGGCTTCTCCTCGAGCGTGGGGCAGAGGTTAATGCGCAGGGCGGCTATTATGGTAATGCACTCCAAGCAGCTGCGGCAAATGGAAACGAATCAGTTGTGCGGCTTTTCCTCGAGC
>LN890975.1:660781-736791 GCA_900010015.1 Tuber aestivum
AGTGACCAGTGGGCTATGCACTCGATGTAGCTGCAACAAATGGAAACGAATCGGTTGTGCGGCTTCTCCTTGAGCGTGGGGCAGAGGTGAATGCGCAGGGTGACCTGAATGGCAATGCACTCCATGCAGCTGCAACAAATGGACACGAATCGGTTGTGCGGCTTCTCCTTGAGCTGGGGCAGAGGTGAATGCGCAGGGTGGCGAGTATGGCAATGCACTCCAAGCAGCTGCGGCAAATAGAAACGAATCGGTTGTGCGGCTTCTCCTCGAGCATAGGGCAGAGGTGAATGCGCAGGGTGGCCGCTATGGCAATGCACTCCAAGCAGCTAAATCACTAGGTCATGAATCGATTGTGCAGCTTCTCCTCAGACACGGGGGAGTTCCTAATGCAGGGGCTCGTCCGGATCACGGAAGTAGCTCAACCACCTAGGACACTCGCAATTGTCCAACCACTCTAATATCCGATCCCTAAAGTTGCCACCGACTCTCGATATTCCCTCTTTCCTATCCCATATTCACTGACTCCTTCTCTTGCCCTTGTTTCTGATGGAGGTGGTGGACATGCACAGTTCGTGGTAGGATCGGAGGTGAGGAGAAGTGTGTTGTGCTTGTCCACAGAAGGTGGCAAGCTATCTAATACATAGATGGAAAGACACCACAAGAGGGTAGACCCTCATACCCATCTGTGCCTACAAGCACCACATACATGTATACCTCCACTGATACATTTCCCATACATGTCTCTGCATGTACCTATGCTCCCATGCTCTGCCACATCTATCCTCTCAACCATGGCAACACTCTACTATGGGGATTATAATACCATCAGTTTCATACCACTATCACAAGAAATCCCGACTCCTACCTATGCACGCCGCATTCCCGGCAGTCTACCGCCCCACAACCATAATCTGTTACGCACCCCAAAAAAAAGTCTACTATTCATTTCCCTGATCCCATATCTCCTTCTGCCGCCGGCTGCCGGGGAGGACTTCCGCCGCTGTTTTCTAAATTTTGAATTACCTCATGCGGAGTTCACTCGAATATACAAACCCAGATCTGTGACCCTCGCTACTTACCTGACCCCTCCAAACCCGCTATCTCTTGGTCTCCTTCACCCCACACCCAGTCCAACAACCCCAACACCCCCACCCGCACCACATTACAGTAGCCGCTGCCGCACACCGAATGTTCTAACCTAACCTTTTGCGCTACCCGACTCTTGTTCGACCCGGTCTCTTCATTCTCATTATTACCCGCCTTTGAGATGCAAACTGGCTATCTGGCGGATTGTACATTGTGGGGTTCATAGGTAGATCGGCATTTACTGTCAATGTCCGAACCTGTCGAGTGACCCCGATAGAAGGAGCAACTGGATGGGGACCGCTCTGGAGACCGTAGGAAGCGATAAAAGTAGTTTGGAAGAGGAGGGAAGTGTCAAGTCCGCTTACCAATGTATTTATTAGCTAGTCGGGTCTGGCCTCGGGCTTTGGAGTTCCATTTCCTTTTTTCTATATTTCTTGGCCGCCCCTCCCCTGCTTCTTCTTAGTGGAATAAGGCTGTGGTTATAGTTTTATCGAGGGCGACAGTTAGAGAAAAAGCCCTGCTTCGCTCTTGGGAGATGGATTGTTTGTGATCCCATTTCCCTTCTTCATTTTATTTTTCCTCCCAGTGTATCCCCCCACCGACACGTGACCAATCCATTAGCTATTGGGGCCAGCCCCTGGATATGCGAGTATCATATTAGATAATATCATAGATAGAAATCTCCCTCGCAGTACCGTAACAAGTCCCCTTAGTGCCAATTATGACAACAGGGGTAAACAGATCCGCATCAAGCCCTGAAATATGTCCCCAAGGACATAAAACGAGAGGGCGTGACCTGACCTAAGGTGGACGAAAGCTCGGCCTAGCAGGACTAGATCCAAAAACCCACAAAGTAGGATAACTCAGGGAACCATTTCGGTCTGCATGCGGAAATAACTTCTAGATATATACAGGAGCTGTAGTGAGTCAGATGGAACACAGGTGATTGTTTTGTCCCTGGGAAGTATGAGAACAGGGAGGATTATGACTCGGTTGGTAGCTCGGGAATGAGTGTCGGAAGTTTAATCCCATTTCCACCCTGTTTAATTCTATCTGTAGCAATTTCCCGCCACTTCATTCACTATCTGTGGCATTTGATTTTGAATTTTGAATGGAGTATTGGTCCTGCTTCACGTGCCCTGGTTCCGGTATTTGCCCTGTATCAAGAGAACAAACCCGTGTTTCGCGAGCTACCTGGATTTTAGTGCAGAAAAGCTTTGGTTCCTTCCTTTGCGAGCCACGGATATTCTGCTGCCTATCGAGGATAGGCTCCAATGCTTGGTGATCAGAAGTTCCTTATTTTGTTAATTGAAGACCTGCAGGACACCAATTGTAACTAGCCTTCCATCAGGACACTTGGGTTGTCCCATGCCCACGAGTATGGCAGAAAATTATTTACCTCTGGTTTCTAGCTGGGTCACCATTCTTGGTAATAAAAGATTTCAATTCAATTGTGCGCCCTGTGTAACCCGGGTTCGGGAGACCCATAGCGGGGGATTAGTGAAGCCGAAAATCCAGCTGTGAGCTTCTGGCTGGTAAAACCGACTGTGGACTAGAAAGAGCACTAGAGGCATCAAACCAAAAAGTAGTTGATCGGCTAGATTGCTCCAGAGCCGATTTCACGTCATTCATTTATCCTAAGGTTACTGACAAGGGACAGAGCCAGCCACAGTTGAGGACTGCAGGAAAGAGAGATCTCTGGAGTCGAAGGTGAAGGGAGGTTTGATACGGGTCTATTTTCAGATATTGAGCTTTGGAAAGATTGGGAGTAAGTTAAGCTCAGCAGCAATTAGTGCTACAATAGTTCATATCCGATGGCTTACTGTTGGAAATAGCAGTTGATGGCCATACTTGGTGCAGGATGTGCTCATACATGGTGGCTTTAGTAGTATATGTCCGCACTACTGATGAAGGCATAAACCATGAAAGGTTTTCTCATCCATGTCTTGACTTCCCTTTTGTTCTCTCTTACGAGACAACTACTCTCTCTGTTTTACCTTTCTCCTTAAGATCTTCCTTCCGGTGATCTCCGAGCAATCAATCATGGTCTTCCTCTTCACCTAAGTAAAACCTCATATATCCACTCGCATGATTATACTACGCTGCGTAAATCCTCATTACTGATCATTACCTCCATTTTATTTACTTTTCAATACTTACTGTATGAGTAATTGGTGAGCGAGTCCAGATGATGGAGATCAGTGCTATCATCCTTTATTCAATGTTTCTATCGAACGAGTAGTCCCCAATGTATTGCTAATCAGCGGCACTATAATTAATTATTATATTTTTCTATTCTTATCCACAAGGGGATAGATTTCTCGAGAGCTGTTTGAGTCTCTGGTCCTTTTTCAATTGTATTGCATGTAGGCTATTTGGTAAGCAAGTTGGAATCTTCCGGAAATTCTCCTGTATAGGTGTGGCATGGATCAATATCTTAGAGAAAGAGAATATATCCCACGTCCTGCTTGGAGGAAAGATTTTTGGTTCCTAACGAGGGGCCAGAAGGAGTTGAGAGAATCCCAAAGAAAAGAAGCAACGGAAGGGTAGGGCAGGGTTAGGTTGATTGCCAGAGTAGTGGTCTGGCACAAAAGGTGAATATTGGAAAGGAAATCTTCCGGTGCGCCTGCAGATAATGTTCAATGGTGGTTCATGGGACTGCGTAGCGTGAGAGAACTTTCATGGAGTAAATCATAGTAGTGTGATGATCTTGTCCACACTGAGTAACCTCCCAGCCATGCGATCACACCTCAGAAAACTAATTTTAATGTGTCATCGTTAGGTTTCCAAAAACCGGGGGGGGCGTGCTCTTGTGGGGTTAGTCCTGTCGTCATGAGAGAGATTATCCATGGCTGAAAGAATCCAAGGTATATTCTGGGGTGGGTGAAAGCTGATGCAAGTGGTGTAAGTTAAGGGGAATTTTTGGAGGCAGTAAACGCATGTCTCTGCCAATAGTAGTCTTGAAGTACTGTATCATACTCCGTGGATTTTTCAGATGCCGATTGCATTATTGTGGTACATTCCCCTTACTCAAGGTTCACATAGTCAATATCATTGCTCTGGGTTCATCCTGGTTACTTCCTCATCAAAACATCTATCATAGCTGTGGCTATGAATTCCTCCGCCGCTATCGGGAATTTTTGCCCTCGTCCTCTGTCTGTCCTGTAAACCACATGCATATTCCAAATTTCCAGGTTTGTAAGTCTGATAGAGGTTCAACAAACTCCATCTATTTCCGGAGTACCAATCCGATATAATTGCATTCCCCGAGTCCTAGTGCTTACAGACAAGCAGGAGATTCACAGCTTGCCATTAGATACCTCTGGTCATGGATTATGATACAGGGCAATTGTATCTGCTATCCCCATTATTGCCGATCTGCCATAAAACACACTCCTGCCCCATGCCTACTCATCACTCATCAAAAAAAACCCACATATCCTATAACCGCTTATCTCTTAATCACATACTCAATAGGTAATCTTGCAGCTGAAAGACTCGATGAGAGTTTCCATGCTGGCCCATTGACCTTACTAGAAATATCGGCATACAACCATGTTTTGTATCGGTATGTGGACTGACCTAAGGCCAAGTCTCGCAATGGGCCAGCCCGGCCGTAAATTCTTAAGCCTGACCCAAACCCAGCCCAAACAAAGCCCGGGCCACCCAGAAAGCCCAAACTATTGGAGAGCAGGAATTAATGCAATTCTATTTAAAGAAGTCAATTGTTTTAAATTTAGTACTTGAGAAACCTTCAAGCTGCACTGAATCTAGAAAAAACAGGTGATGAGAGTGGTATGAAAGTTAGTGAACCGGATGACGGAAGATAAGAAAACAGCTTAGAAAGGAAGATTTATTCTTGGATATCAGTTTCCTAAACACATTCATTCCCCCCACTCCGGCTGTTGAGTGCCAGCTTTGAAGACATTGAAGTGCTTGAATAGTATCCAAACAAAGGGAATGTCGCAAATCGCTAATCGTTCGTTTGGTGCCACAGAATATTCTTTGAGGTCCAGCAGACATTGCCTGTATGCTATGAATATTCATTGTCCGCCTTGGGAGATCATACAGGATGCTCCCTTTGCCTTACTCCATCAAACTTTCATCTAGGATAATAGTATGTTAGTAAACTTTAATAAGAATGAATGCAGTGAAACCTACTCCAGTGGATTTTGAACAGAGATCCCATGTTCCTTGACTCCTGGGGTTCACAGCACTTTTGTTTAAAATCAGAAGATACGAGGGATATCATGTGACTTGATAAACATAGGTGACAATTCTTTTGGGCTTTCTTCTAATATTTTTCAGGCTACTCGGGCTTCGCACCTGGACGACCCAACCCGGCCCAATCCGAGACGATCTCAGTCCGGGCCCAATTACGAGGCTTGCCTAAGGCCAAAACCAGACGTCTTTTACCAGCTAGGACTATCTAGGGCCCTCGACCATGGTTCCGGCCTTCCAGGACCCCTGCTTGAAGGAGCTTGCTCTCTTATTTCGTCGGGGGTGTTAATATGGATTAACTTCCCAAGCCCCGATTTAACATATGTACTATACGGATTGTAACTCCCAGGGGTTCCTTCCCCGGTTTTTGAGAGATCCCCCTTCTCCAGCAGCTATTGGAGAACTGCATTTCCATGCTCATTCAATCAGGAATTGGCGCATCATGCTGCAGCGAATTGTTCCTCTGCTATTGTCACACGGGCTGGACACTAAAGGGTAATTATCGCCGGAAATAGGGGTCCAGAATACAAGAGCACTAGCCGGACATGCACCTGTAGCTGTTTGCCCACTTGTATATTTGGAGGGTTAAGTCACTACGGAATTTCGGTAGGTACTGACTAGCTGATTGAAAAGGGGGGGGAGGGAGTCCATGGCCGGACTAGGGGTAGCAGCGGTGTGCTGCCTGGAGTTATCGAATAAAAGAAGCTATGTTCAGACTTCCTTTCAGTTCCTGGCAAGTGACTAAGGCCAGCTTTTCATTTCTCTGACCAAGTTAGTTTTTTTTTCCCGGCTAAACTTTCCAAACTCTAGAACTCTATCTAGCCAGCAAATTTATTTTTTCTAGATATACGGTCGGGATATCTGGGGAAGATAGATGGCGCTGCGGTATACGGTGTAGACTATAATACTGTTCAAGCGCTACAGAAGAACAGTGGGGTAGGTAGGATCAGAAACTTTGTTCTCTCATTCGGCATCTTCCCCAAACGAACCGTGGAGATGGGGGCATAAGCAAAACAAAATAAAAGCATCCTAATCCTTGCATCGGTTACCTAGCTCTTTGGTTTCCTTCACACAGGAACATGCCCGCGATGACAAAAGAAGGACCTGCGTGGAGAAATGTCTCAGCAAAATCAACTATGATAGCTACAGAAACTCCAGAACGAAGGGGGCCACCCTCAACCTTCCCAAGATCTCCCAATCAATAACAACCCAATGTCCTTCGCAAGAAACCCAACTTTAGCAGCGGGACCCTATGTCTGAAATTTGCATGCTTAGGACTTTCTCGAGCTTATCTTCACGAGTTCTAGGAAATGAAGCAGCATATATCCCTTTCCCCCTACATTCCGTAGACACCTGAGGACAGAAAGATACTATAAATCCCGCAGCCCACTCATTTCCTTTGTAGACATTTCAAGCTTTCAAGATAATTGAGCGGATAGCGTGAATGGATTTGGCTCATGCCCGAGCACAGGACGCTTCCTACTGCCTATGTCTATAGACTTCTGTGTTTTTTGTAGGACTTCATGGTGTTGGGCTAGGTTCCAAGCAGGCTGATTTGAGATCTGGGGGTGTTTGCGGTATAACGTGTTATCCCTCGCCGTCCCCATAACGTAAGAGACAGTGATGTGATACAAGACAGTGATATGTCACATCACTTTCACATAATATGAGACACAGGTGTCTTGAGGAGGGAACCCCTCTCCCACACAAAAAGATCAACAAAAGTTAAAAAAACAAACAATATAGGTCGAGTTAACCAGCACGAAATATTGGATTATGATGAACGTCTCCAGTGGGCCCTCAAGGCCCTCAAGCAGGCCGACAACTTGAATCTAATATCTGTGGCGGAAGCTGCAGAAGAATATGAAGTTAACAAGTGAACACTTTATAGGTGGATTGCAGGAACCCATGAGAGCTGAGTCATATGACACCAAGAACAACAGCGCCTAACACCAGCAGAGGAGTCAGCTATTGTTAAATGGTGTGAGGAGCAGGATGATTGAGGGTTTGCCCCAAGGTTCGATATGGTTCACAGTATGGCTATCCATCTTGAATGAAAGTGAACACGGATACTTGGTGCACTATTGGAGAAGAAGTGGATACCAAGTCGATTTCTCAACCACTGTTCAACCCTTGCCTCCAAACTCAGTTGTAATCTGGAGTGATAGCAGGGGTATGCCAAAGACCCTCATCTTTTGCAAGAATATTTTGGGAAGTTAGGAGGTCTTATTAGCTGTTATGGCCTTAAAGGAGCACAGATATTCAATATGGATAAAAAGGGCTTCTTGATGGAGCAGGCAGCACGGGCGAAAGTGATCTGTCAATGAGGTAGATGTGCTCCATGTGTTATGCGTGATGGAAAAAGAGAACTGGTCTCCGTTATTGAGACTGTATCTGGGAGTGGCATCGTACTGACTCTGTTTATTATCAACACAGGAAAGGGGCACTATCTGGGGTGGTACCGGAACCTTACAGAAGCCGAGCGTACCTATTACTACTTCAGCTACTCCCCTAAAGGCTGGACTGATAATAAGTTGGCCATAGAGTGATTACATGACTTCTTTGATCCAGAATCAACAATGATTGCCAGAGTGAATCAATTTTGCCTTCTTATTCTAGATGGTCATGGTTCACATATCAGCTTCGAATTCATTTAGTATTGTATTGTGAGTGGAATCTATCTTCTCTGCTTGCCCGCCCACTCAACTCACCTCCTACAACCATTAAATATTGGGTCATTTTCTCTCTATCAACATTTTTATAGATTAGTGGTCGATTACTATATCCAGTCAGGCCAGAGTCAGGAAGGAATAAAGAAGGATGTCTTTATACCTTTTTTGACTGCGGCATGCACAAAGACTATGACCTCCTATAGTATGTAGCAAGCTTTTACAGCAACTGGTATTTGGCCGCTGAATCCCTGCTGGGTTCTCTGTAAACTAGCATCACCAGCAATAAAGCAGCTTACTGGTATTGGGGTTACTAGAAATCCTGAAACAGCATGGGACATCAGGAAAAATTTACTCTTTTGTCCTGTGCGTCCTGTGCGTCCTGTGCGTCCTGTGCGTCCTGTGCGTCCTGTGCGTCCTGTGCGTCCTGTGCGTCCTGTGCGTCAGACGCGCAGGATGCAAACCATGAATCAGGATGTCGGCTGAATCCGTTGTTACGTGCTGACGTTCACATCCACACCCTCCTGCATCCTGACGCTGATGGGATGTGTGGCATTCTAACCCCCCTGCATTGTGACCCTTGCTAGCTTGGTTCCGGGTGCTCTGACAATCCATGCCCTTTCCCCCCTAGTGTCCCAACGCCCCTACTACTCCTGCCTAGCGTCCTGACACCATTACTACTCCTGGCTGCCGTCCTGACACCTCTGGACCTCCTTCCGGCATCCTGACGCTCCTGGAAGTCCCACCCGGCGTCCCAGCTATCCGGCCATGCCTGCTTTGTATCCCGAGAATCTCTGCTGCTTCTGCCTCTTGGCATGACGCCCACCAACCCTCCCCCCGTATTCCAATCCTGTCCGTGTAAAGCCAGTTCTGTTTGGATGACTTAATCTACATCACTTGCCTCCCACCGCATGTCTCGTCGGCTCTCCTCCTCCTAAGTTCTTGTCCCAGCCCCTGTGTCTCATGACTTCGAAGAACTACTTCTGTGTCCCTCGAGTCCTATAATACCTACCTCTTCCATCCTGCTTTCACACTTTCAATTGACATCATCGGGATTTTCTTGCCGTATTTGGAACGTACTCCATATGTTCTGGGACTTTTGGTAACCACATCTGATTACAATTTGGTCTCGATATTGGCTGTAAATCCTCTATTTACTATCGTACGGGGTCACATTGGTCCACCATTTTAATCTATTGAGTACACTAGGTACTATTGAAGCTTGCGATCCTACTGGCACCACCGGTCCCCATATGTGCCCCGTCGAGCCCACTTTCGATCCCAGTCCCACCGACCTGTTGCCTCCTCTCTCTCAATCAAAACTACCTTCCTGCTGTCCCTCTATAGCTGTCATCAGCCCTGACTGTGAATCATCCAGACTAAACGAGACGGGTGATGAAATACATGGACTACCCACGCTCCCCAATGTCGGACATCCCGTGTATTCCGGTGTATCGTCTAGACTATCCTGTGTAACATCAGCAAAGCCAAGAGACCGTCCAATGGCCGTCTGGGAAAAATCGGAAGCAACATCAGGATGGGGCGACTGTTCCTGCCTCCCCTGGTGCCCCAAATAGGACTCTAGAGAGTAGTCAGTCATTGTCGGTCTACCTTGCAAGGATTGGCTTGGAGCCTGGTTGGATTTCCTGTACTCGAGCTCCGCGCTTACAGTGTCAATGTCATCATTATACCCTTCTACTCGATCATTCTGAATTCCATATTCTTGCTGGAGCTTTTTGGTGATGATTTGGCAGATGTTTTGGACCAACAGCTCCTGGATCTGCGTGGGAAATCTCTGTCATGTTTGTCTCTGGCATGCTAAGAGGTCTTAAGTGAGTCATGGGTTAGTCAGACTCCTTCACTATGGCCCACTAGAATATTCTGAGATTCTTACCCATAACAATATCAGGCATGAAGTCCTTCAGCTCTTCGTACTTAGCCGTTTACCACGTCCAGAGAGTGTGGCGTAGTATAGCGCAAGTCAGGCAGATCATAGTTCCATTGATCCTAGATAGGAACTCAGGATCTATCCTGCCTTGTATTTTCTTTCCGGCAAAGTACTTGCCATATATGGCCTTGGGAATCTCGGGCGCAAGTAATCGCAGGATCAGACACTGTCCAAATTCATACATAGTTACTCATATTACCCAGTAGCCATTGCGAGTCGTCATGGTAACTAACCTCATACCCTTTCTGGTCGCACATGAACCGGTCTCCTTCCAGAAGATAATCAGCTCAACCCGTAATGGCGGCTGCACCTTGTGGCAGTAGCAGTTCATACAACTTTACTATATGATGCTTCACAAAATAAATAAATTGTGACTGTATGCCTGAGTGCTTTTGCTCTATCTATCAAGGTTATTATAATTTGCCATGTGTCCAGACGTCTGGCTGGGATCACTTACTATTGCTATGCTATCCTCAGATAGTTTGATACGTCCGCAACCCTCACTGATATTCAACGCATCCTCCCAAACGCTGTACACTTTCGCTGTAAGAACAACTACATTAGGTAGTGGGTTATCAAAAAGAGTGTATTGGAGAATGAGATCCCTGGCCAGCCGTAATATAGAACTTTCAGGTCCTGTAACATTATTCGTCTGGCTGCTACTTCTGTACCAGTTTACGTGGTGTCGGGCTACATCTAGATGATCTGCCAAGCTAAAGCCTCTGATATCCGAGGAAAGCATATTCGAGTGACCTGGTGGAGATGAATTCCTTGCCGAGCTTGAGGACAGAACACCAGGAGTGGAGGCGCTACCATGAATAATGCGGTTGGGGACAGCGGGCATCGGCAGAGAACGGCCGGATCAATATGATCTGGCAGTAGTTGAAATCTGAACTGTTTTCCCTTGGTTTGTATCCTCTCTGTTCGCTGCCTGTGACCCGTGATAGCATGTTGTTGCTCCCCCATTAGTGAGATCAATGTCTTCAGCATCAGCGTCGGTTTTTGATTCTCATTCTGAGGAGCCTGGGAAGATTTGATACTCATTGCTGCTCTCCTCCAATATATGTAAAGCCTCCGTATACACTTGGTCTTCAGCGTCAGTTTTGGGATCGGGATGCACCAGTGCCTGCATTGTACTGTTACGGGAGCGCTTTGCTGGTCTCATTAGTTGGCTTGTTGTTTGCGGGGGTAAAGCAGACGGACGTGATGCCTGGTCATTCGTACGCACGCTCTCGGAGCTGGACGAATTGTTTTGTTGAGATTTGGATCCCGGTCCCCCAGGTTCCATGGGGCCAGGTCCGGCATCGCGTTTATGTCCATACATATTACCAATGCTGTAACCGGAGCTGGCACTCGGTTAGTTTGTTTTATGTTTTGTTTTACGTATTGGTTGATACTTAGTTTGTTTTATGTTATGTTTTGTTTTATGTTTTGTTTTAAGTATCGGTTGATACTTAGTTTGTTTTATGTTTTGTTTTAAGTATCGGTTGATCCTTGGTTATTGTTATGCTTTGATTGAGTAAGAACATGAGTGAGAATTCATGATCGTACTCAAACACCTGTACTTAAAAAGTCCGCTGTCTTCCACTCTGGAAATGGGAGCCTTCGGCAGACAGTATTCTAATATACTCGGTTGAATGGTTATCTTTATTTCCCTTTTACACCCCCGACACCTCCCTTAGCCAGGCTAGAGTTGACAGTCTCCAGTAGATATCACCTCTCTCCTATTGTACCCAACAGCGTCATTAGCGCCCTGGCGTGAACAGGTTAGATTTTTTTAACCTCAACGAGTGGTTAAGATACAACGAATCAGGGCCTGATCAACCCACCAGGATTCAGCAACAAACGGCACCGGCAGAAGCAGCAGGCCACGATGGCCGGCTCCTGCGATAACATAAGTGCGATATAGATCCACTTACGACTCAGAGTGGGCGTGAGATCCCATGAGAAGGCCTGACCCCGAAGAAAGGGAAGAGACCAGACACAGGCACAACACCTGCTAAATTCCCGGAATCACCAGTAAAGGAACGCAAACCGCCACCACCCCTAGTAAGCAGCAGTAGCTCTTCAGACAACGAAGACAATATCTCCGCACAAGGAACACTGGCACCCCCGGACCCACCAGCCCCACCCATCCCACCGGCAGATCAGAGCAGACCAAATCCTAAAATAAAACTCCCACAGCCTAAAAGATTCTCTGGAAAGGGAGAGGACCTGAGACCAGAGGCATTCAAATGATAGCTTGTAACGGTATGACAGTACTTGACAACACACGAAATCGATTTCAACGATTACGGCTCAGGAATCTACCGTGGGGGCTTTTGTATAGATGATGCAACAGAAGCCTACCAACAATGTATCTCGGAATACCGCGAGCTAGATAAAGTACGTGCAAGTACGGTTGCCAACTTCCTACGAGGACGATTCCAATCATCCCGTAACCAAGACGAGATATTTGACAAATTCAATGCCATCCAACAAACCCACAGAGTAAGGACGGACAAAATAACCAAAACAGCAACCAGACTACTCATGTACCATAGCCGATTACCGGCTGGAACAATATCATCATACACCCTTAAGAAACTATTCTAGGAAAGCATGTACAACAAACTACGCCAAGTCGTGGAACCACATAAAGCAGCAACCGATGACATTCACGTGATCATCGCTAGAGCAGAAAAGCATGATGCTATCTTATGGGATACGAACGCATATAGAACACACGAAATTAAGGAGAGAAGAGGACAACAGTACAGCCCTCCCAAGAGGAAGAAGAAAAAAGGAAGGACAAGTCCACAGAACAACTAATGACAGCACCAGCGAAAGGAAAATAATGAGTACTTCGAATGCGGAAAAAAGGAGCACTATGGTAAAGATTGCCACAAACAGAAGTCCAAGGGCAAGCCCATAAAAAGGGAGGCCACCACCAACTTCCTCGAAGAAAAAGACCAAGAAGACTACCTCGAAGAAGTAAATATCAATTGGGTAACGGCAATGATCGACTGTTATAAAACTACCCTGACGAATACGAGAATACGCCCCTTCCAATCGTTGGAGGGAACAGTGGATATCAACGGGTTCCCAGCCAAAGTCCTGTTCGACACCAGAACAATAGGTTCCGACATCCTGAGTAACACTTTTGTAGCCACGCACGGCATGAAAACCCAACCTACGAGACACCCAATAACACTAAACATGGCAATGAAAGGATCTCAATCAACGAGTAACACCCAAACAACTGCTGCAGTAAAGATTGAAAAGGCAAAATTCGCAAACAACCCCATGCGAATCGGGAACATAGCAAAATACGACGTACTCCTCAGAATGCCATTCATGACACATCACAAAGCAAGCATTGGATGTGGCGACATGACAATCACCTTCCCGAATCAGAAGGTAAAGGTTGCTTGCAAAACAACCAGTGCAGAACACCGAATGGCAGTAACAGAGATGGGACGAACTATAATGGAAGAATTTGCCAAGATCTTCCCCGAGGAAATACCGGAAGGATTGCCACCTTTACGAAAAATGAACCACCGAGTACAACTAATCCCAGGATCACAAATCAAAGATGAACCTACATACTCGATACCTGAAGGATACAAATCCAAACTACACAAGTGGACCTAAGCAAAGATAAAGCAGGGAGTTATTTACTGCGAAGCCGTAACAGAAGCAGCCCCTATGTTTGTGCAACCCAAAAAGGACAAGAAGGGAATCAGATCCCTGGTTGACCTCAAACGTCGCAATGATCAAATAATAAAAGACACACCCTCAATACCCCTGCAGCAAGACATCATCAATGCGGTAGGACAGAGAAAATATCGGAATAAGATAGATCTCCATGATACCTATTTCCAAACAAGAGTGGACCTGAGGGATGAGAAGAACAACTCCTTCAAGTCGCTATTTGGAACCAGGATTAGCAGAGTGATGCTACAAGGAGATAAAAACGCAGCCACTACATTCATGCGTATAATGGAAGACCTGTTAGGTGAATACCAATACGATTTTGTGTGGGTATACATCGACGACATCCTAGTATGCTCAGACATGGCAGAAGAACATATGACCCACATACAGCAAGTTTGTGAAAAACTGCGCCAAGCACAATACTACGTAAGCAAAAAGAAATCAGATCTATTTGCCAAGGAACTAGACATATTGGAACATATCATTGATGATGACGGAATCCACGCAGCCCCTGAAAAGATACGCACCCTGGAAGACTAGAGGACAGCAGCGAACAAAAAGGAGTTACAACAATTTTTGGGATCACTGAATTACATGGCACAGTTCCTGCCACATCACGCCACTTTAGTAGGACCCTTCACGGATCTAACCAGTGGGGCCGAGTGTGTATGGACAGCAATGCATGACTAAGCATTCAGAAACATTAAGCGGCTACTATGGGAACATGCAGTCATTGTAAGCGGAGCTGGTACTCGGTTAGTTTGTTTTATGTTTTGTTTTAAGTATCGGTTGATACTTAGTTTCTTTTATGTTTTGTTTTAAGTATCGGTTGATACTTGGTTTGTTTTATGTTTTGTTTTAAGTATCGGTTGATACTTGGTTATTTTTATGCTTTGATTGAGCAAGAACATGAGTGAGAATTCATGATCATACTCAAACACATGTACTTAAAAAGACCGCCGTCTTCCACTCTGGAAACGGCAGACTTCGACAGACAGTATTTTAATATACTCGGTTGAACGGTTATCTTTATTCTCCTATTACACCACCGAAGCCTCCCTTAGCGAGCCTAGAAGTTGATAGCCTCCGGTAGGCGCCACTTCTCTCCTATTGTACCGACAGCGTGATTAACGCCCCGGCGGGAACACGTTACAGTCATGCAGCCCCTGAAGGACTCAGAGCAACTGACATGGCTAATAACCGACGCATCTGACATAGGGGCAGGGGCATGGGTCGGACAAGGACCCACATGTAACACGGGTCGACCAGCAATACTCCATAGTAGAAAGTTTACTAATGCACAAATGAACTATGGAGCAATGGACAAGGAAGCACTAGCCATGGTAGATGTCCGGCACAGTTTCAGACACCTCTTGATAGGAAGAAAATTCACGATAGTAACAGACCACCATTCACTAATATTCCTGAAAACAATGAGGCAACCTATGTAACGGGGGCTCCCTCAGGTAGATGGTTCCTAAGGATACGACTGCACCAAACTTCGAATCTCTCGAACACAACTCTTGTAAAGTGTAAAGAATAAAAGTAAACGGTAAAACTTAATATCGTTAAGCTCTGGCTTATCTCAATTAAAGTCTCTCGAGAGGATGTTGATTGTGTCGGGGCAGGAGAGTTCTCGTATAAGCTTCAAGTAGTCAGACTTATACCAAAAACTCCCCCATCAGGTCGCCCCGACCAACATGAGCATGCCCTTCTCCGTAAGGGTTGCCGGCACCATTCCCGCATCCCCGAAGGGCTTAAGGTGTCAGCGCACTTTAGCAGAAATCTCCCTTATGCACCTCAGTTCCTGCAGGGTGTTTACCAATACACCTGCCGGAGTAAAAACTCTGCGCATCGGTGTCTCGCCAGTGGCTAACTGTCGAGACTCCTAGGAAGCCTGACTAAATGACTCTCTTCCCATGTGCTATGATCTATACAAGCACCCGTAGACATCAGGTGTTCTCCGGTTAAGTTCTATCTTTCTTGATTGCGAACTTACGGGGTCTACGACGCTCCCACATAGAGCTGTGTCGGTGGCGGGACCCGTGGGCGCTACCCATGGTCCCTTACCTCGGGCACACCACTCAGCGTGATAAGTATCATGCTATTAGAGTCTTCCAACAACCCATAAAGAGCCTACGGCAAAGGAGCACTTGTAGGCTTGATTGGTGTAAAACCTTCCTCGATGTCTCCAGCACTACCCGGGACTGCTCGAGGGACCCTTCCGGATAGCTCATGCTAACTCCATCAGTTATGGTCCGTTTTGCTCCTTTCCTTTTGGAGAAGGTACCAGACCTTCTCACCTTGCCCCCCGTATATATCCTGCGAACAGCTTCCGGTCGGACGGACGGCAGCGACGTATACAGTGTTATGGACATGTCTTCAATGATTCCATTTAACTAGTAAGATGACAACTTCACCCATTTTGGCCCATGACGCTCGGGGCGAACCCTGGGGCCGCAGGTACCTGTTAGGAATACTCCTGCCAAGTTACAGCATCTTCGGAGCACTCTAGCTCCTCCCGTAGTCTTCCGATCAATGTGCAAGCAAATGCCCGTCGATCGTCATTGCGTAACAAACAATCCTAACATTATACGGAATCTTTTCGAGAACGTTTCCGACGGAAGGTAGGGTAATAGTGTCCCAAAGGTAGGGTAAGCGTGTCCATGGTGACACGAAACTGGTCCCCATCGTAGGGTAACGTGACTTACCTAGACAGGGTAAACTCACCTGTCCTTCCGACCTATCCTCAGGACGAAACCGATGGGGTCACGTTACTTCCACTACTTAGGTACATCTAATTCCAAAGTACCTTCTGTTCTTCGGGATACCGGACCATCGAGTATCTCCCGTACATGCTCAGACATGCCGCCCTAGTCTACCATATAACCTCTAGGTCTCATGTATGGGCGTAGACTTAGGTTGCCATAGCTCTATAACGTAGGGTCGTTACATCACTCCCCTCTTCTCTTCAGGACCGACCCGGTCCGCTAACGTCGTCTTTTATTTCCCCAATTCGGCTCTACCTCAACCCTATGGTCTCTGGGTTTATGGGGATACTGATGGTGGAAATCTTTCATGGCTTTTAAGCCGGTGCCCTCTAGCATTTCATATGGCTCCCACGAGTTCTCCTCTGCGCCATAGCCTTCCCATGAAACTAGGTACTGTACAAAGCGATTGGGAAACTTCGCTTTTATATTACCATACCATCGACTATCTACAACTGCCTCGATAACATAGCTGGGCTCATTATCTACTATCTCGGGGACGGGGACTTCCTTAGTCCTTCTACCACTTGGATCCTCACGATAGGGTTCTAAGAGTCCGACATTGAATACTGGATGGATTGACCATCGGGCAGGCAATTGGAGTTCATACGCTTGGTTACCAACCTTACGCTTGACCACAAAGGGTCCAAACATCCGGTGGTCTAGCTTCTCCATAGGTCGCTTGGTGCGAATGTTCTTTCGGTTTAACATCACACGATCAGCCTTCTTTGCCCTGCCATTTGTCACATTTTCCATCGTAACGTATTCCGGAGATGGTAACCTTTTTTGGTCGTGCCATTTCCGTTGTCTCTCTTGTGCTCGCTTAAGTGTCTCTCTGACTTCTTGCCAGACACCCTCCCAATTCTTTACCAATAGCTCGCTACTGGGGTGAACACCTTGCTGCTCCGAGACGGTACCCAACCAGTTGGTCCTTGGGTTAAAACCATAGTTAATCTCAAATGGAGATAACTTTGTCGACTCAGAGGTAGATGTATTGTATGCGGACTCTGCTAAAGGTAGTAGCCACGCCCAATCATCCTGTTGATACGAACAATAATTCCTTAAGTATTGTTCCAAGGTTTGGTTCACCAGCTCAGTCTGCCCATCAGTCTCAGGGTGGAAAGCGGTTGATAACCGTAGTTTCAATTGCAACTCTTGCATCAGGCTCATCCAAAACTTGGATGTGAATCGACTGTCTCGGTCGGAGATAATAGATTCTGGGAGCCCATGGAGACGCCAAATTTCCTTTAGGAATATCAGGGCCATATCCTTTATCGGGATTTCTGTGGCCAAAGGTATGAAATGTGCCATCTTTGAGAATCTATCTACGATTACCCAAATTTTGGTATACCCCTCTGATTCCGGTAGTGCTACTATGAAGTCCATTAAGATATCCGTCCAGGGTCTCCAGGGTACACCAACAGGTTCCAGCAAGCCAAACTTCTTATGCTTTATGGATTTATTCCGTTGACAGGCATCACATGTACGGACATACTCCATAATGCTCTCATCCATCTTAGGCCAGAAGA
This sequence comes from Tuber aestivum, assembly GCA_900010015.1. Classification (NCBI taxonomy): domain Eukaryota; kingdom Fungi; phylum Ascomycota; class Pezizomycetes; order Pezizales; family Tuberaceae; genus Tuber; species Tuber aestivum. The sequence continues at coordinate 678,699 of LN890975.1, forward strand.
AGTTAGCCCTGACCCTGCCTACCGTCTGGTATGTCCCAAAGTGTCCCGCGATACGGGAGTCATGTTCGGCTGCCATGATTTTGTCCTTCAGATCCTGCGAATCTGGAATGTACCACCTGTTCTTATAGAGGAGAAGACTCCTTTCTACTATCTTGTTCTTATACGAGACAGTATCTCTTTCTATTGTCAGATTGCGGTCGACTCCCTTGTGTTCCGCCAACACAGCTCTCCAGTCCCTTATATAAGCGGGATCCTTTTCCGCAGCAGCGTGTAATGCATCCAAGAATGCTGACTGCAACCGGTAGCCTTGACAGACAGCCAATGAATGAGGGCGTAAGAGGTCTCGCTCTTGTCCCATCACCCAGTGTCCGGGGCGAAAAAACGGCTTTGGTGTCTCCGACAGAGAATTACTCCCCCCTTCAGGGCGGTGGTCTCCACGCCTTGACAGTGCATCAGCCTTTGTATTCAGCCTCCCTTCACGGTAATACACCCTGAAATTGAACGGCTGTAGGAATTCGGCCCAGCGATGTTGCCGGCGGTTGAGGATCTTGGTACTATCAAAGTACTGCAGATTCTTGTGATCCGTATACATCGCAATCTCGCCCTCTACCGATCTCAGCAAATGATCCCATTGCTTGAAAGCCGCCACTATGGCTGTCATTTCCTTGTCATGGACATCATAATTAATCTCAGCTGGGTGGAACTTCCGACTATGAAAGGCCACCGGGTGCCACTTCTCATCTTCACAGAATTGAGACAGTACTGCACCTAATGCAAAGTCACTCGCATCCGTCTCCAACCTAGTGGATCGAATAGGATCAAAGTGCGCTAGGATAGGCCCTGAAGTGAATGCTTCCTTTAAATACCAGAAGGCCTTATCACAAGCAGGGGTCTAATCAAATCGGACATCCTTCTTAGTGAGGTCAGTCAGAGGTTTCCCTATCTTGCTGAAACCCTCTATAAACCTCCTATTGAAGTTGGCGAAGCCCATGAAACTCTGGACTCCGACGACATTAGTTGGTGGCTTCCATTGCAATATGGAATCCACCTTTTCTGTTGTCATTGATATCCCTTTCTCGGATATCCGGTAACCCAAGAACACAATCTCACCCTTGTGGAAAAACGACTTTTTTATGTTTGCACATAGTCGGGCTTCTCTTAGCCTTTCCATCACTGTTCTTACCAGAGCGACGTGTTCCTCGATAGTTTCTGAATAAATCAGGATATCGTCCATATAAGCAACAACTCCTTCATCCAACATATCTCGGAACACCTCATTTATCATCCTCTCGAAGGTAGCGGGAGCATTGCATAGTCCAAAAGGCATCACCTTGAACTGGTACAATCCGTACCGATAACGAAAAGCTGTGAGCTCTTCATCCTTCTTCTTAGCCATCCGGACTCCCCAATATCCATTTTTGAGGTCTATCAGGCTATATACTGTGGCCTTTGCAAGTCTTTCTCTCAACTCATTCATCAACTGGATAGGATATTTATTCTTCACCGTGATCTTATTTAGTCCTCGATATTCTATTACCAATCTCAACGAGCCATCAGGCTTTGGGACGAACAATATAGGGGCTGCTGAGGCGGAAGTAGATCTTTCTATCTTCCCAGTTCTCACCATATCATTGAGAAACTCGCGGAGCGCCTTCAGCTCCTTTTCCGACAGTGGATAGATAGGCCCGAATGGAGCTTCTGTCCCCGGCATTAAGTCAATCTTATGATCGTACTTAGAATGCGCCGGCAGAGCTTCTATTCGCTCTTGACTAAAGATGTCCCCATAATCCTTATACTCGGGTAGGAGTTGGATAGTGACATCTTCACCCTTCTCATTGGCAAATTGTATTGTCCCTAAAAGATATACATTTTTGGGATCCTCTGCCAATAACTCCTCATTGGACATATATACTAACCGCCTCTGCTTTGTCAGGCAATTCGCCTTACAAAAATCTGAGCGCCAGGTCAGTGATCCTACTTTCCAATCCATGTCTGGGTTGTGGTCCTTTAACCACGACATAGGTAGATAGCCATCGACACGAGTGTGAGCCATATCTGCTACCTCGAAGCGCATATCATGCACGTGATCGCCTATCTTCAGATCCAAGGACTTGGTATAATGAAGACCGGATCCTGGTATGCGGTTACCACTTGCATCATGTATTGGAGTTTGGATCCTTCTCCGTACACAAGGAGCTTGGGTACTCTTAATCCATCTACTACTTAGTACTGAACCAGTAGCTCCGCTATCTAATAACAATAACGCTTCAGCACTCACTTGCCTACACCCTATGCGCCAATCTAGTGTCACTCGTAAGTGAATAGACTTGCTATGTTTGGGTGGGCTAGAGTGCCGCGCCTTCTTACTTTGTCTCTTGGTACTCATCCTTGCTAGTCTCTTGCCTGTGGACACAAGAGCGGCCACAACGGGTCGGTAAACGTTTTCAAGAATAATGTAGTCAATAAGTGGGAATTGAAGTGCTGTTTACTATCACGCCAGCATGATTTCGGGTACTAAACCCTCCTCAGGTAAACTTGAAAGATACCTTTTATTCAAGACTGATAACCTAAGACCAATTCCAAAGTACAAGACAAACGACCCATATAAGACAAGAAAATCTGCATTTGCTCTCCGGAGACGTCCAGTCAACCGGTGCCAAACAGGGCATCTTCGTGCCCCATCCGAATGTCGCGCGGTTCCCATTTTCCGGAGCGACCCCTCCGAGCAGAATGCTCAATCAAAGAAAAACCTGAAAGTAAATTCCCAGAGGCTGCCCAACATGAATTCAACATAAAATACCCTTAAGAAATAACCAATTCCCAAGAACGAAAAGAGAAAAACCAATCACCGTGCGTGACCATAACATCTACCTAACGAAGTAGGCTTCCGACATTCCTATGTCAAAGACTTCGTTAGCACTGAAGAGCTGGTCATCGTGGATAGGTTCTTACCTTAATTCCGTCCTACTTGAGCGACCATTTACTTCCTTAAGATCCTCATAGATCTAGAAAGTTAGTCCAAGTTATTCCGTCATGGGATTAGGTTCTTACCTAGTTCGTCACCCGTGTCAACCTCCATAATAGTAGGTGAGGGTTTGCGTGCTTCCAAAAGTTTGGGGCCAGATGGCGGCGGCCGAGACGCCTCGATGCGCTTAAGTCACTTGTTGCCACTAGTAGAGGATTCCGCTTTTGGTCATGACCGTTTCACTCCTGCGGTATTCCTCACAGCATGTACGACAGGGAAGGTAACCGAACACTGTCTCCAGAAGTGTCCTTCTCTCCCACACTTAGTGCATTGCTTATTGTTGCGTCGTTTCTCAGTCAGGGTCTCAGGGATGTCTCGATGAGCAATAGCATACTCAGAGGTCCCTGCCTGCTTACCAGCGCCAACATTAGCGGTCTTCCGCGTCTTGTTGTCCTTCCAACCCGAACCTTTCTCCTTCTTCTTAAACCTTCCGGAACGTTTAGAAGTCTCCTTCTCTCGTCTTTCTCGTGGCTTCGTGGGTTTATCCTCATTAAGATGTCCAAAACGCTTGTCATCTTCGAGGTTGTGACCAACTTGCCGAAGCAACTCTAGGTAATCGTTGAGGTTTTCCGGGTGTGGCGTCATCAACGCCCAGGATTTCCAAAGCTCAGATGATATCCCAGCCCGAACCTTATCCTTAACCTGTTGGTGGTCTGTGTAGTTCAGCTTGTACATCAGATCAATAACCTTATCCAGGTAAGGACTGCTCTGGTGTGGGGTCATCACCAAGTTATTCTACACCAGAAGATTCTTATTCCGATTCATGTTGTCACCTCCGTGACTCTGCTCTAACCGTTCACGGAAACCTTTCCAAGTTCGCAGCGGACCATTCTTGTTGAACGGCATACCTGCTCGCTTAGTCGCTTCACGGTTGATGTGAGCAGGTATCCCCAGGTACCAGTTGCGGGCTTGGTCTTCGAGAAGAGGTATGACCAAGTTGATCTTATCCATATCCGTTAGACGGCAATCCGAAAAGTACTCGAACTTGACTTCGACCAAGGTCAGAAAGCTAGCCAGATCGGCAACCACTCCCTTGAAGGTGGGAATGCCGCTTAGCTTCTCTGGCTTCCTGCGGCTTGACTGTGCCGAGAAACGAGGCTGGGTTTGCAACTGCTCTCGTAGTGCATCTGCCCGACGGTCATATCGGTCTTTCTTCTCATCATTCCAACCAGCACGACGTGGTCCTAAAAAGGGTGTGACGTCAGGTAGGGAATCGGCATCATCATCATCAGAGCTGTCATCAGGGCCGGAATCACCCGGATCCCCTCCGCCAGCCCCAAAGAATCCTCCACCAGGAGGCAGGTTACCACCTCTGCTGCCCCCAGCGTTTCCGCCAGAGGTTTCCCTTGGTCTTTCATAACCATCAAAACCCTCGCCTTGACCACCACGATTCCCGTCATCCGGAGGACCACCTCCCGACGGTACTTGGGGCGGCACTGAGCCTACTGGCTGGTTACTCCCCGACCGTATCGGGTTTGGCGCAGCCTGCGACACCTTTAACCATTCGGCAAACTCCGGACAGCTCTCTGGGTGTGTTGGGGGTCCTTCATGACCTTTGTGCATACAATATCCACACTTAGGTTCTCGTCTCTCTCGTCCCTTTCCCTTGTCTTGTCTGACTGCCGCCGGAGGACTATCTGGTACCTCGACTGGATGGGGGTAACAAAATCGGTCGTGTCTTGCCCCGTATCCTCGGCAGGTGGGGGTACAGCAAGGTCCTCGTGTGACTAGCGGTGGTCCGAAACCCTAAAAACCAGCATTGCCCGAAGGTTTAACTGGTGCCGTTGGCACTTGGATCGGTGGCCGGCGGGGTTGGCTAGGAGTAGCCGCGACATGGACTGGGGTGCCTTGTGAGGCGGTAGTGGGACAAGAGGGCCTATTCGACGTCCTTTCCGATATATTCAATCTCTTTTCGATTCGATCGGTGAGCCTCCGAGACCCTTGTCTCATGGCTGGCCAAGGAGCTGAGATTGGTACTGGTGCAGGCGTAGCTGCAGGGGTGGGATTATGCTCAAAAAACTCTGGAGGAAGGTGAGCCGGCTTGAGCTTAAACATAGAGGGTGGGGGAGGATGGAGCGATTGAGTAGCAGGTGACGGCACCGGTGTCACTGAAATTGAAGGAGAGGGTTCTCATATAGGTCTTGATGGTTGTGGCGAAAGTCTTCGTGGTACTTGCGGGCGAGAAGTCCCGATAGGACTTACCGAATGGCTTCGAGCTATCGCAGCCGAGAGGGAACGAGAGGAGGTACGAGCAAAGGAATTTGCCGCTTCGGATCCTGGATCCTTTAGGCTCTCCACAATTCGTAGACCTAACGGGCTCAACTGAGGCCGATACCTCTCGTTTCTCGCGTAGAGAGTCAGTTGCTGAGTGAAATCCTCAGGTCTCTCTTTGATCATTTTCACCGCAGGGACAGCCTCAATCATCAGGACATCATTGTCCTCATCTATCTTATACCCCTCTTCAGCTGCCTTCTCCAACGCTGCCATCCGTATCCTTATTGTTCCTTGGTTCCTTAACAGGACCAAAAATGCCTCCTGTTGCCTCTTCATCCATCCGACCGACGAATCTATGATCTGTTTCCGGAACACCTTCTGTGTCTTCCTGTTCCAATTATGTAATTCCCCCGTGGCCCTTGTGATCTCCTGCATGACTTCCCGTAGGATATAGGGCTCAATGAAATCGTGCGTAAATTTCGCGATAGTCAATTCTTCAGCTTTGGGGTTGTCCTTGAGGACACCTTGTACGAAGGGGATGTCATTGGTAAACGACAGTGCGGCGATGCCGGGGTCCAGTAGGACCAGATCTCGACACTTATTGGGGAGTTCGATGGGAGCAGCCTCGATCAGCAGGTTACCTGCCTCCCCGAGTCCTCATGTGTCTGCGATGATAGAAGCTCTAAAAATAGCAGGTTCTAGGGGATTCTGGTTGAGATCCAAGCTGCTGTCCGAACTCGACGTTCCTTCTTCAACCGTGGGTGGCAAAGCTTGAGTAGCCATCGTGGTCTTGTCAACCTCGCTTTCAACCAAAAATCAGGAGGAGAGTTAAGCAAGAAGCTCGCTTAACGATATACTGTAATGGGGGCTCCCTCAGGTAGATGGTTCCTAAGGATGCGACCGCACCAAACTTCGAATCTCTCCAACACAACTCTTGTAAAGTGTAAAGAATAAAAGTAAACGGTAAAACTTAATATCGTTAAGCTCTGGCGTATCTCAATTAAGGTCTCTCGAGAGGATGTTGATTGTGTCGGGGCAGGAGAGTTCTCGTCTAAGCTTCAAGTAGTCAGACTTATACCAAAAACTCCCCCATCAGGTCGCCCCGACCAACATGAGCATGCCCTTCTCCGTAAGGGTTGCCGGCACCATTCCCGCATCCCCGAAGGGCTTAAGGTGTCAGCGCACTTTAGCAGAAATCTCCCTTATGCACCTCAGTGCCTGCAGGGTGTTTACCAATACACCTGCCGGAGTAAAAACTCTGCGCATCGGTGTCTCGCCAGTGGCTAGCTGTCAGGACTCCTAGGAAGCCTGACTAAATGACTCTCTTCCCATGTGCTATGATCTATGCAAGCACCCGTAGACATCAGGTGTTCTCCGGTTAAGTTCTATCTTTCTTGATTGCAAACTTACGGGGTCTACGACGCTCGCACGTAGAGCGGTGTCGGTGGCGGGACCCGTGGGCGCTACCCATGGTCGCTTACCTCCGGCACACCACTCAGCGTGATAAGTATCATGCTATTAGAGTCTTCCAACAACCCATAAAGAGCCCACGCCAAAGGGGCACTTGTAGGCTTGATTGGTGTAAAACCTTCCTCGATGTCTCTGGCACTACCCGGGACGGCTCGAGGGACCCTTCCGCATAGCTCACGCTAACTCCGTCACTTATGGTCCGTTTTACTCCGTTCCATTTGGAGAAGGTACCTGACCTTCTCACCTTGCCCCCCTTGTATATCCTGCGAACAGCTTCCGGTCGGACGGACGGCAGCGAGGTATACAGTGTTATGGACATGTCTTCAATGATTCCATTTAACTAGTAAGACGACAACTTCACCCATTTTGGCCGATGACGCCCGGGACGAACCCTGGGGCCGCAGGTACCTGTTAGGACTAATCCTGCCAAGTTACAGCATGTTCGGAGCACGCTAGCTCCTCCCGTAATCTTCCGATCAATGTCCAAGCAAATGCCCGTCGATCGTCATTGCGTAACCAACAATCCTAACATTACACGGAATCTTTCCGAGAACGTTTCTGACAGAAGGTAGGGTAATAGTGTCCCAAAAGTAGGGTAAGCGTGTCCATGGTGACATGAAACTGGTCCCACTGGTAGGGTAACGTGACTTACCTAGAAAGGGTAAAGTCACCCGGCCTTCCGACCTATCCTTAGAACGAAACTGATGTGGTCATGTTACTTCCACTACTTAGGTACACCTAATTCTAAAGCACCTTCAGTTCTTCGGGATACCCGGACCATCGACTACCTCCCGGACATGCTCCGACATGCCGGCCTAGTCTACCATATAACCTCTAGGTCTCATGTATGGGCGTAGACTTAGGTTGCCATAGCTCTATAACGTAGGGTCGTTACAACCTAGCAGGAAACAAATTAGAAGGGTAACGGAGTTCAGCAAATATGATACACAGATAATGTGCCAGGAAGGATGCAAAAACTATTTAGCTGACGCGCTCTCCCGAATCTATGAAGACATCAATCAAAATGAAAATGCTCTCTATGCTCAAGACACTACTATCCAAGAAGACGACCTATCAGACACTACAGAATTCGAACCAAGCCTGTCGAGCTACGAAGCCAGAATGTCCCACTCTCAGCCACCATCAATAACGGACACCCCAAATTCACCTCCTCCTGTACTCCAAGAACCCGGGGGTTAGTCCGTGGACCACACCATCCGCAATGGTAACGACTAGAGAGACTGAGTTACCCACACTGGCACACCCCCCGAAGATCGGGACCATGCATGCCTCCACTTTACTGCATGTGACATTGATGAGTGCAACTACCATGGAAGCGACAAGCTAGGATCTGGGTACTCACCCAGACCAAGGTCGAACAAATCAGGGACATCCTACGATACCCCTGATGAAGAAACAATATCGGTAATGCAACGACTCACATCAGAAGCTGCCACATCCCAACCAACCCAGCAACCTCCCATCTACCACCCACTGCCAGAAACATGGATGGACCAATCCAGGTTGGAGATACCAACTGAAGGACTACCCAGTAGCCCACCACCATTTCTCCTGACAAGTAACTCGAACCAGGAACCATACCTATCCAGGTTAAGCGAGGAATCAGAAACATATGTTCACGAAGTTATCCAATCAGTTATGCCACGGGCAATGGACGAGTACAGAAAACAATTGTACCAACCTATTACAGAGGACACTAGCAATGGCCAAATAAGAGCCAGGAGTACAGAAATCGAATGGGAACAAGCCACCTTTTTGGTATCCAAGAAAATAGAAAATAACCAAAGACAACAGATGATCAAAGGCTACCGAAGTGACCCCTTGTATGACAAACTACTGAGTGGTGGATCAACGGATCTCAACCTCTACTAAGTCGATGATAGACTAGTGTACTCACCAACCCAGTATGGGGCTTGGTTCTTATACATCCCTCACAGCTATGCTGGAAATAAAGAAACTCTATGGGAATACATCATAAGACAGATCCATAACAATGGACACCATAGCAGGAAAAGAAATCTCCATTATGCCACCAGTTACTTCTTTTGGCCGCAAATGGGCAATGACTTCCGCCAGTATGTCGCACAGTGCGACACTTGCCAGATTAATAAACCATGCACGCAGCTACCGGAAGGTATGGCAAAGACACTTCCAATACCAGCAGAAGTCTTTGAATCAATTGCCATTGACTTTGCAGGACCCATCAACAGATCGGACGGGTACGACACAATCATGGTAGTTATAGATAGACGTAGTGCATGGACCTGGTTCATACCCACCAAGGCAACGAACATGGAAGAACAAACCATTGCGGAGTTAACCCAATATGTATGCACCCCATGCTCTATAGTTACCGATGCAGACCCAGAGCTCACTTCTAAATTCTGGCAATAATGGTGCAAATCACTAGGTATCGAACACCACTGCGCTCAACCAGGACACCATGAAACCAACGGAGAAGGAGAACGACGAATCAGAGAATTGAAAACAGCAATGCGAAATATTACAAACAGACAGAATAACTGCAAATCAATACTGGCAGAAGCAGCGGCAAATATAAATGGATCATATACGGAAACCTATGGCTCCTCGCCCTACGCCATAGTATACGGAAAGGAGTACACGATGATGAAAATACTCCGATTTGCAAAATTATTGGTACCAGCCGCTGACGAATTCCTAAACAGGTATCAGGAGATGAGAAATCTAGTATTCCAAAACCTCCAATTAGCGCGATTCTGAAAGACTCAGAAAGCGGCTAAACGACACACAATACAAAAACCAATTTCAAACGGGAACCATTATTCATATATGGAAGCCAATTCGTGACCCAGTCAGGAAGAAGCAAGAAACTAGAACCCATGTGAAGAGGTCCCTTTACAGTAATCGGATTTGATGAATACATGGAAAACTACACATTAAAAATGGATGCCAAAATGTACCGGTGCCTGGAAGGCACCTTCCATGCAAGCTCAATAAAACGGTACCTGCCAAACGATGATACAAGGTTCCCAGGACGTGCCCACACTGGGCCAGCACCAATAATAGTAAATGAGCATCCTGAATGGGAAGTGGAAGAAGTCCTGGACCATCAACAACGATACGATAAGGACAAGTTCTTGATTAAGTGGAAGGGATATCCACCGAGTGAAAATAGTTGGGAACCAATTGAACGACTCGAAAACGCAACGGAATTAATCCACGAATGGTGGAGTAACAATAAAGAAGGAGACCTACCAACAATACTCCAAGTAACCATGTGTTGGGCACGAGTGTTACCAGAGATAAACAGATGGGAATATACACCATGGACACCTAAGGGATTCTGGGCGCCGTACAGCGACGACGAATTTTCCGCTGGAAGGGCAACAGTGGATGACTTGGAATCACCAACACCTTCAGAAATCTAAGCGAAACCCACACACCCACACTTTAGCGAGACCCACACACACCCTACACGAAACCCACCTACTCATAGTTTAGCGAAACCCACATACACTCTACATGAAACCCACGCACCCACACCTTAGCGAGACCCACACACACCCTACATGAAACCCACACACCCACACTTTAGCGAAACCCACACACACCCTACACGGAAACTACGTACCTGCACGCCCACTCAGAAGCACGTAAAAGGTGCACTTCGCACCAGGAACCAAATAACAAACCACCAAAACACGCTCTCCCCCACCACCTTTGCCATCATACCTTGCGCACCTAATCAAACCTGCCCCTTCCCCGTTCCTCCCTAAGTACCCCTACTACCACATTACCTATACCTCACCTACCATGCATAACTCTGACTTTACGAGACTCAGCAAGAGAGACTCCTACCTATGGCGACTCAACTTTAAACGCCAGGGCGACATACCTTCGCTAGAAAGACGAAAGGCAATCAAAATATTCTGTTGCACGGAATGCAACCAGATGGATTGTAGACTCACAAGTGCGGTATGGAACCCGTTCAAAAAAGCCTACCACCGGAAATGCGCCCTGCGATTTTTTGCCGCATATAGCTGCAGAACCTGCGCCGGGCCGGACGTGGATGAAGGATGTGTTGGGGGCCCAGCATGTTTTTATGATTGCCAATGCCATTCAGCCTTCAAGGATGACGACAAGCTGGATGAAGCTCAGAATTCATTTGTTTCATTGTTTGGGTAATGGAAAATTGTGTTGGGATTATGTTTCGTTTTGGGGAATGTAACCGGAGCTGGTACTCGGTTAGTTTGTTTTATGTTTTGTTTTAAGTATTGGTTGATACTTAGTTTGTTTGGTGTTGTGTTTTGTTTTATGTTTTGTTTTAAGTATCGGTTGATACTTAGTTTTTTTTTTTTTTTGTTTTTAAGTATCGGTTGATACTTGGTTATTGTTATACTTTGATTGAGTAAGAACATGAGTGAGAATTCATGATCGTACTAAAACACCTGTACTTAAAAAGACCGCCGTCTTCCACTCTGGAAACGGCAGGCTTCGGCAGACCGTATTCTAATATACTCGGTTGAACTGTTATCTTTATTTCCCTATTGCACTACAGATGCCTCCCTTAGCGAGCCTACAGTTGACAATCTCCGGTAGACGTCACCTCTCTCCTATTGTACCCAACAGCGTGATTAGCGCCCTGGCGTAAAGATGTTACAAACGTAGGGGGTCGGTTGACTGTCGAAGCGGGATCGCTGCTCTACTGGCATGATGGAAAAGTTTCACAGATAGGAGAGAGAGAAAGCAGTGGGTAGAGAAGTGTAAATAGTATACTAGCGATAAAATCTGCAAATTGTCTATAATAGGTTTCTTATGCTTGTTGGATGTAACGGACAAGGGCTGAGCAGGTAGTCCCAGGCATGGCAAGGTCAGGCTCCAGAGAGATGAACAGGTTCAGCATCCTACCGAGTGTCTAGATATCAGGGTTCCGGTCTCCCACTAGAGGTCAACGCAAGGAGAGGGCCTCGGTATCTAAGGTGAATCCAGCTTATTGATATGCGGCCAAAGAGCAAGGTCCCAGGGGTCCAGTGTCCTACTGCAGGTCTATACATCAGGCCAGGTTCCCACCTGCACGGTCTGGACAGATGTCCAGTATCCCACCGTTGGTCTAAGCAAGAGACAGGTATCCCACCTCAGAGGTCTAAGGGTCAGGACACGTTCCCACTGCTGAGGTCTAGACAGATATCCGGTATCCCACCGGAGGTCTAAGTAAGCGACAGGTATGCTACATTAGGGGTCGAAGCATCAGGACAGGTTCCCACCTCTGAGGTCTAGACAGCTGTCCGGTATCCCACTGGAGGTCTAAGCAAGAGACAGGTATCCCACCTCAGAGTTCTAAGCGCCAGTACAGGTTCCCACCTCTGAGGTCTAGACAGATGTCTGGTATCCCACCAGAGATCTAAGCGTCAAGACAGGTATCTGACCCCAGAGGTCTAAGCGTCAAGACAGGTTCCCACCTCTGAGGTCTATGAATCAGGATTCTAGTAGATGTCCCATCTCCAAGGTCTATCCAGCTGGTATCTAGTCCACCTAGAGAAGACTCGGTATCCCACCAAAGGGCCGGGTCTAAAATCCATGACTGGTATCCCACCACTGAGGTCTATACAAAAAGACCTCGTTGTCCAAGGGTTCTCTATCTAATGGGTATGCGGCCAAGGAGTGAGGTTCAAGGAGGGTTGCTGACATCAAGCCAGCATCCACTCGCAAGGAGCATAACCAACTAAGGTCCAACTAAGGAGCATCCATCACAGGCCAAGGTAATTGTCCAGTACCCCACCGGAGGTCTAGGTCAACGAGGGCCTCATCATCCAAGGGTAATCCATCTAATTGGTATGCGGCCGAGGAGCGAGGTTCAAGGAGGGTTTACAACATCAAGCCGGAGTCCACCCACGAGGAGCATCACCAACGAAGGTCCAACTAAGGAGCATCCATCATGAGCTAAGGTAATCATCCGGTATCCCACCCCAGGTCCAGGCCTGGGGCCTTGTGGGCTTAAGGTTCTTCCATCCTGCTAGGAGATGGCCGAAAGGCGAGGTTCAAGGAAGGTGACTGACATCGAGTAGGCCAAGATAATCATCTGGTAGCCTACCGGGGGTCTAGGTCAAAATTGCCGAGATCAAGCCGGCCATGGTAATCATCCAGTATTCCACTAGAGGTCTAGGTCAAGGTTCAAGGAAGGTCATTGGTACACCGAGAAGGTTCCAAGATTCGTTGCTGAATGCAATATTGTTAAGGGATTCATAAGGGTCAGGGGTCCTGAGATCCTAGGAGCCTACCGCGTTCAGGAGGGAAACTTCCATCGACATAGCTAACCAAGTAATGGGCGGATACGATGGAAGGCCATGGGCGCAAACAGGTTCAGGGGGGAGAAGAGTGGTTAAGACAGTTAACCGAGGATGGGCGAACACGAGGAAAGGCTATGAGAACAAAAGATTCAGGTAGGAGAACTCTCGTCAAGAGACGTAACCGAGGATGGGTGGACACCAAGGAAGGCCACGGGGGCAAAGGGATTCAGGCTGGAGAACTCGCGGAGAGAGAGTTAACCAAGGACGGGTGACAGGAAGGAAGGTGTGATGGGGGCTCGCTCAGGAAGATGGATCCCAAGGACGCGACCGCACCAAACTTCCAATCTCTCGAACACAGCTCTTGCAAAAGTGTGAAGAATAAAAGTAAATGGTAAAACTTAATATTGTTAAGCTCAGGCTTATCTCAATTAAAGTCTCTCGAGAGGATCTTGATTCTGTCGGGGTAAGAGAGTTCTTGTATAATCTTTAAGTAGTCCGACTTATAGCAAAAACTCCCCAATCAGTTTACACCAACCAACATGAGTGTGCCCATCTCCATAAGGGTTGCCCCGGTACCATTACCGCATCCTCTAAGGGCCTAAGGTGTCAGTGCACTCTAGTAGAATTCTCCCATATGCACATCAGTCCTGCAAGGTATTTACCAATACACCTGCTGAAGTGAAAACCTCTGTGCCTCGGTGTCTCATTAGTGGCTAACTGTCAAGCCTCCTGGGAAAGCTAACTAAATGACTCTCTACCCATAAGCAATGATCTATGCAAGCACCCATAGACATCAGCTGTCTTCCAGTTAAGTTCTATCTATCTTGAGTTCAAACTTAGAAGGTCTTACAGTGCTCCTGGGGAGAGCTGGGACAGTGGCTGGACCCATGGGCGCTACCCCTGGTCCCTTACCCCCGGCACACCACTTACCGTGATAAGTATCATGCTATTAGAGTCTTCCAGCAACCCATAAAGATCCTACGGCAAAGGGGTCCATGTAGGCATGATTGGCGTAAAACCTTCCAGGATGTCTCCGGCACTACCCAGGACTATTCGGGGGACCCTTCCGGATAGCTCACGCTATCTCCGTCAGTTATGGTCCATTTTACTCTGTTCTTTTTGGAGAAGGTACCTGACCTTGTCACCTTGCCCCCTTATATATCCTGCGAACAGCTTCCCGTTGGGCGGACAGCAGCGATGTATACACTGTTATGGACATGTCTTCATTGATTCCATTTAACTAGTAAGACGGCAACTCCACACATTTTGCCCTATGACGCCCGGGGCGAACCCTAGGGCCGCAGGTACCTCAGGAATATTTCTGCTAAGTTAGAGCATGTTTGAAGCACTATTACTCCTCCCGTAGCCTTCCGATCAACAAACAACCAAGTGCTCGTCAATCATCTTTGCATAACAAACAATCCTAACAGTTCCTGGAATTCCTCCGACAACATTTCCGACGCAAGGTAGGGTAATAGTGTCCCCAAGGTAGGGTAAGTAGGTCCATGGTGACATGAAACTGGTCTCCATGGTAGGGTAACGTGACTTTCTTAGGCAGGGAAAACTCACTCGGCCTTCTGACCTATCCTTAGGCTGGAGCGGACATAGTCACTTTATACCCTCTACTCTAGTACACCTATTTCTCAAGTACCTTCTGTTCTATGGGATACCCCGACCATCGGATACCCCACGGACATGTCAAATATATCCTCCTAGTCTACCACACGACCTCTTGGTCTTATGTGTAGGCATAGACATAGGTTGCCATAACTCCATTTCGTAGGGTCGTTCCAGAAGGCCACGAGCACAAAAGGTTCAGGTGGGAGAACTCTCATCGAGAGAGTTGACCGCGGATGGGCGGACATGAAGGAAGGCCACAGGGGCAAAGGGGTTCAGGCGGGAGAACTCTCGTCAAGAGAGTTAACTGAGGACGGGCCGACATGAATGAAGGCAACGGGCGCAAAGGGGTTCAGGCGGGAGAACTCTTGTTAAGATAGTTAAGGAAGGATGGGCAGATACAAAGGAAGGCCAAAGGTATACTAATCAAAGAGCGCGAACCATACAGTAGGTTCATGTTTGGGGGTCAAGCCATGACTAGCAAAGCAAAGACAAAAAGTTAAACTGAGAGCAATGAGGTATCAAGTTTGTTCTCTCCAGCTTCCGGAATGCGGAGACGTAATAATCGGAGGATTACCTCATGATAAACATGAGACCAAGGAGTGGACATAATTCCTAAGTATATACAAAGGTAGGAGATTACCAGATTGTGTAAAGAAAGTAAAATATCAAGGGGCACACCCCATAGATATATCAAAGAAAATCCCTCAATTTAATGGAGCTCCTCTGAGCTCAATACATAATACAACCATAGGAAATCCTCCGATGTATAATGTACGTCCTTCATATATGTTCCAAAACATTAAGGAGATCCTCCACTATATCCGACCAGGCGCAGCTCTTATCTCTTGCTATGTAGAATCGCCACGCACTAATCCAGCTTGCTGGGTATGGTCAACCAGGGCCGCCTCGCCACACCTAGTCCTTCAAGAACACGAATTCTGAGACCTGTGTAGAGCTCCTCCAGGTATGAAACGTGTGACTACAGTGAAGAAAATTTGGTGGCTGCGAGATTAGGATATGGCAGGTCTTATATGCTAGAGCTAGGAGTACATCTAGATTGATCAAGTATCACTCGGCATTGATCTGTGGCTTACAAATACGAAAAAGCTGATTTCCCAATGTTCAATGTAATATTCACGATCAAACGTCAATGTCTCCCACTGTCATAGGGCGTGAGGTCTAGCGTAAATAAAAGAGCAAATGAAGGCCACGGCAGGGGAGAGTGGGATCCAAAATCAGGCGATAATGAGTAGGATTTACTGATACAATTGCGCACTAGATATAGTCTACGCCTAAATGGGATTAGCAGCAGCAAATGTCTTCCCTGGGCAACCTGGAGTGGATGAAGCTGAATATCGGACATGCAGGGTTGGTAGTCAGCAATGGTCGAAAGGTTTGTGACAGGCACACAGGATGCCTAGCCAGGTACGGACTTGGTACACGGGGGTCGCCAAGTGAAGACATGGTGCAGATTATGCTAGGACAGTGGGTAACTTGAAGATTACTACATATTGACGCAAGGGGATTGAAAACCCAGGTGGCCCACCTTGGGAGAAGAAAAGTCTAAGAATACAAGTCCGCCCATAGCGCCTGATCGTGCAAAAAAATGTGGTCTACCATGAGAGGCTGAAGTAAGGGGGATTCCCTACATCAGGCAACAGCTAGAGAACGAGGCAGTGACGGACAAGCGAGGGATATAAGCCTAATAAAAGCAAGACACCCAAGCGGCGGCCAAGGAAGGAATCCAGTAGGTAGTGCTCCAGTAAGATAGAAAGAAATAAGAGAGAAAGCAAGCTACGAGACACTAAATTACATGCGAGAAAACCCAAGGAAAGACAACAGGAAAACCAGGTGCCCAAATGGGTAAGAAATAAGAGAAAAAAAACTAAGAGGGAGAGAAACCCCTGCAAACCGGAGATGGTCAAGGCGCCCAGGCAGGGGAGGAGACCAGAACCCCAGTAAAGGAAAGAACAAAGACAAAGGGCATCTACAAGTAAAAATGTAGGGAAAAAAGAAATAAACTACCTCTCAAAATACTGATCATCTGGTGGCTGTGGGTAGTACCGAGCAGCGAGACCCAGGAGGCTTCGGGCTCGAGAAGGCCCGATGCTACCCCTTGGGGCCAGGTGGCAACACGACGGGGCAAACGACAGGGCAAACAGAGGGGCAAGCAGTGGGACGAGCAGCAGGGCCCAGGGCGCTTTGGCCTTTAGAAGGCCCGATGTTGCTCCTTGGGGCCAGGCATATTGATTATCCAGGAGCACTAGAATGGGGTGGGCGGCCGGGTGAATGGCGGGGCCCCAGGCGCTTCAGGCTTGAGAAGGCTCGATCCTGCGCTTTGGGGCCAGGTGGGAGGCATTTTCTGGATGGCGTGCTTTTCCTGCACTGGTGCCACTCTCTGCGCTTTTCCTCCAACAGGTTGGGGCAGCTTGGGAGCCAGGACACGAAGCAGTTCTAGGCCCATCGGGGGTTATTGGGAGGCGGTTGGCTACGCGTGCTTCGATCGGCCCGGGGGGAAAAAGGAGACAGGTGGCGGGTTTAAGCAGCTGGGAGGGGAGGGGTTTGTTCTCGTGGCCGGGGGGGGCGATGGCCACATGACACAGGTTCCAGTGGCCGAGGTATTGGTTCTCGTACCGGGGAAACATGATGGTGCTGGGCTACAGGTTCTGGAGGGGCAGGTGTTGGTTCTGGTGTTGGGGTGGGGCAATGGTGCCGGGATGCACGTTTCCGGGGGGAGCGGCATCCATGTCCAGTGGCGGAACTTTCGCTACAGAAGGCCCAACCAACTGCATACTGGATGAGGGGGAAAACTGGGTCCCAGAGGGTGCTGCCATCAGAGATTGACTCGCACCGCTTTCTTCATCCAGTGTTTGTAATTAGCCATAATGTTCATATCTGCAAGTACGTCAACCTTTAAATCCTGCTACAGTCTGGTCAAAGACAGCGACCACATCTCGTATGCCTAGTGGCATCGTATCCTTGTCCTCATCCTGTTTGATTGGTGGGATTGGAGGGGCGCGGCCAGCCCAGTGTTGCTGCGAGACCCGGGACGCTTCGGGCTTGACGAGGCCCAATGCTGACCCTTAGGGCCAGGCAGCAACATGAGGTGGTGAACGACAGGACAAACAGAGGGGCAAACAGAGGGGCAAACAGCAGGGCAAACAGTAGGGCAAACAGCTGGGCCCAGGGCGCTGCGGGCTTGAGAAGGCCGGATGCTGCCGCTTGGGGCTAGGTATATTGATCAACCGGCAGCAGCGCGGCGGGGCGAATGACGCAGCCACCAGTGGGGCCCAGGGTACTTCGGGCTTGAGAATGCCAGATGCTGCCCCTTGGGCTAGGCATCTTGATTACCGAGGGGTGGCACAACAGTGCAAACGGCACGGCAAACAGTGGGGTCCTGGGTGCTTCAGGCTAAGGCGTATGAGTTTTTAGTCTCCCAGTACATGGATCGGACATCTTTCACTGACTTTGCATCTTGAACATCTGGTTCAAATTCCAGTTTTTTGTGGGATCCTGCACAACTCGCACCGGTGACGGCAGCAGCCTGGGGGAGAGCTTTTCTCCATTTGGCTGATCCCTGGGCAAATGCTGGTTGACTTGCTGGATGTCTAACAAACATAGAGAGATCAAAATTGACCTGATATAACTAGTTTGATAGGAGATACATACTTCCCGCACCCAATAGCAGTTTGCGCAGTTTTGGGTGGCATTTTCGAATGCTAGGGGAGGGGACACCAGGGAGGTTAGTATGCCCAGAGCGAAGAAGAAAAAAACCTGGACAATTGACAGCGGGCGTGAGGAGCCGAAAAGGAAAAAAACAACCTTGATATGTGGGAGATACTTTCCGGATGGCGGCGGTTAGGTAGGACAGCAGAGGGTGGTATGTCGATGGGTGAATAAGGAAGCTTGAGCGTGGTGCGGAGGCAAGAGGAAACGAGGGATGAAGCCGGAGGTGGAAGAGGGCGTTCTTATAACCCCACCCTATCTCCCCATCGTCGTCACTCCTGTAAGTCAAAGCGTACGCGTGAGTATATGTGCAGGTCTCACTAAGACGTCCACCTATGTCAGACAGTTTTTTCTCTTAACATATACTTTATGTAAATTCATGCAAATTCCTCTAAATCAAGTAATAGTAGACTAGCTAAATTGACCCTTATCATCGTGAAGAAACTAAATTGACATTTTAAGCCACAACGTGAGCTAGAACGTCCTCTACTCGAGTACTGGTAGATGCAGGCCATGATGTCACGATGAGTTCAAACCCTAACACACGCAACACCATGCGTCAGTGTGTACCTGGAGTTGCCACTATTGCACCCTATCACCACAAACGGAGCCTTATCGTGTTCGGCAGCTCCAGGTTCTTGACGTCAACCCAAGCACCGGGTTTCTATTTGTTTTTGTCAGCTATCAGAGGAGGCAGAATACTCGGCGATCGTTCTCTATTCACGAGACTCCATCATTTGAGTTGCAACAGCAGATCTTTATTGAAGAATTGACTGGGATCTTGCGAGTTTGATTCAGAATCTGGGTCAGCATTTTGCAGGCTTTCACTGCTGTACTCATATCCAGATCTCTTGACGTCTGAACTAAATCCCAACTGCTGGACTCCCATTGAGATGTCCTGATTGGCCACCTTTACCGGGTCATTACCACGATGTTCTTCCACTCCTGCATCCCTTCTGGGGTTCCTGAAATGCATTTGACCACTCAGTGCCCCTCCGTCCCTGCCCGAGTTGGATGCCGCATTTTGGGAAAGATAAGTTTCACCCCTCCATGGTGGTGTTTGGGATCTCGCGTCACCTAGGTCATGATAGCAGTATACCAATAGATATAGAGGGTCCTCCAGAACTGGATTTGATAGCAGCCAGGCACGCACCATTTTATCATTGTGGATGAAGACAAGGTCCACTGAAGATAGCGGTTCCTTCGGAAATGCACCAAGCTTCCTACGCACTACGCCAGTTCTGCCAAGGATGTAGCGCAACCATAGCTGCCGCACCCATCTTATAATCATGGGGCACAATCCATGGATATCATAGGAATCTAACTCACCAAATTTGGTTCCATAGATGTGGGGAGGTCGCCAGAAAATGGAGAGGTGGTTTGGAGTGGCTTGCACTTCACTCCTTTCGTTCGCACGCATACCCTGACCACGTCTTAACGGCCAGACCCAAACAATACCCACCCCACGAGGCCGCCCAAGCAGCGTGCCCCAGTCTAGGCTTTGGCAGTCAGTAAGTGCAACCAACAATAGACAGGAATCTTTAGAAATAAGCTAATCTGTGTGCAAGTTGTAAGATGAAACCGCATTAACAGGATGTGCTGGTTGGACCTGTCCAACACCACTAGCCTGGGGTGCATTCTCACGATCCTCTTCTCCCGTGCAGGGATTCTGACCACTGTTGGCAGCCTCTCTTTGGTCTAGGCCATGGTTGGCAGCTGGGCCCTCATTCAGACCATCCGTGGCAGCGGGGCTGGGATTCTGGCCCGTTCTGCCACCAGCGTCTATGCGATGGGGGTCATGATCATCTGTCACGGCCACCCGGCTACGGAGGGGGAACAGCTATTGGATTTGTGGGTGCATATATCGGGATTGGTTTCTTTTGAGTGCATGGTGGAATTTCCTTTGAATTATGATTGGGACCCATTACCGTGGAATGGAAAGCGGCGGAAGCGGACGGAAGGGTTGCGGCTGCGCATGACGCCAAGAGCTTTCCTTTGTATTAGTGATCATGGAGGATTTCATTAATATATAAAGGGGTGTGCCCCTTTATATTTTACTTTCTTTACACAAGCTCGGAATCTCCTTCGGGCCCTTGTACCTAGGAATTACACTCTTCTACTTCGCATCCTCCTGAACCACTGACCCCTGACCCGGATCCCCGGGACTCCGGAACCTCGTACAACTCGCTTCGGTTGTACGCCTGTCCGTAGACCTCGCCTCCGAACTCTTGCCTGTCCCTATCATGGTGTGCCTTGGGCTACACGACTGTCAGTGTAACTGGGGCTCCCTCAGGAAGATGGATCCCCAGGATGCAAGCGCACTAAAACTTCGAGTATCTCGAACACAGCTCTTGCAAAGTGTAAAGAATAAAAGTAAACGGTGAAAGTTAATATCGTTAAGCTCAGGCTTATCTCAATTAACGTCTCTCAAGAGGATGTTGATTGTGTCGGGGTAGTAGAGTTCTCGTATAATCTTTAAGTAGTCAGACTTATACCAAAAACTCCCCCATCAGGTTACCCCAACCAACATGAATGTGCCCTTCTTCGTAAGGGTTACCCCAGCACCCTTACTGCATCCCCTAAGGCCCTAAGGTGTCAGCGCACTCTAGCAGAATTCTCCCATATACACATCAGTCCTGCGAGGT
The DNA here is from genome assembly GCA_900010015.1 of Tuber aestivum. NCBI lineage: Eukaryota > Fungi > Ascomycota > Pezizomycetes > Pezizales > Tuberaceae > Tuber > Tuber aestivum. Next base: position 699,689 of record LN890975.1, read on the forward strand.
ATTTACCAATGCACCTGCCGAAGTGAAAACCTCTGCGCCACGGTGTCTCGTCAGTGGCTAACTGTCGAGTCACCTGGAAACACTAACTAAATCACGCTCTACCCATGAGAAAATGATCTATGCAAGCACCGGTAGACATCGGCTGACTTCGGGTTAAGTTCTATCTATCTTGCTTGCAAACTTAGAAGGTCATACGGTGCTCCCCCAGAGAGCTGCACCAGTGGCGGGACCCATGGGCACTACGCATGGTCTCTTACCCCTGGCACACCACTCACCGTGACAAGTATCATGCCATTAGAGTCTTTCAGCAACCCATAAAGAGCCTACAGCAAAAGTGCACGTGTAGGCATGATTGGCGTAAAGCCCTCCTCGATGTCTCTGGCACTACCCAGGACTACTCGGGGGACCCTTTCGGATAGCTCATGCTAACTCCGTCAGTTATGGTCCCTTTTGCTCCATCCATTTTGGAGAAGGTACCTGGCCTTCTGACCTTGCCTACGTTATATATCCTGCGAACAGCCTCCGGTCGGACGGACACCAGCAACATATACAGTGTTATGGACCTATCTTCATTGATTGCATTTAACTAGTAAGACGGCACCTCCACCCATTTCGACCGATACCGCCCGGGGCGAACCCTAGGGCGGCAGGTACCTCTTAGCAATATTCCTCCCAAGTTATAGCTTGTTCGGAGCACTATAGCTCCTCTCGTAGCCTTCCAATCAACCTGCGACCAAGTGCTTGTCCATCATCCTTGTGTGACAAGCAATCCTAATATTTCCCGGAATTCTTCTGCAAACGTTTCCAAAGGAAGGTAGGGTAATAGTGTCCCAAAGTTAGGGTAAGCATGTCTATGGTGACATGAAACTGGTCTCCATGGTAGCATAACATGACTTTCCTAGGCAGGGTAAACTCAGGCGGCCTTCCAACCTATCCTTAGGTAAGAGCGGACATAGTTACTCTACTCCCGCTACATTGGTACACCTATTTCTTCAGTACCTTCTGTTCTAGGGGATACCCAGACCAACAGATATCCCTCGGACATGTCTAGTATGTCCTCCTAGTCTGCCACTCAACCTCTTAGTCTTATGGATGGGCGTAGATATAGGTGGCCATAGCTCTATTATGTTAGGTCGTTACACTCAGACCCTCTCCGTTACACAAGGTTGCGTCCACCATGACCCAACCCGCACCGCACCATGTCCCAGCATCCCCCCAATGTCCTCAGTCCCCTTCAGGCCCTTGGAGCCCTGACAGACCATGATATCCAAGAACACTCTGTCGATCAGGTCCGGAACCAGTTCACCCTCCCCAGGAACCTGGCCAACCCGATGCTAGGCCGGCCCGTTCCCCCCACTAACGAACAGACCCCCCAATACCAACAGTTACAACAACAGTGTACCCTCCTTGCCCAAGAATGAGACGATGCCTATACGGAAGGCCAAGGTCTCGAGGCCCGCCTCATTATCGTCAAAAACAGCCTGACACAAGCTAACACTACTATCACGTCCTTAAACACCGCCCTCGCCCACATGCCCATACCTGGCGCCGCCGCCCCAGCAGGTAGTAACAAACAAGTCTCGATCCATGACCCCGAACACTTCGACGGCACTACCGAGAAACTTCGTCATTTCCTCACCCAGTTGTGAATGAAACTGCAGGGTGATACCCACCGGTTCAACAGTGACCAACATTGCCTGGGCTATGCTATTGGTCTCCTCTGCCGACGCGCCTTCATCCAGATCCAACACCTAGTCTTGTCTGACCATATCAACCTCGAGAACATCAACGCCCTCTACACGGAACTGGAACCAGCCTTCGGCGATCCTAATAGGGCCCAAACCGCAGAAGGTGCTCTGAGGAGCCTCCAGCAAAAGAACCGACCTTTCGTCAAATACCTCGCCGACTTCCAACGCCTGACTGTCGACACCCTCTGGAATGATGCCGCCAAACACACCGCCCTCTACCAAGCTCTCAGTACTGAGCTGAAGGACACTGTAGTACATGTCTTCCCTGCCCCTGAATCTTTGAAGGACTACCTCTCCCTCCTCAAGCAACTCGATAACAATGTCTGTGCCCTTGCTGCTGAAAAGCACGGCTCCTCCTCAACTTCATGGAGCACTTCTACCCCCGTAGTACACCGCACCCCAGCGGCTCCTCCTGCCTCCACCTCCACAGCCACCGGTACCGCGCCCGGCCCCATGGACCTCTCCAGAGGTCGTCGAAAGCTCACCCCAGCCGAAAGGCAGGACTGAATCAACCGTTGCCTCTGCCTCTGCTGTTGTAACAACTCTACGAAATAGAGCTATGGCAACCTATGTCTATGCCCATACATAAGACCAAGAGGTTGACATGGTAGACTAGGCGGACATCTTAAAGCATGTCCAAGGGATATCTGATGGTCTGAGTATCCCATAGAACAGAAGGTACTTGAGGAATAGGCGTAGCGAGGTAGAGGGAATAAAGTAACTATGTCCGCTCCGACCTAAGGATATGTCGGAAGGGCGGGTAAGTTTACCCTCACTAGGAAAGTCACGTTACCGTACCATGGAGACCAGTTTCGTGTCACAAGGGACATACTTACCCTACCTTTGGAACACTATTACCCTACCGTCCGTTGGAAACATTCTCGGAGGAATTTCGGGATCTGTTAGGATTGTTTGTCATGCAAGGACGATTGACGAGCACTTGGTTTTATGTTGATCGGAAGGCTACAGGAGGAGTAATAGCGCTCCGAACATGCTCTAACTTGGCAGGAATATTTCTAAGAGGTACCTGCGGCCCCAGGGGTCGCCCCGGGCATCATGGGTCAAAATGGGTGGAGTTGACGTCTTACTAGTTAAATGAAGTCAATGAAGACATGTCCATAATACTGTATACGTCGCTGCCGTCTGTCTGACCGGAAGCTGTTCGCGGGATATATAAGGGGGCGAGGTGAGAAGGTCAGGTAGCTTCTCCAAAAAGAACCGAGTAAAATGGACCATAACTGACGGAGTCCATGTGCGCTATCCGGAAGGGTCCCCCAAGTAGTTGCGGGTAGTGCCGGAGACATCGAGGAAGGTTTTACGCCAATCAAGCCTACATGTGCCCCTTTGCTGTAGGCTCTTTATGGGTTGTTGGAAGACTATATAGCATGATACTTATCATGGTGAGTGGTGTGTCGGGGGTAAGGGACCGTGGATAGCACCCATGGGTCCCGCCGCCATCACAGCTCTCTGTGGAAGCGTCGCAGCCCCTCTAAGTTCGCAATCAAGAAAGATACAACTTCACTGGTAGATACGAGATGTCTACGGGTGCTGGCCGAGATCATTGCTCATGGGTAGCGAGTCTTTTAGTTAGTAGCCTCCCCAGGTGACTCGACAGTTAGCCACTGCCTAGACCCCAATGCGCAGAGGTTTTCACTTCGGCAGGTGTATTGGTAAGCACCTCGCAGGACTGATGTGCATATGGGAGATTTCTACTAGAGTGCGCTGACACCTTAGGCTCTTCAGGGATACGGTAATGGTGCTGGAGCAACCCTTACGAAGAAGGGCATACTCATGTTGGTCGGGGTAACCTGATGGGGGAGTTTTTGGTATAAGTCTGACTACTTAAAGATTTTACAAGAACTCTCCTACCCCCAAGAAATCGAGTCCCAGATCCTGCACTTCCTCAAACCTTATGCCATCTAACACGTCCTTGATCACACAGTCTTAGAACAACAAGAAGTTAAAGAGATTGTTCCCCCCGTCTACCATGACTTCCTGCCAGGGTTCCTGGAAAAGGAACAAACCCAGCTACCTCCTAGTCAGCCTGGACTGGACGACGAAAGACCTCTCCAGCGCGGCTTTACCCCGCCGTTCGGGCCTCTTTACAACCTGTGCCCACCTGAATTGGCCACCTTAAAAGGATGGATTGACAAGAAATTGGAAAAGGACTTTATCAGTCCTTCTACTTCCTCGGCGGCATCCCCGGTCCTGTTTGTGAAAAAGAAAGACGGCACCCTCCACCTTTGCGTAGATTACCGTGGAATGAACGATAGCACCATCAAGGACCGTGGTCCCCTCCCCCTGTTGACCGAGACTTTCATGAACATCGCAGAAGGCAAAATATATTCCAAGCTTGATATTTCTGGCGCCTATAACCAGATTCTGATGCAGAAGAAAGACCGCTGGAAAACCGCCTTCCGCACACGCTATGGGCTGTTCGACTCCAATGTGATGCCATTTGGCCTCACCAACACGACTGCCACCTTCCAAGCTTTCATCAACACAGTGCTCCGCAAGGGGCTGGACCGGTTCAGCACGGCTTACTGTAACAGGCAGGGTCTGAGGGTCGGGTAGCCCAAGGCACACCACAACAGGAACAGGCAAGAATCCGGAGGCGAGGTCTAGGGACAGGCGTACAACCGAAGCGAGTTGCACGAGGTTCAGGGGAGCAGGGGTCCAGGGTGAGGGTTCAGGGGTTCAGGAGGACACGAAGTAGAAGAAAGTATAATTCCTAGGTACAGGTGTCCGGAGGAGATTACCAGATTGCGTGAAGAAAATAAAAGATAAGGGAGTACACACCCTTATATAAGTAGAAAATCCACCTTGATCACTAATACAAAAGAAAATCCTTGGCGTCGCACAAAGCCACGATTCCGCTGTCAGGTTCCACCATGTTCCTTCGCGTGGCAACCTGTCCCAATCATAATACAAAGCAAATCCTACTATGAAAGCAAAGAAAACAATCCGGATATATGCAACCAAAAATCCAATCCTTGTCCCTCCACTGCGAGGGGGTGGCTGTGACACTAGCTCCCCTCTCCAACGCCGAAGTCCCTAGAGGCGAGTTACTCGGGTAGGGGTCCTGGCTTGTGCGGGTAACGTCCATGGAACTGGTCCTGGGCCCGGAGCCCATTGGCAGAATCGGCTGCGTCCCATGTAGCCTCCGCATACCCCTTCCAGCGGATTAGGTAGCATAGGCAGTTGCGGACGAACTTAGCATCTAAGACCTCCTCCACCTGCCATTCTGGTTCGCCATCAACCTCCACACGTGGTGGCGGTGGTGTCTCCTGTCCTGGTAGGAGGTTATGTGCGGCGAGGTCAAGGAGAGAGACGTGAAACACGTTCTGGATTTTCATAGTAGGGGGGAGGTCTAACCGGTAGGTGGGGGTTCCTATCTGGGCGATGACAGGATAAGGGCCCAAACGTTTGTTGTCCAGCTTTGCGGAGGGCCGTTTAGTGTAGATGTTGTTGGCGTTTAGCCAGACACGCTTCCCGACCTGGAAGTGGGGGGCTGGGAGCCTCCCTTTGTCAGCCTATTGCTGTTGTCGATCTTGAGCAAACGCCATCTCGGCCTTCAGGTGGTCGTGGATGTCTTTGATGCAGTATACGAAGGCACCAGCTCGGGGCTCATCGGAGGTCTCATCAGGGGTATCTAGGAAATCCATGCGAGGGTCGTAGCCATGATTAGCAAAGAAGGGTGACAAACCGGTAGACCCTGAAGCGTGGTTATTAGCCGCAAACTCTGCCATAGGGAGCCAGAGGGACCAATCAGCTTGTTGGTAGTTGACGAAGCCCCTAAGGTACTATTCCATGATGGCATTGACATGTTCCGTTTGGGCGTCTGTTTGGGGGTGAAAGGCTGTAGACATCTTTCGTTCGACCTGTAGTCTCTCACATACGGTTCTCTAGAACTCGGCGGTGAACTGGGTGCCTCAGTGGGAGGTTACTGTCTTGGGGAGGCCATGATGTTTCCAGCTATGGCGGAGGTAAAGATCGGCGAGGGTAGGAGCAGCGATAGTGGTGCGGCAGGCGACCAGATGGTGCATTTTGGACATCCGGTCTACCACGACCAGGATGGCGTCATTTCCCTGGCTCCATGGTTCGCCCGTGATGAAGTCCATGGATATATGTTCCCAGGGATGGTCGGGTATTGGCAGTGGACGCAGGATGCCAAAGGGGGCGTGCTGGGAGGTGCGGCTCCTTTAACATATGTGGCAGTTGGTCACCAAACGTCCGATATCCCATCTCATGCCGGGCCAGACATAGCGCCGGGACATCAACTCAGGAGTCTTGGCGTCCCTGGGGTGGCGGCGGAAGGCCGATCGTGAGAGTCCTGTATCAGTGGTACGCGTAGCTGCTCATGCTAGGGGACGTAAATCCGATCACGGTAGAGTAGCTCATCTCCATCTCGCTTTCATTCGTTCAGCGATAGGAGTCGGGAGTGTCGGTCACCCTTGTCAAGGGCGCGGAGGACCTGGATTGGAATCGTGTCAGTTTCATAGTCTTTCTTCCAAAGTTCTTCAATAGGGGACGCCCCAGTAGGAAGCGTAATGTTCGCCAACAAACTCAGAGACTGAGACTTCAACACCAGTTGGGTTCGATGGCTCTTTCGTTCTTCCATCTCTTCTGGCGTTTCGTCCTTCATCCGGGTTAATGCCTTGATCGGCCTTGCCATTCAACTTCCCAGGTTGGTACTCGATCTGATAGTTGAACTGGGACAGGAATTCTGACCAACGTGCCTGTCAGTTGTTCAAAAGCCTCTTGGCAGTGAAGTGCTTGAGGTTGAGGTGATCCGTCAGGATTGTGACCCGTCGTCCCAACAGGTAGCATCCCCATTCCTCGAAGGCTCTGACGACGGCCATGAGCTCCTTATCGTAGATATCGTAATTGCATTCTGCAGGCCGGTGTTTGCGGGAGTAGAAGGCAACAGGATGGAGGCATCCCCTATCATCCCTTTGGGACATGAATCCGGCGGAGACGAAGTTGGAGGCATCACTTTCAATGATCACTTCCTTGTGGAAGTCGAAGTGGGCAAGGACCGGGGGGGAGGTGAAGGCCTTCTTGAGCCGCTCGAAGGCTGGTTGACATTCAGGGGTCCATATGAAGGGTTGATTCTTTTTTGGTCACAGCTGTGAGAGGGCGTGCCAGGCGTGAAAAGGTACGGATTAACCTTGGATAGAAGTTGCCAACGCCTAGGAAGGCACGGACCTCACGTACCCAGTCGGGTACCAGCCAAGTGGTAATGGTTTCCACCTTGGGGTTATCCATCCGAATGCCCTCAGGGCTGATAATGAACTCTAGGTATTCGACATGTGTGATGTGGAATTCGCATTTTTGTGGTTTGAGCTCAAGGTCGACTTCCTGTAGGGCTTTCAGTACCTAGCGGAGGTGTTCGACGTGTTCTTCCTCTGTCTTGCTATATACCAGGATGTCGTCAAGGTAAGCCGTGCAGAACCGGTCCAGTCCCTTGCCGAGTACTTTCTTGATGAAAGCTTGGAAGGTGGCAGGTGCATTGGTGAGGCCAAAGCGCATTACATTGGAGTCGAACAGTCCATAGCCTGTACGGAAGGCGGTCTTCCAGTGGTCTTCCTCCTGCATCAAACCCTGGTTGTAGGCACCGCGAATAGCTAGTTTGGAATATATCTGGGCTTCTGCGATGTGCATGAATGTCTCGGTTAACAGAGGGAGGGGGCCACGGTCCTTGATGGTGCCTTCGTTTAATCCACGGTAATTGACCCAGAGGCGGAGGGTGCCATCTTGCTTCTTGATAAACAAGACAGGGGATGCCGCTGAGGAAGTGGAAGGACTAATAAACCCATTTTCCAAGTTCTCATCAATCTATTCTTTTAAGGCGCCTGGCTCAGGTGGAGATATCGTGTATAGGGGCCCGAACGGCGGGGTAAAGCCGGGCTTGAGGGGTATTTGGTGGTCGACTCCAGGCCGACTAGGTGGTAACTGGGTTTGTTCCTTTTCCAGGAACACCGGCAGGAAGTCATGGTAGATGGGGGGAACGATTTCCTGGACTTCTTGTTGTTCTAGTACCGTGTGATCAAGGGCGCGTTGGATGGCATAAGCTTTGAGGAAGTGCGGAATCTCGCATTCGATTCCTTGGGTGCTTGTTACGTTGGTGGTGCACTGTTTGAGGCAGTAGTCGGATCCGAAGGTAACTGTGTTGGAGATGAAGCGGATGGTAATATCATTTTGTTTTAATCAGGGAATACCAAGAGTGCGGGGGTAACCACCCAGTTTGGTGATAAAGGCAGGAACGGATTCCTTGTGATCATTTATTTTTAGATCGAAATGGGCGATATGGGTGATTGCTCCTGAGCTGATGGGTCTCCCATCAATGACAGAGAGGTTTACAGGTTCTTTGAGTTCGGCCAAGGGAAGGTGGTGACGGCTAGCAAAGTCTTTGTCTATGAAAGAATATCCAGTTGCTCCCGAGTCGATTAGGGCGTGGGCTCGGATTACCTGTTGGTTGTCTATAATGTCACAGGCGACTACGAAGTGGTTATCCTCCATTCCATTTTCCGTTTCGTCCAGAGATAAAGTAGAAATAACTAAACAAGGAGAAGACTTAACATGTCCCATGTCAGTGCCGGAGACTGCACATGGGACCACTAGTTTTCCGACTCTTCTTGGGCAGGGAGGGGCTCCTCAGGAGTGGGGACTGTGTGGGTGCTGGCCCCATGCATAGGGCGGGGTCCCTTCTTGGGACAGGCGTGAGCCATATGTCCATGGTCTCCACAGTAGAGGCAGAGGCCACGATTGATTCGGTCCTGCCTTTCGGCAGGGGTGAGCTTTCGACGCCCTGTGGCGAGGTCTATGGGACCGGGAGCGGTCCCTGTGGCTATCGAGGTGGAGGTGGGAGGAGCCGCTGGGGTCCGAGGTGTTGCAGGGGTAGAAGTCCTCCATTAGGTTGAGGAAGAGCCTTTCTCTTCGGCGGCCCGGGTGCGAACATTGTTATCAAGTTGCTTGAGGAGGGAGAGGTAGTCGTTCAGGGATTCGGGGGCGGGAAAGATGTGTACCGGAGCATCCTTCAGTTCAGTGCTGAGACCTTGGTAGCGGGCGGTACGTTTGGCGGCATCGTTCCAGAGGGTGTCGACAGCCAGACGTTGGAAGTCCGCAAGCTATGCGACGAAAGGACGGTTCTTTTGTTGGAGGCTCCTCAAAGCATGTTCTGCAGTTTGGACCCTATTAGGATCACCGAAGGCCTGTTCCAGTTCAGCGTAGAGGGCATTCATGTCCTCAAGGTTGCTACGGTCGGGTAAGACCAGGTGTTCGATCTGGACGTAGGCGCGTCCGTGGAGGAGGCCAATGGCAAAGCCAAGACGATGTTGTTCACTGTGGAACCGGTGGCTGTCACCATGTAGTTTCATTTGCAACTGAGTGGGGAAAGGTCGAAGTGTCTCGGTAGTGCTATTGAAGCGTTTGGGGTCCAGGGTCGAGCCTTGTTTGTTGCCACCTGCCCGGGCGGCGGCGCCTGGTGCAGGCATGTGGGCAAGAGCCGTGTTCAAGCACGTGAGGGTAGCATTAGCCTGTGTCAGGCTATTCTCGACGATAACTAGACAGGCCTCGAGGCCTTGGCCTTCGGTACGGGCATCATCTCGTTCTTGGGCAAGGAGGGTACATTGTTGTTGTAACTATTGGTATTGGGGGGTCTGTTCAGTATCGGGAGGGACGGGCCGGCCTAGAATCTGGTTGGCTAGGTTCCTGGCGAGGGTGAACTGGTTCCGGACTTGGTCGATTTCTTGTTCTTGAATGTCAACGTCGGTTAGCGCTCCAAGGGCCTGAAGGGGGCCTGTGACATTGGGGGGAACCAGGGACATGGTGTGGTATGGGTTGGGTCCTGGTAGACGCAATCTTGTGTAACTAGCAGGGTGTTAAGAATTCTAACTGGGATAGGGAGGCGACAGGTAACGATTCTTATCTTGGGTGAGGTAATAGCTCTTAGGCCTATGCCTACCCGATAGCGATAGTCAAGTCCTCTGACTTCTATCTGACCGCACCTATTCCTCTAATCTTCTTAAGTTCTTCTTTAGGACTCACTCGTGCGTCGTATATGAAGAATAGTTTGTCCTATGGGAGGAAAGACTATGCTCGTGTTTTCTTAAGAAAAATCTTAAAGAGCGTAATACTAGGTTTTATTGTAATAACTTAAAGGTAGGAAATCAACAAGAAGAACCTGTGAAGAGCTCATACTTGGAGTCCTAGTGACCCCTTTATATACTCGCTCTGCACCACGTGTGACTCATACCTTGCGTCACGTCATCCCTGTGACTCATAACTATGAGTCATGTAAGATCCAGCAGACGACTCCTATGAGTCGCTGGACTACCTGCCTAATCCCAATAAAAACATCATAACCTAGTCAGGTGCGCAACTCGCGTCACCTGAGTGAAACCCACGACTCATAACTCTGAGTCATGTGCGAAAATCATAACATCATGTGACTCACAATTGTGAGTCACGAACAGGTAAACATAATAACCTATAGCGCATTAATGTGCGTCATGTAAAATTCCAACATACCTATAGCTTGTAATTTCAAGCTATGTAAAACCTGCCTTGCTTAGTCACAGTTTGTGACATTAGCTCTCCTCTCCCTCAGCCCGAGTCCCTTCAGGCTTTATAACAATCTTTCCTCCAATCCCCATGCCTTCTCAGCTGGGAGTCTCTACTTCTTTTCCTTGTCTAGCCACGCATTGACCTTTGCAATCCTCGCTAAGGTTCGTTGGGCCTCCTTTTCTTCTCTCCTCCAATCATTTTGGAGGGCCTTCCTCATTCTTCTCTCTTCCCGTAACTCCTTCTTGAGTCCTTCGATCCTGTCGGCCTAGTACTCCAGCAACTTACTGGTTTCTGCTTTCTCCACCAACCACTTCATTTTTATCTTGTCCACTGTCTCCTTTCCTATCTCTTCTTCCCAAGAGAGGTGCCTCGTCTTCTTGGGTTTTGTACCCTATTGTTTTTGTTTTTTCGCCTCCCTCCTCCTCGGCTCCGTCCTCGGAGTTGGTTGGATGTATTCCACCAGTGCCACTGGTTCTGGCATCACGGATCGTGCGGGGGATCCCAAGGGGGATGTCTTTGGTGGCCATCGGTTCGTCTCCCGAGGCCAATATCTTGAGCCTTCTTTCTCTCTGTAGTGCACTTGGCACTCGTCATGGTAAAAGGCTGTCCATAACAGGTTCGCATGTTCCCTCTCCGGGGTAGTTTTCTTCTTCAAATTGAGGTCCGCTAGATGGGTCCACTCTTCGTTGTTCCATTCTTCCTTGATCTGGGTTGGGTCTCGATACCCCGGGCTTGTTGGTGTGATGTGTTTGAATGCATCGCGTTCTGGAAGGTTCAGTAGGGCCGATGGTATCGGCATTTGCGGGTGGTTGCTCTGGGTCTGATCCCAGTGGTATGAATCGGTTCTGCGCAGCTGTGAGGCCTAGTGTCTGTATGCTGGCACGTCTTCCACACTCAGTTGATGGCTTGCTAGGGTATCGTTCGTGAACTTGTTGGACTGCATTTTGCGCGTTTTCGAAGTTGTTTGCTGTGTACCAGGTCTTGTCGTGTTCTGGTGAATTTCCTGTCCACTTTGCTCTGTATTGCAAGCGACCGTAGTGTAATCGAGAGTCGATGATTTCTTCAAGGTGATATTCCGATTCTTCGTTTATTTCAATTGGTGGTGGAGGAAGTTTTTCTTGTGAAGGTAGCGGAGAGTCTTGATAGGGTTCGAGTAGGCTGATATGGAAGGTATTGTGTATCTTCATTGATGGTGGGAGGTCAAGCTTATAAGCGCGAAACCCTATCTTTGCCAATATTTCGAATGGTCCTAATTTCTTGTAGTCCAATTTTTTGGTTGGTCGTGTGGTTCTGATGTTGGGTAGTAGTAACCACACCTTATCTCCTGACTTTAGGTTTGGATCGGGTTTTCAGTGACGATCGTATTCTTCTTTTTGTCGCAGTTGTGCCGTGACCATTTCTGTTCGTAATATGTCATGGAGTTGGCTCATATCTTTCTTATCTGTTATCTTTCCTTGTAGCATATGACCTATAGTCTCGTGCTCCGGGTGTAGGCCATAATTTGCATAGAAGGGTGTCGTTTTGATTGTTTCTTGATTTCCATTATTGTACGCGAATTCTACCGTAGGTAACCATTCGCATCAATAGTCCTGCTGATAATTGATATGTGCTCGACGGTATTGTTCCAATATGCCGTTCATCCATTCGGTTTGTCCATCCGTTTGGGGGTGGAAGGCTGTGCTCATTTGTCTTTCGATCCTTAATTTTTCCCTTATTTCTTTCTACAGTTCGGATGTGAATAGTGACCCTCTGTCGCTGCTGATATCTTTTGGTAACCCGTGTAATCGGTAAACCTCTTTCAGGAATAGAATGGGGAACTGCCGTGCTGTGATATCCGTTTTGCATGGTGTGAAGTGACTCATTTTGGTCAGGCGATCCAGCACCACTAGTATGGCATTTTGATCATTTGACTTTGGTAGGTCTGTTATGAAATGCAGGGATATCGACTTCCATGGTTTTTCGGGTGCTTCGTCGGATTTGAGTAATCCATGAGGTGCGTGTCGTACCACTTTAGTCCCTTGACAGATGTCGGAATTTTTAACATATCGTTTGATGTCTTCTCTTACGTTTGGCCAATAGTATCGTCATTTAACGAACTCGGTAGTTTTGGCCGTCCCTCCATGTCCCGCATATGGGGTGTCGTGATGATGTCGTATAATTTCTGTGCATAATTCTTCTTTATCCAGTATCCAGATTTTTCCGTCGTACCATAAGTGATTGTCTCTCCATTGCCACACATCAGCGAAAATAAATCCTGCGTCTGACGCACATGCGCTCCGTCTGGACACAAGCCTGATAGATTCTGCGTCTAGTCCGTCCTGTGCATCCTGGACCTGGGTGCCCTATCTGGTTGCGTCCCATGTTTGACTACCCTTTCTGATTGCGTCCCATGCGTCCTGAACCTGGGCGCCCTATCTGGCTGCGTCCCATGCCTGGGCGCCAGGTTGCATTGCACCCAGCACACTTGGAAGACGTCCTAAGCGAGCAATAGCGAGTACCGTACTTAGCATCCAGAGATTTTGAGTGATATTTTCACCTCCCTGCCGTGCCCCCTTTCCACCCCCTGACCACCATCCTTACCACCCCCTAACTACTCCCTCTGTACCACCCCTAAGCCCATACTACTACTCCCATATTATTTTCCCACAGTACCCCCTATCATTCCTGCCTACCAGCCACTTAGGACAATTCTGGCCCCAATACCCAGCCGGTGCCAGTGGGTCCCCTGTTTGCATTTATTGCTCAGGCGAGGTGCTGACTTTGACGCCAGATTCCTTGGGTGCCCCATGGACGCAGCAGCTGAGACTCGGCGCCCTAGCTCTACCCGACGCCAGCCTTCTAACGGTATATTCAACGTGTACTCGGCGCCAGTATTGGTAGAGTTACAGCCTGTTATAGAAGTGGTCTTTACCTTGGCGGAGTTCTGGCGAGGTGCTGACTTTGACGCCAGATTCCACAGGTAATCCATGGACGCAGCAGCTGACACTCGGCGCCCGGATCCTACTCGACGCCAGCTTTCCAACGGTATATTCAACGTCTACTCGGCGCCAGTATCGGTGGAGTTACAGCCTGTTATGGAAGTGGTCTTTACCCTGGCGGAGTTCTGGCAAGGTGCTGACTTTGACACCAGATTCCACGGGCAATCCTTGTGGGCAGCAGCCTACGCGCGGCGCCCTAGTTCTACTCGACGCCAGCTTTCCAATGGTATATTCCACGTCTACTAGGCACTAATATTGGTGGAGTAACACTCGGTTGTGGAGAGGTCTTTGGAGGAGTTCTTGCAAGGTGCTGACTTTGATGCCAGATTCCACGGGAATACCTGTGCGCAGCAGCTGACCCTCGGCGCCCTAGTTCTACGCGACGCCAGCTTTCCAACGGTATATTCCCCGTCTACTCGGCACCAATATTGGTGGAGTAACACTCTGTTGTGGAGAGCTCTTTGCCGGAGTTCTGGTGAGGTGCTGACTTTGATGCCAGATTCCTCGGGCAATACCTGTGCCAGCAGCTGACACTCGGCGCCCTAGTTCTACCCGACGCCAGCTTTCCAACGGTGTATTCAACGCCTACTCGACGGCAATATTGGTGGAGTTACAGCCTGTTATGGAAGTCCTCTTTAACCTGGCGAGGTGCTGACTTTGACGCCAGAGTTCCTTGGGCGTCCCATGGACGCAGCAGCTAGGACTCGGCGCCCTAGTTCTACCCGACGCCAGCCTTCCAACGGTGCATTAAACGTCTACTCGTGTCCAGTATTGGAGGAGTTACGGCCAGTTATAGGAGTAGGACTTATGCTGGCGAGATTCTGAGCATGAGGGGGGGGCAGCTGCCATGAGACCTTTTCTGTATATATGATAGCACTAGACATGTTATTTATTTGGAAGCTTGGAATATCTATACTTCATGTGACTTGGGTCACAAGGTCCAGCCTGGAAATTGCATTCTCAATACCTGAGGTGTGCTCGGTGGCATCCTCAAAATCATAGGTGTACTCGCTTGCGTCCTGAGTTCGTCCAGAGATTGGGTGCCAAGATCCGCTGCGTCCCAAGTTCAGGTACCCTAGACGGTTGCGTCCTGGTTAACGGTTTGCGTCCTGTGCGTCCTGTGCGTCAGACGCACAGGACGCACTGGACGCCAACTTTTATTTTTACAGATGCACTCCCAGGGCGATCCCTTTGGCTTCCTTTATTCCTTGCGCCAGTTTTTCTTTTATCTCCTTGATGTTTTTGTCCTGTAAACATTCCTTCCTAATATCTTCTTCCAATGTCGTCTGTCTATTTATCTCGTTCAGTGATTCATATCCACTGTCTTCATCCTCAGGTTGGAAATATTTTTCTCTTGGTAAGAGTATCTGTTGTTTTTGTTTGATTCTTTCATCTTCTGGGTCTCTTGGTCGGTCCGTGGATCGTCTTGTCAAGGCATCAGGTTTGCCTCCTTCTTTTCCTGGACAGTATTCCATTTTGAACTTGTAAGTGCTGAGCTTTTCCATCCATCGTATTTGTCGTCCATTTACCTCCTTCGTGGTCATGAAAGGTACCAAATTTTCATGGTCTGTGAGTATCTTGACCGGTGTTTGATTGTTTTGTACATATCTCCTCCATTCCTTCAGGGCTTGAACTATTGCCAATAGTTCCTTGTCGTGGATGTCATAATTGCATTCCGCCGACATCATCGTTTTGTATCTGATGGCCACTGGTCTCCATTTTCCATCCTCGCACCTCTGGGATAGTATGCTTGAGGATACGTATTTTGAAGCATCCATTTCGATCATTGTCTCCTTCTTGGGATCAAAGTGTACCAATATTGGTCCTTGGGTAATTTTGGTTCTCAGTTCATCGAAGGCTTCTTTTTCCTTTGATCTCCAGTCCCATTTGACTTCTTTTTTGGTTAGGTTGCATAGGGGTTTAACCGCCCTGCTAAAGCCTTCTGTAAACCTTCGATAGAAATTGCAGAAGCCCCTAAAACACTAAGTGTCGGTTTTGTTTTTTGGGTACTCCCATTCCCATATTGCTTTGGTCTTGACCGGGTCCATTTGAACTCCTTTTCCATTGATGATGAATCCTAGGTATTCGGTTTCCATCTTATGGAATTCGTATTTGCTAGGTTTGCATCGCATTCCGGATTCCTTAATGTCAGCCATTATGTTACTGACATCTTGTTGGTGTTGTTCCAAGTCTTCAGAGTATATGAGTACATCGTCTAGGTAGACGATACAACATATGTCGACGTATTTGTTGAGTACTCTATTGATTCATCATTGGAAGGAACCTGGTGCATTTGTTAGCCCAAAGGGCATAACCAAATACTCGTATATTCCATATCTTGAGGCGAAGGTGGTTTTCCATTTGTCTCCTTCTTTGATCCTGACATTGTGATTGGCATCTTTTATGTCTAACTTGGTGAAGTATTTGGCTGACGCCAGTCTATCCAATGCTTCTCCAATTAGAGGTAAGGGATATCTATCCTTTTTGGTTATGCTATTGAGCGCTCGATAGTCAATGCATAACCTCAGCTTGCCATCTTTTTTTTTGATGAATAAGATAGGTGATCCTCCGCTGGCGTATGATTGTCTGATCCATCCTCTTTCTAGGTTTTGTTGAATGTATTTCCTTAGTTCTTCAAGTTCCGTTGCTCCTAATGGATATATCTTCCTTTGAGGTATGTTTTTGCCATCTTCGAGATTGATCTCCAGGTCCACGTCGCCTCTGTGCGGTGGTAGCTTGGTCGATTCGTTTTCTTGGAATAGGTCTAAATGATGATGATATTCTTTGTGTATTATCTTGTCCAGTCTTTGTTCTTTGCTTTTGGACCTGCTTTTGATGGCTAGTTCTGTGCTGATGTTGATCTTGGCTAGGTTGACTCCCTCTTCCTGGTAGTTCCATTTAAGGATTCCTGCCGTTTCTCCTTTGCAGTAAAATTTTCCAAATGCTTGAGCCGAAATTCGATTGATCTCGATCCGTGGTTGATCCTTAGTTGCTTTGTCTTGATCCGTACTGCTGAATCCTTTGGTTCCTCTGGTGGTCTTGGTTAGATCCTCCACTTCTTGGAGTTCTTCTTCGTTGATTTTTTCTATGATCAGTTGTGCGATCTTATCGCCTTTCTCCACATTGTATTCCTTGTTGTCCTGATTAACCATTATTACCTTAACTTCACCTGTATAGTCAGCGTCTATCACACCCGCATTGGTGGTGAGTTGGTATCTGACTGCGAGACCGCTGCGTGGTGCTATACGTCCATAGGTGCCCTGAGGTAACTCGATGGCTATCCCCATTGTTATAGTTACCTGCCCAT
Organism: Tuber aestivum; assembly: GCA_900010015.1. Lineage (NCBI taxonomy): Eukaryota > Fungi > Ascomycota > Pezizomycetes > Pezizales > Tuberaceae > Tuber > Tuber aestivum. Next base: position 716,290 of record LN890975.1, read on the forward strand.
TGGCTGGTATCTTGACTTCTTGGTTGGCGTACAGGTCGTGTCCTGCTGCCTTCTTGGACCCTCGTGTGGGTATCTTGGCTCCGTAGCTGAGCTTTTTAACTTTCATCCTTTGATCTTTTCTTGGTTGTACTTGGTTGAACCTTGCGTCCAAATTCTTCTCCAATGCTTCTTCCTCGGGGGTCGCATATACCACCGGCGAACTGTTGAGACACTATGTCATACATCATTCACTGGTAAAGGTAACCTTCCCTTTTTCCCAATCAAGTGTGGGGTTGTGTTGTCTTAACCATGGCATTCCTAAAATGATCTCATGGTGTTGCAGGTTCGCCACTTGGACAGTTGCCACTTCCCCATGGTCTCTGATCTCCATAGGTCCTTCCGCAGTATGGGTAATAGGGCCCATAGCGCTGGCTTTTCCGTCCGCTAGGAAAATCTGGCTTTCCTTTTTTGCTTTCTTGGTCTTTAGTTGATATTTTCTGCAGACTTCTTCATCAATGAAGTCTTCGGTTGCCCCTGAGTCTAGCATTGCATGTATCTTTGTTGCTTGTTTTTTGTCGTTAAGGATGGTGGTTTCGATCATGATATGATAATTGTTATTGTTGTTCGTTTTGTGGCTTAAAAGAGTGTAATAGTTGGCCACTGAGATGGGTTTGTCTTTCGGAGGGTCCCGCAGACCATCTATTGCTGGGGACCTTCGTCTGTTGCCACTATTTCGTATTCTTCTGTTAGGGGGTAGGTAACTCTAAGGTCAAGCGAGTATACACTAGGCCCTGTATTCTTCTGTCTCGGAGATAGTCAAGAAGGCTCGTAAAGATAGAAGTAAAGTAGAACGAATATATTGATAAGATCTCTTCTCTGGTCGCTAATGATCGACTAAAAGCTCGGGAGGCACCTCGATGTTTATAGGAAGCGCGTCTGGGTGGTCGCGCCCTACATCCAATCCCTTACTGACTATGTACCTGCCATACTAACGATTCAGTGTCTTTGAGTGCGGACCACCTTTGACCCTGAATGCTAACTTCCCCGCTCTCTTCCTTAGTGGAGTGATCAGCTCCGTCAAAGGACTTATCAATGACTCTTCTCTGTGCATAGCTTAGAGTGCATGACGAAGATAACTAACTCGACTAATGAGTTGTTATTAACCAATCGTAAACTAGTCTCCGGATGACTCTAGTTGTAGGCGAGCAGAGGATAGTGCGGCTACTTCTCGTAATAGCGCACCAAGACTTCCAGAGGTCATAGCTCAATAACTAACCGACCAATCTGGTTCAAGTAAGTCTTATCTTGTAGAGCGGAGCTCCTTTTATGTTATCCAGTGAAAACCCCTCGGTCGCTTATCTTACATCTCCGCGGAGAGAGGCATGTATGTCCTCTGCTCCGACGGCCGATGTATGGTTCAGTTGTCTTATCTTACGTCAAATTAATTGACGTAATGATAATTGCGACGGGGCCCGGAGTCAAACACGTGACCTTATGCATTTAGTCACGTGCCGCACCGATTACGCTGTCTGAGTATAACATCTTCTTCAATTTCGATTTCCCTTAAGTTGCTGCATGGTTGGACTATCGGGTTCGTTCTCATGTTCGGCTGAGTCCTGCTCAGGTTTGAGCTGGAATTGGGCGGTCGTTTGCAATCCTTAATCATGTGTCCTCCTATTCCACATTTTAGGTATAGATTGTTGTTGCGTCATCCGAGGTCCTCGTCTTTTGCCAGCTTGAGTGATGGTCTTTCCCTGGCTGCATCCAGGTCCCTTGCGTCGCCTCCTTGAGTGGTGGTTCTGTAGGTTCTGTTTGGATTCCTGGGTGCTCCTAGGTTTCTCGTGTTTTTGTGGTTGCTTTGGGTTGCGTTTGACTGGTTTCGTTGAATCCGGTCTAGTTGTCCAAACTGAATTTCTTTTCGAATGGCCCAGAGGGCCATTTCTTCTGTCATGGTAAATCTTTCCTCGCTGTACCTCCATGCATCTTGATAGGTTTTTCTCAAACCTTTTCATGAAGCATCTCATAGCAGAGGCCTCGTCGCACTCCACATCATACTGGGGTAGTCTGAACTCATACCAGTAGTCAGTGACATTTTTTGTCCCTTCGTGAATTTCTTCCAATTTGTTTCGTGCTAATTGACCCAATTCTATATCTGTGAATTGGGCCCCAAACACTGCCTTGAAACTGACCTACTCTGTCCATGGTGCCATATTGCTGACCACAATAGGGGTCACACATTTTAGGGCTATTCCTGCAAGTAGGGTGAGAGTGTATCATATTTTATCCTGGTCGTTTCCTTGTGACCATCCGACTGCGTCAAAGTAGGTCAGGAGTTGTATCATGAATCCTCGTAGTTCGCTTCTTTCCCCGTCATATCGTGGCGGAGTCTTGACTTTGGGTTGTTGTCCTCTTCCCCGTATAGCCTCTCGTATCATCTGTTCCACTTTGTCTCTTGGAATCATTTGATCATTTGCAGGTCCTGCCGGAGTTGGGCCTGGTGGTGCTGCTGATCCCGACATTCTTTGTGGTTTTGGTGTTTCCGGTACTTCGTCTTCGTCTGTAAAGGTTACTCTTTCAGGTGTAACTGGACTTGTTGTTCTTGCCAAATGTCGACTTGCTTCGCTGAGGGCTGGTTCTATTTCTTCCAGTCCAAATCCTGCGTCTTGGACGTCTATGACTCCCTCGTAATCTCTATTGAATGGATCTGTTGTGTAATTGTTAAGTGTCGCGTTATGGACACGTTCTAATGTTATGAATCCTAACCGGGATAGGGGTGCAACAGGTAACGATTCTTATCTTGGGTAAGGTAATAGCTATTAGGCCTATGCCTACGCGATAGTGATAGTCAAGTCCTCTGACTTCTATCTGACCGCACCTATTCCTCTAATCTTCTTAAGTCCTTCTTTAGGACTCACTCGTGCGTCGTATATGAAGAATTGTTTGTCCTATGGGAGGAAAGACTATGCTCGTGTTTTCTTAAGATAAATCTTAAAGAGTGTAATAGTAGGTTTTATTGTAATAACTTAAAGGTAGGAAATCAACAAGAAGAACCTGTGAAGAGCTCATACTTGGAGTCCTAGTAACCCCTTTATATACTCGCTCTTCACCTCGTGTGACTCACACCTTGCGTCACGTCATCCCTGTGACTCATAACTATGAGTCATGTAAAATCCAGCAGACGACTCGTATGAGTTGCTGGACTACCTGCCTAATTCCAATAAAAACATCATAACCTAGTCAGGTGCGCAACTCGCATCACCTGAGTGAAACCCATGACTCATGACTCTGAGTCATGTGCGAAAATCATAACATCATGTGACTCACAATTGTGAGTCACGAACAGGTAAACATAATAACCTATAGCGCATTAATGTACGTCATGTGAAATTCCAACATGGCTAGAGCTCGTAATTTCAAGCTATGTAAAATCTGCCTTGCTTAGTCACAGTTTGTGACACACGGTCTGAGGGTCGGGTAGTCCAAGGCACCCCATAACAGGAACAGGCAAGAATCCGGAGGCGAGGTCTAGGGACAGGCATACAACCAAAGCGAGTTGCACGAGGTTCAGGGGATCAGGGGTCCAGGGTCAGGGTTCAGGGGTTCAGGAGGACGCGAAGTAGAAGAGAGTGTAATTCCTAGGTACAGGTGTCTGGAGGAGATTACCCGATTGCTTGAAGAAAATAAAATATAAGGGGGCACACCCCCTTATATAAGTAGAAAATCCTCCTTGATCACTAATACAAAAGAACAGCCTTGGAGTTGCGCACACCCGCGATTCCTCCGTCAGGTTCCACCATGTTCCTTCGTTTGGCAACCTGTCCCAATCATAATACAAAGGAAATCCTACTATGCAACCAAAGAAAACAATCCTGATATATGCAACCAAAAATCCAATCGTTGTCCCTCCCCTGCGACGGGGTGGCCGTGACACTTACCTCAATGATATCTTGGTATACAGCAAGACAGAGGAAGAACACATCGAATACATACACAGGTTACTGAACGCCCTACAAGAAGGTGACCTTGAGCTCCAGCCACAACAATGCGAATTTCACATCACACAGGTCGAATACCTTGGGTTCATCATCAGCCCTGGGGCCATTCGGATGGATAACGCCAAGGTGGAAACCGGTACCACTTGGCCCATACCTGACTGGGTACGTGAGCTCCCTGCCTTCCGAGGCTTTGGCAACTTCTATCGAAGGTTGATTCGTTCCTTTTCACACCTGGCGCGCCCCCTCACTACCTTGACCAAAAACAATCAACGGTTCATATGGACCTCCGAATGTCAATGAGCTTTCGAACTGCTCAAGAAGGCCTTCACCTCCGCCCCTGTCCTTGCCGACTTCGATTTCCACAAAGAAGTGATCGTCGAAACTGATGCCTCCAACCTCGTCTCCGCCGCTATCATGTCCCAAAAGGATGATAGCGGGCGTCTCCACCCTATCGCCTTTTACTCTCACAAACCCAGTCCCGCAGAATGCAACTATGACATCTACGATAAGGAACTTATGGGTGTCGTCAGAGCCTTCGAGGAATAGCGATGCTACCTACTGGGACGACCGGTAACCATTCTGACAGATCACCTCAATCTCAAACACTTCACTACCAAGAGGCTTTTGAACAACTGACAGGCCCGTTGGTCGGAATTCCTGTCCTAGTTCAACTACCAGATCGAATACTAATCTGGGGAGGTGAACGGCATGGCTGATGCATTAACCCGGATAAAAAACGAGACACCAGAGGAGATGGAAGCATGACAGAACCACCGAAGCCAAGTGGTGTTAAAGTCTCAGCCTCTGAGTTTGTTAGCAAACATTACGCTCCCTACTGGAGCGTCCCCTATTGAAGAACTTCAGAAGAAGGCCTATCAAACTAACATGATTCCAATCCAGGTCCTACGTGCCCTTGACAAGGGTGACTGACACTCCCGGCTCCTATCGCTGAACCAGTGTCAGCCCAATGGGTATAAGCTACTCTACCATGATCGGATTTATGTTTTCCAGCATGATGAGCTACGCCTACGACTGATACGGAACTCTTATGATCGGCCTTCCACTGGACACCCAGGATGCGCCAAGACTCATGAGTTGCTGTCCCGGCACTATGTTTGGCCCAGCATGAGACGGGAGATCGGACTTTTTGTGGCCAACTGTCACATATGTCAACGGTGTCGCACCTCCGGGCATGCACCCTTTGGTATCCTGCATCCACTGCCGATACCTGACTGTCCCTGGGAACATATATCCGTGGACTTCGTCAGTGGTTTACCATGGAGCCAGGGAAACAACGCCATCCTGGTGGTGGTAGACCAGATGTCCAAGATGTGCCATCTGATTGCCTGCCCTACCACTATTGACGCTCCTACCATCGCTGACCTTTACCTCTGCCACATATGGAAACATCATGGTCTCCTCAAGACAGTGACCTCTGACCGAGGCACCCAGTTCACCGCCAACTTCTGGAGAACCGTATGTGAAAGGCTACAGGTTGAACGAAAGATGTTTACAGCCTTCCACCCCCAAACAGACGGCCAAATAGAACATGTCAACACCCTCATGGGACAGTACCTTAGGGCCTTCATCAACTACCCATAGGACGACTGGTCCCTGTGGCCCTCTATGCCAGAGCTTGCAGCTAATAACCACGCCTCAGAGTCCACCGGTTTGTCACCCTTCTTTGCTAACCATGGCTATAGTCCTCGCATGGGTTTCCTAGACGCGCCCGAGGAAGCCTCGGATGAGCCCCGAGCCGGCATCTTTGTGGATCGCATCAAAGATAACCACCACCACCTGAAAACCAAGATCGCCTTTGCCCAAGATCAGCAACAAGAATACGCCGACAGAGGGAGGCTCCCCGCCCCTCACTTCCAGGTTGGGGACCGTGTCGGGCTAAACGCCAAAAATGTCTACACTAAACGGCCCTCCCAGAAGCTGGATGACAAGCGTTTTGGCCCTTACCCTATTGTTGCCCATGTAGGAACCCACGCCTACAGGTTGGACCTCCCCCCTACCATGAAAATCCACAATGTGTTTCATGTCTCCCTCCTTGACCTTGCCTCACACGATCCCCTTCCAGGCCAGGAGATACTGCCGCCACTACCCGTGGAGGTTGATAGCAAGTCTGAATGGCAGGTGGAGGAGGTCTTGGATGCTAAGTTCGTCCGTAACCACCTACGATACCTAATCCGCTGGAAGGGGTATGCAGAGGCTATCTGGGAGCCAGCTGACTCTGTCAATGGGCTCCAGGCTCTGGACCGGTTCCATGAACGTTACTCCCATAAGCCCGGCCCCCTACCAGAGTAGCTCGCCTTAAAATGTCATTACCCTTTCACTATCCATAGACAATGGCGTGAGATGGTGGAGCATCTTGCCTCAAGGGTCTTCGGCATCGGAGAGGGGGGCTAGTGTCACGGCCACCTGGCTACGGAGGTAGAACAGCTATTGGATTTGTAGTTGCATATATCAGGATTACTTTCTTTTGGGTGCATAGTAGAATTTCCTTTGTATTATGATTGGGACACATCGCCGTGCAACGGAAAGCGACGGAACCGGACAGAAGGGTCGCCGCTGCATGCGACGCCAAGAGTTTTCCTTTGTATTAGTGATCATGGAGGATTTCCTTAATATATAAAGGGGTGTTCTCCTTTATATTTTACTTTCTTTACGCAATCTGGTAATCTCCTTCAGGCCCTTGTACCTAGGAATTACACTCTTCTACTTGGCATCCGCCTGAACCCCTGACCCCTGACCCTGATCCCCCAGACCCCCGAACCTCGTACAACTCGCTTCGGTTGTACGCCTGTCCCTAGACCTCACCTCCAAACTCTTGCGTGTTCCTATAGTGGTGTGCCTTGAGCTACCCGACTCTCTGACCCTGTCCATTATATCATCGTCTACCTGACCCTGATTCTCACCATTGTCGCTACCGGGGACCGTGGCCTGGCCATCATCACCAGCCTGGCTCGGATTCGGGTTATTGTCTTCACCTAGGCCTCCTTTGGGCACCGAAACCTGAGGGGTATTTGCCCCCCCCCCCTGCGGAGCTGGATCTGCATTGGGTGCAGGCAACGCAGGATCCCAATGCCTAGCGGCCCTGGGAGCTAGTCAGATTGCATCAACAATAATATGCCTAGAACAATTACTGGACCAACTGGAGACTCCGGACCTGCGCCTTTGCCCAGAAAAGCAGTTGTGAACTTCTTTCCTGAGTCCCTAACAAGTTGAATAATAGCTTCATCGATCTCCTGAATCCTAGGTATGTCAATATCTGCCTGTGCAGTTACAAGGCAATCGCAGGCTGGGTGTAGCCTCCGCATGCCTTTGAAGATGTTACAAAAATCAGCATTTGGGAATGTAAGAATATTCGCAAAGTGCCAGGCTGACATCTGATCTTTGACAGTTTTCCGCCACTCTCCATACTGCAATCTGCCATTCTGATTGGGCGTGAAGTTAAGAGATGCCTTATATTCTGAGATTTTGCAATTCTCAGGGCCCTGAGCTGAAATTACACCAGTGAGAGCTACAGTGTAACGTGTTCACGCCGGGGCACTAATGACACTGTCGGGTACAATAGGAGAGAGGTGACGTCTACCGGAGACTGTCAACTCTAGGCTCGCTAAGGGAGGCATCGGTTGTCTAATAGGGAAATAAAGATAACCGTTCAAACGAGTATATTAGAATTCTGTCTGCTGAAGCCTACCGTTTCCAGAGTAGAAGATGGCGGTCTTTTTAAGTACATGTGTTTGAGTATGATCATGAATTCTCACTCATGTTCTTACTCAATTAAAGCATAACAATAACCAAGTGTCAATCGATACTTAAAACATAAAACAAACTAAGTATCAACCGATACTTAAAACAAAACATAAAACAAAACATAACATAAAACAAACTAACCGAGTACCAGCTGCGGTTACATGCAGCAGGACGCTGATAGGCCTGTGCAGGTCCAGCTAGAGCCTTCCTTTCCTTGGCCACATTCACCATGTAGACGTATTGTACCTTATTGTTTTGAGCCCTTTCGTCTTTGTCAGAACTTTTCAGGATATGGATGTGATGGGCATTGTGGATAGTATATCTTGTGGAAAGTCTTTCTGGTACGACACTCCTGCATTTTTGATCCTCTATTTATACATCAGGGTTCCTAACATCCTAGTTATCGGGAACAATTTTCAACATGATCAATAAGGCAATGGGAACTTGGAATGATGCCGACATCAGAACCAGCCTCTCTTTCAAGATTATAAACTTAGTATGTCCAGCAACTCTTCAAAATTGGAAAACAAATTATTAGTACTAACGGAACAGGATATATAAGGACAAACTCGAACCCATATGCAAGTAAGATACGCAGAGCATGCGCTAAACCCCTTTGAGTATAGCTCCCTTTAGGGGATGCTGCAACCTAGCTCCCCCGAACCACCCAACAAAACTTGTACATTCTGCTCACGTCTGAATACTTGTGTTGCACTTCAAAAGTTTGGTAGTACTCCCTTCCGTAATGCCTTTAAATGTTTTTATTATCGCCACAAATGGGCTCAGGCAGGCCCTTACCAAAGATACCTGCACAGCGCCCATGCCAATCTACTCATTCTTCTCGCGTCGGTCACATGGCCGACCACCTCAGATGGTCCTTTTCGTCAGATTGAATCTGGCCCACTACGCTCCCATGATGCTTTCCACTAGATGGATCAGACCGATTCCGACTATAAGTCAGAGGGTGATCCTATGGATTACTTATCTGACTTGTTGAATCCAGAGGTTACAGAGAAGTCCTGTATGGAATCATGCGTGTCCTCGACACGTCCTCAGTGCCCAGTGAACTGGCTACTTTTCCGAGTCCTGGTGCTGGGAAATCCATTGGAGAGGTGTAGGGATTTGAACGAGAAAACCACAATGTAGTAGAAGACCCATGGGCTCCATTCGCGTGCACACAAGATTTGAAACTTGCCTCTTGGTTTATTGACAGCAAAGTCCCCAAGTTGCGTATCAAAGAGTTCTTTTCAAGTGGCCTTGGTAATTCGGCATCCGTCGGCTAGAGTTCAATGCATACACTCGAGAACCACCTCCGTATACTGGATCCATACAGGCTGTATCTGCGATGGTACAAAGGGAAAGTGGATGATGGCAGGAGAACGTTACCTTTCTTCCACCATAACCTTCTAGACTGTGTCCAATATCTTCTCTGTCAGATGACCTATGGAGAGGATCTTATTTATGCACCGCCACATGAATACGATCACAATGGATACAGAGTATATGCTAAAATGCATACCGCAGACTGGTGGTGGGAAGTTCAAGTACTATACCAATTTCTTTCACCTTTTAACAAAAGATCTCACTAAGCTATGACAGGAAACTATTCCACATAGTGCTACAATTGTTGCAATTATTGGGATGTCCGATCAGACCGATCTCACCAACTTCTCTGGTGACAAGAAGACCTGGCTGGGGTATGTTACGATAGGAAATCTTGCGTTGACTAGGCGTAACAGGTCCGAATGGATGTCTATCCTCCTTCTTGCACTCCGACCAGTCCCTCCTAAGTTTCCCCAGTCAGGTTGAGCAAACAGATCCCAGAGAGAAATCAATGCCGACACCCTTAAAGGCATCTTCGAACTGTTATTTGAGCCCTAACAAGATGCTACATATGATGGCGTCCCAATTGACTGCGCAGATGAGAACCTCCAGAGGTGCTTCCCGATATTGGCTGCATGGATTGGGGACCATATGGAAAACATCGCCCTTCATGGAATAAAGTCCAATGCCTGTCCCAAATGTGAGGGTCATTCACACCAGCTAGGTGCCAACGCGAACACGGCATATCAGGTCCAAGATTATAAGACATAGTAGGAACTCGAGCAGCAACTTTGCGACAAGTCTGAGAGGTCAGATTCAGACCTGACCGACCCCACACTCGACACTGTGGGTGTCAAGATTGGGCGCAACGTTTTCCAGGGGCTCAGGCAGATATCTGTGCCAGACTGGCACCAGCCCGATCTCCTTCATACAATTTACCTGGGACTGTTTGAGCACATGATAGATTGGGTTCAAGGATTTCGCAAGAGACATGGGCGACTGCAAGCATTTGATAATACTTGGAAGTCTTTGCTGCCGTACCCTGAGTTCTTTGTTTCCAAAAAAGCTTACTGTAACCGGAACTGGAGTTCAGTCCGTTCGGTTCAAGGTTTTGTTTTATGTTTTGTTTTATTTGTGGTTTCGAGTATCCTTTGATACTCAGTTTGTTTTATTTGTGGTTTCGAATATCCTTTAATACTCAGTTTGTTTTATTTGTGGTTTGGAGTACCCTTTGATACTCAGTTTGTTTTATTTGTGGTTTCGAATATTCTTTGATACTTAGTTTGTTTTATTTGTGGTTTCGCCTATCCCTTGATACTTAGGTTGTTTAAGGATGATTTGGAAATCCGCCCATGCAGGACATGGACGAAGTTTGTATTTAAAGACCGCTGGTTCCCTCAGAGGAACGGCAGACTTCGGCAGACAGAGTATTTCTAATATACTTGGTTGAACGGTTACCTCTTCAAGTCCCTGTTCTTTGTATCTTTCTCTCGGAGCCTCCCTTGGCGCAGTACGCCCATAGGTTGTAGATCAACTTGTGTGCTACTCCAATCGTACCCGGAAGCGTGATTACTACCCCGGTGCGAACACGTTACCCTTTTTTTAACCTCAGCAAGTGGTTAGAAACTTGTGTGCCAGATCTCGGATCGACAGGCACAACCCAGCGAAGCTAGCACGAAGGCGGCGGAGCCAATAGTGGCCCGCCTACCCCACCTACACAATAGACGCTCTCACAATGCGCAGTGAGAAACGGGTCTCCAGAGAAGGGCTAACGAAGCCCAGGAGACCAGGCCAAGTGAAAGGCCCGAAGGACGGATTTGCCATCGACGATCCAGGAAGACAGCTAGCAAGAGATCAGGCAGCTCAGGATTTCAAAGCATCTAAAGAAGAGTTCAGCCAACAAAGCCTATCCATGCCCAGAGGCTTTCCAGTTACCCCCGGAAAGGAAAAACAACCCGGAACTAGCGCAAGTTCATCAAGACCACCTACAGAAGGTACAGGTGCGGCACCTGGTCCAGAAGACAACGGTAGCAGCAGCAGCAGCGACAGTGAAGGCAGCATGGCAAGCTTAGCAAGAGACCCACCCGGAGGTCCTCCAGGACCGCCAGACCCTCCCGCAGGAGCACATGGAGTTGGTGGCAGACCCGTCAACCCCCCCAAGATCAAGCTCCCCCTGCCTGCGAATTTCTAAGGAAAGGGCGAGGACCTGAAACCGGAAGCTTTCCAGCGATGGGAAACAGCAGTGCACCAATACCTAAGACTACATGGCATCAACATTGAGGAGCATAACACGGGAATGTATATCGGAGCCTTCTGTGAGGGCAGAGCCCTCGATGTATACCAGCAGTGCATGGACGCATACGGCGAAGGAGCCAGAGCAACAAGGGTACTAGAAGCCCTGAAGGAACGATTCCAATCATCCCGCAATAGCGAAGAAATATTCAAAGCCTTCAACAACATCAGCCAGACCCATGGCGGAAAAACAGAACGAATAACCAAGATACCAACAGACCTCCTACTCTATGCAAAATGCATGCCCGGTGGAGCAGTATCGGCTTACATGCAGAAGCGTCAATTCTATGATGCTATGCACCCCCTACTCCGCAGAGAAGTAGAACCAAGGGAAGAAGATGAGGATGACATCCATGATATCATAAAGAAAGCTGAACGGAAGGATGCGATACTGTACGAAACGAATGCCTATGGAACCAAATCCGCGCCGCCACCTCGAAGGGATCGGCAAGACAATGGACCTGGGCCATCAAGGGTGAAAAGATCCAAGTTTCAGAAAAATTCGAAGCAATCCACCAAGGAGAAATGAACAGAAAAGGGAGAGTGTAGCGAATGTGGAAAAACCGGACATATGGCCCGAGATTGGCCAACGAAGAAGGGGAAAGGAATGGCGATCAAAATGGAACACGCAGCGAACTACATAGAACCAGATGAATACGAGGAAGTGCAAATCAATACCATGGATGCACAGTGTTTCCTGGTACAGCCGAAACCCGGCAAGAAGCCCCACTGAGCACTTGAAGGAACCATCCAAATTAATGGACACCCTGCTCTAGTCCTGTTTGATACAGGAGCTATTGGTATGGACATGATCAGCAACACCTTCGCAGCTACGCACGGACTCAAAACCGAAGACCTCCAACAACCACTCCCAGTTGCTATGGCGGTAAAAGGATCCCGCTCCACTAGCCATAAAACTGCAAATGTCTCAATACAGCTAGGATCTGTAAAGTTCCCGGAACACAAAATGCTACTTGGAAATGTAGCTAAATTTGATGCTCTTATCGGGATGCCATTCCTCACCCGGCACAATGCAGTCATCAGATGTGGCGAGTCTGTCATAGAATTTCCAGACAAGAAAGTCCGGGTATCTTGCACCCCGACCAGTGGAGAATACCGAGCCGCAGTATGTGAATCAACGGTCAATGAACTACTGGAAGAGTTTGCCGATGCTTTTCCCGACAAGATTCCGGAGAAGCTACCTCCCATGCGTGCAGAAAACCACCACATCTCCTTTAAAGACCCGAACAACCTTAAAAACCAACCTACTTGCTCGATTCCCGATGCCTACAAAGACCAACTTCGGGACTGGATCAATGAGATGATGAGAAGCGGAGTAATCTACAGAAACCAGGCACCTGGTGCAGCGCCTATGTTTGTCCAACCAAAGACGGATGGGAAGCGAATCAGACCATTGGTAGACCTCAAGCTGCGAAACCGCAACACGGTGATAGACAGTTCCTCGATTCCGAATCAGACCATGATCCTGGAAGCAGTAGGCCGTGCAAAATACCGCAGCAAGATAGATTTAAGCGACGCTTATTTCCAAACCAGGGTGGATAAGGAAAGCGAATCAAAAAACTCTTTCAAAACACTATTTGGAACCTTCATCAGCCGAGTCATGCTGCAAGGACACGCAAACATGCCCGCCACCTTTATGCCCATTATGGAAAACCTGTTTAGTAAATACCTACACCACTTTGTGTGGGTTTAGATGGATGACATCCTAATTTGGTCGAAAACCGAAGAAGAGCATGCGCAGCACATAAGGATGGTGTGCGAGAAATTGCGACCGGAAAAATTCTGTGCTAGGAGGAAAAAGACAACCCTGTTTGCAGATGGGCTTGAAATCCTAGGGCATGTAATCGATGATCCAGGAATTCACGCCGCCCCTGGGAAAATAGAATCTATTGCAAACTGGACCACACCACGAACGCAGAAGGAACTACAGCGGTTCCTTGGGTTAGTCAATTACATCGCACGGTTCCTCCCACACCACGCTACAATAATGGCCCCTGTCACGGATTTAACGGGAAAGGCCGAGTTCGCTTGGATGCCCACACATGACCAGGCATTGAGAAATGTAAAGAGACTAATCAGGGAAGCGGAAGTGGTCCGACCACTAGACTACACCAAAGAGGAACCTAGTTGGTTGATCACTGATGCATCAGATGTCGGAGTTGGCGCCTGGGTTGGCCAGGGGTTGTCGCATGAAACAGCGCGACCGGCAGCGCTCCATAGCAGGAAATTCACCGACTCTCAAATCAACTATGGAACAACCGACAAGGAAGCTCTTGCGGTTATCGATGCGCTCAATGCTTTGAACCATCTCCTGATGGGAAACCAGTTCACAATAGTAACCAACCACCAACCCCTTACTAACCTCAAGACAGAGAAGATCCCAGGACGCAGGAGGACACACTGGATCAGCGAAATCAGCAAATACGATGCTAACATTATCTACATACAAGGGCGGACTAACTATTTAGCTGACGTCCTCTCCCGCATTTATGAGAACCAAGAACTCGAGAACCCCCCCTATGTCCAAGACCACACCAGATCTGAAGACGACCTATCAGACTCTACCGCATTCGAGCAAGAACTCAACACCATGGAGTCAACGAAACCCATCTCCCCTACTCCTACTCCTCCTCCGGACTTCTACACAGAGTACTATGCTGCAGGACGAGACAGCCCTGGTCAGATAGTAGCTGGAAACGACTGGGGCGACACCTGCACCCTCCGACGGACCCCCTCGCCGGACCAGAAGCATGCAGCGATGCATTATTCTCAATGCTACTGCGATCATTGTCCTTACCACCAAACTGAGATTAAGTTTGTCAACAACCACCCCAAACCCTGAAGCCAAACCAGCAAGTAATCGGGATCCACCAACTATGGCTCAGGCTGGGATGAGGAGCAAAGGAAAGATATCCTAAACCTTACCGATGAGCTAATGCCACCCCCGGCCACCTTGCTTGAACCAGAAGCACAGGCACCTATTGACATCCAACACTTAGAGGCAACTGCAAATCTCTACCCTCCACCGACCGAATACCCATCAAGCCCACCCCCGGTGGCCAGGCCCCTCTATAGTAACGCGCTCGGCTGTTACAACACCGAGACCCTCATCTCTGTCATGCCCCCTACCCATGACGAGTTCCGCCGCAATCTATACCAATCCTTCGATGAAGAAAACCTAGGACAGGATGAGGATGAGTGACCTAGCCGTGGAGAGCACATAGAGGAAGAAAGGGATGTGCAGTCAGCCATGGATGACATGAAGGGAACCTTTCGAGCCCAGATGGTCAGGGCCTACTGCTGCGAGCCCCTCTACCACAAAGTTCTTTACAGTGGAAGGACCAGAGACCTTAAACTTTACGAAATCTCAGATGGAATGATATATGCCCCTCCCCGATATGGCAACAAAGTCCTTTACATCCCCGATAGACACCTAGTGAACGGAAAGACGCTTCAGGAATACCTCATCAGCGAAATCCATGACAAAGGACATGCTAGCACTGAACGCAACCTCCACTATACTTCAGAATACCTATACTGGCCGGAAATGCGTGATGATTTCAAGCACTATGCGAAGACCTGTGAAGAACGCCAAAGGAATAAGGAACCAACTACCCTGCCAGAAGGAGATGCCCGGACATTGAAGCTACCGGCTGATATGTTTGAATCATATGCCATAGATTTCACAGGACCCTTTAACAAATCTGGTAGATATGACACTATTCGGGTAGCGCTGGACCACTTCTCTGAATTTACCTGGCTCATACCCACTCTTGCATCTTCAAAGGCCAAGATACATGGGACCTACTGCGGTGAAATGTCTTTACCCCTCATGGCCACCGTCTCTCTATCATTACCGATGCAGACCCGAAGTTCACATCTAAGTTCTGGAGACAAATCTTAACCTCAATGGGAATAAAACACATCCTAGCCGCGCCAGGCCACCACCAAACGAATGGCCAGGTGGAAAGAAAGATCAGAGAAGTCAAGACAGGCCTCCGGAACATAATCAACAAGTGACAAAACAACTGAGAACCAGCCCTCCCGGAAGCAGCAGCATACATCAATGCAATGTACTCTAGTACTATTGACACAGCCCCTTACAAAGCAATATATGGACGAAACTACCCCCTCCTGCCCCGCACCTTGTTCAAGGACTCTGCAGTACCAGCCTCTGACAACCACCTCAACCAACACGAAGCCCTCCGAAACGATGCATATCAAGCACTAAGAACTGCCCAGTTCCGAAATACAACCAAAGCAAAAAAGAAGCGGGGACCCCATCATGCCATCCCCCCCAGTGCCATGGTCATGGTACATGGAAACCTGTTCAGTCCTGAGACCGGCAGAAGCAAGAAACTCCAACCCCGCTGGCCAGGACCATTTAAAATACTAGAATTCGACAGCAATACCGAGAATTATACCATCAAGCTATAAGGACGAATGTACCGACGTGGCAAGGCAGTAGTTCACTCAACCACAGTTAAGAGATGGTACCCAAATGACGATAGCAGATTCCCGGGACGCAGCCATTCCCGACCAGCCCCGCTACTTATACACAACCAGGAGGAATGGGAAGTGGAAGAGATACTTGACCACAGAAAGCGCTATGGAACCGATCAGTTCCTGATCAAATGGAAAGCCTATCCAAGCTCTGAGAATAGCTGGGAGCCAGTGGAAGGAATTGAGAATGCGATGACCCTTGTGCATGAGTGGTGGAAAGGTGACATGCCCGGAGAACGACTACCCTCCACTATTAACCACATAACGATAGCTTGGTCACCTACCTTACCCACCATGCAACGAATACGCGAAGACCCCTCTACCAGACCAGATTTCTGAGCTCCCGATGACGCAAACGAGTTTGAAAGCAGCAGCGACGAGGACCAAACAATGGCAGATGTTATAGATACCTTTATCTAACGGCACACTCCCTATCCGAATACCTTAAAGATGGAAAACTATGAGGAACTGAATGTGAGGCTACGCCATCAGCTTGTGGGACTGTTGGTGGACCGCGGTGCTATCTTACTGGAAAATTACTTTAATACCCTCTTCGTTGATTACTGCCCGAATTGCGAAGACCTACTTGTAGAAGTATGGGAAAGAGCGGCAGGTATCCGCGATTTTTGTGACTTTCATTTCCATTATTCAAATTGTTTTTTGCAATTTCAGATATGTGTATTTTGTATTGGCAATGGAGATTGGGCGCTAGCTGATGAGGAATATGGTGAAGACTTTTAGGAGGATTTTGATTTTCTACATTATTGATTTGTTTAGGTAAACAGATGTTTAGTTTTGGGGAATGTAACCGGAACTGGAGTTCAGTCCCTTTGGTTCAAGGTTTTGTTTTATGTTTTGTTTTATTTGTGGTTTCGAGTATCCTTTGATACTCAGTTTGTTTTATTTGTGGTTTCGAGTATCCTTTGATACTCAGTTTGTTTTATTTGTGGTTTCGAATATCCTTTGATACTCAGTTTGTTTTATTTGTGGTTTGGAGTATCCTTTGATACTCAGTTTGTTTTATTTCTGGTTTCGAATATTCTTTGATACTTAGTTTGTTTTATTTGTGGTTTCGAGTATCCCTTGATACTTAGGTTGTTTAAGGATGATTTGGAAATCCGCCCATGCAGGACATGGACGAAGTTTGTATTTAAAGACCGCTGGTTCCCTCAGAGGAACGGCAGACTTCGGCAGACAGAGTATTTCTAATATACTTGGTTGAACGGTTACCTCTTCAAGTCCCTATTCTTTATATCTTTCTCTCGGAGCCTCCCTTAGCGCAGTACGCCCATAGGTTGTAGATCAACTTGTGTGCTACTCCAATTGTACCCAGAAGTGTGATTAGCACCCTGATGCAAACACGTTACACTTACTGTGAGGTTACGCAGTAGCAAGGGAAAGAGATGAGGAATTTAGGGAGATGTCTTTTAGCAGTTTTAGCAGTGGTATTGAGACTGCGGAATGGTGTGTAACAGCTACCTTTCAAACGTGCGCTTGCTTGCATCGGGTCATTACTCAATTTCAGTTTGATGGCACAATATACAAGTCATACATTAGAGCCTGTAGGTTATATGAAACAATATCTCCACAGGTAGCATGCCACCAAGGATATCTTCTTAGAATTTCGAATGTCAAAACAGACACAAGCCGAACTTAAGGATCAGGTCTGGGTGATATAGCATCAGCAAGCTCAGTTGAATGAATGTCACGCTAGGTCGAAGGTACAGAACATATATGAGCAGCATTACCAGCATGAGGACAAGCAATGAATGGAATTGATTCAGTCAAAATGTCATTTCAACTTCATCAAGATGCATCTGCTATCTCACTTCCATGATTACATATACCAGTTTGGAAATATTGCTATGTATTCAACTGAATTTGGGGAACTGGTGCATAAGGATCAGATTAAGGACAGATGGCGATGATCAAATAAAAACAACGCCTCCCGGCAGAATCTGAGTAGCTATAGCCGACAACATGTGGTCCTAATGAGGCTTTTGAACCTAGATTCATAAAGACACCAAGGAGCTCATATTCCCGCAGACATTGTCAACCTTTTGAACAAAACCAGTACTGGACCTGCACCGGGGGCTGAGTCCTGTTTGCGAGTCCTGAAGGGGCACCATGGTAATATTGCATGTCTGGTTAAATTTTGCAATGTCTTGAGTATCACCACTGAAAACATGAGTACCGAATTGATCTGATATAGCTGCCAGTCACTGCCCATAGAGTGTCGCCTCCCCGATGATCCTGCTATACTTCGACTCCTTCTCATTGAACTACTGATACAACTCAAAATCCCAGTTTCCGCCTTTCAGAAAACCAATATTTACAACATCCACCACTCGAGATCTACGGGATCCGGGCTTTTTCAAAACCAGGCTAGTCGGTATGATTGGGTTTGGGTCCAGGCAGGCAGGGAGCAAATGTATAATGCGCTTGGCCGCCATCTTTCGGGAAAGCTCATGGCACTCATCAAACTCAGAGATTGTAGGTACCAGAAGACAATACATCGACCCGCTTGTGTCCAGATATTGAGTGCTGTTAACTGTGGGCATCCGTCAGAATTACACAATCTTGTCACTGTTCAGCTTACACCTGATGCGAGAAGGTTTACCATACTGGACATAGCCACGATACTTGGGCAAGCCCACCTGGTTCCCGAGGCAGAGGGCGATGGCTGGTCAATAGCTGCATTGATTTAAGGACGTTCAATGCAATATGTTGACAAACATTGTGCAGAGGCATTGATTATGTGAAACTCAAAACTTCTAAGACCAGACGCGAATCCTCCTACTACAAATAGGCAATATGGGCATAGAATGACGGTTTCTAGATAGCAAGCTGTATATAGAAATAATAGGATATGATTAAGACAAAGTGCTGGAAATCAAGGGTCAGCCGGAAGACCTGCAAACCCGCTGTGACGGACCATGACATGCTTGCCCACCAGGCGTCGTTGATATCGTGGATAAGGAACGTGAGGCGGGCTCTGATATCTATTGGCTGGATATGAACATCACGGTAACATAGGAAGACACTCATATGGATCGCCACCAGCAGACAACATAGCAGAGCGTAATCGGGAGTGTAGTGAGTGTTCCATTTCAAGTCAGACATTATGCTGAGGTGGTGAGAGTAGGCAGGAGGAACTGGCCGGATTGTAGGAATGTTGTGCAACGTCCTTAGCGAACCCGGAGAAAAAAGCCAGAAGCGGAGCGTCAGGAGGGGGTGACACTAGGAGCTCATCGTACAGGTTTGACAGGAGGGTTGGCTACTATAGGAAATCGTCCGGATGTCTTGGTGACAGAGGGGGGTGCCAGGCAGGAATCCTGAGGATGGAGGGCGGGGCAGAGCATCAGCTGGTGAGGCAGACGCAAGGCCACGAGCGCAGTGATTAGAGCGACAGTTTTGCAGTAGCGATATAGGGATGTGATCCAGACGTTGAACTGAGGGCCCAGAGGCTACCGGAGGCGAGCATGCGTGGGGAGTGGTAACCAGACGCCGGGGACGTAGCGGGGCGTCGGGGCTGGAAGCCCAGACACACAGGATGGAGTGGGGCATTGCAACCAGAATCAGGACACAGGGGACGAAGGGGGGTGTTGGGGCTGGAAGCCCAGACTCACCGGACAGAGTGGGGTATTGCAACCAGAATCAGGATGCACCGGACGCAGAAGATACAAAAAAATAAAACTTGGCATCCGGATGTGCCACCCACCCATCAGACGCAGAGTTTTTTTTTGCTGATGGATATTAGAGGGAAGGTTAAGGCAGGGAAGTGGTTGTTGGATCTTGAATTTATCAGTTTGGAGGATAGGGAGCGGGATCTAAGAAAGTTTGGTGGAATACGAGATCACGTGGTTGGAATTCTACAAGAATTGGGCCACCAGTTGGAATCAGAGATGGCAGAAAAGGAACTCTATCAGAAGTCCAATCGACACCCCTGGGGAATAAGCAAGCTCTTTAATACCACTGATAAGTGGCAGCTATCAGTTGCCAGAGTTCTTAATGGAGCTGAACTCATTCGTCTCCACAATGCCTGTATTGCCAAGGATGTAAAAAAAGGCCCTCCACCTCCTGATCTCCAGAAAAAAAAGTACTCCTAAGCGCAAACCCACCAAAGCCCCCCCTATCTCACATACACACCACCGATTAGAGTTCCGAAAATAGTTGTATCCAATACTCCAATAGTTATTTTTATTGATTCGGAGGTTGATAAGAGTGAGTTTGAGCAGCTAAGTGATAATGAGTGGAATACACCTCATTCAACTCCCTGTCGTACTGGCAGATCTACTGTCACGGCCACCCAGTTATGGAGACGGAATAGTTATTGGATTTTTGGTTGCATATATTGGTTGGGATTTCTGGTTGCTATGCGAAGGATTTCTGTGGTACGTGATTGGGACATGTGGCCGCGTGATGGAACTTGGTGGAACATGGTGGAGACATCGCGGCTGCGCGCGACGCCAAGAGGTTTCTTTTGTATTAGTGATCAGGGGAGGATTTTTCTCTATATAAGGGGGTGTGCCCCCTTATATTTTATGTTCTTTACGCAATCTGGTAATCTCCTTTGGACACTTGTACCTAGGAATTACACCCTCTTATTGTAACGGGGGCTCCCTCA
>LN890976.1:38138-151277 GCA_900010015.1 Tuber aestivum
GGACATAAAAGAATTGTCAAGTTACTGCTGGAACGGCAAGACTCCCGAGCCCAATTGCCCCGACGAACCCGACCAACTACCACTCGAGTGTGCTGCTGTCAAAGCCGGTGGAAGCTCAGTTGAGCTACCGCCAGAGCCAGAATATGTCGACCTCAACCTCCCCAATGAGAATGAACCATCACAGCAAAGGCAGAGTGGCCAAGCCACCACCATAACGGGAAAATGTGGACCCCCATCATCAAAATCTGAAAGTGCGAACACCACTCAGGGCTGCTGTGAAGGGGCACGAAGGCGGCTGGGCCGCTACCGGAACAGGGAAGTGCCGATCCCAACCACCCAGGCGGGGTCGATCGAATGCCACCCACGTCTGCTATTATCGCGCACATGAAGGAGTGACCCAGCCGCTACGAGGACCGGAAATTGTCAACCCAATCACCTGGGTGAGAATGACCGACCACCCGCCGTTATAAAGGCACACGAAAGAGTGGTTAGCCCAGTGCTTGGGCGAGAAAATGTGAATCCCACTTGCCCGTTTGTGAATCCTCGATCACCATGCCGTTTGTGTATGCTGCTACAGAAGCACATGAAGTGGTGCTAAACCTATTGCTGGAGCCGGGGGTTGTCGGCCCTAGCATCCCAGATAAACACGGCGGTATCATACGCCACTCTCATACGTTAATAGGGAGGGCCAAAAAAGCAGTGAAGCTACTCCAAGCCCAGTCATCTATTGAATGCGCTGATGCGCAGTGCTCCCACCAGCAGTGAGGAAACCGCGATTAACTAGAAGCCGGGGGTGCTCTGCCGCTTACGCTCACATCGATTACGCTCACATCACCAGGGATTACTTCTCTTCTACTACCAGCCCTGCACGACCTCGTGGATCCCAATATAAACCGCTCCGGTAACTGCCATCCTGCCTCTCTCTCTTCTTTTTTTTCCCCTTCCGGGACCCCCAAGCCAGTCCTATACCTTGATCTCGAAATCCTCCCGACCACCGCTAACGGGTGTCCTACCTGTAAGTAGATATACACCCTCGAAAACCTCTGAATATTTTCTAACGTTGACAAATGAAGGTTCGCGATATTCTGTTCCTTATGTTTGGCATACAGCAACCGGCGGATTGTTTCACTTGCTAGCTTGCACCATTTACCTTATCCCTATTCCCGATCGAATAGATTCCTTGTTGCAAAATCTTCTTTCCTATACTTTACTTTGTGTACTTACTTCCTCCTTTTCTTCCCTTGCTAGCAATAGACCGATAGATGTACAGATAGATAAACCGCACATAGACTATCCTTTCCGCTAGCATTACCCCTCGCATAAGCATTCCCGAAGCTACCGTAAAAAAAAATCAACTCCAAACCTTGCTATTCCGAGGTGGCACTGTTTCCGGTAAGAATTTGTACTCGATTTACTCATCCTCACCCCAAATATTCCAACCCTATCGAACCCCTTCCCGTTTTCTCCATCTCACCCATCATATAAGTTATCTTCTGTCCATGCGATGCTCAACCCGAACCATTAAATCAGTGAAGGCAGCAACCTAAAGAAGACATGCGATCATACGCCAGCCCCTCAAACCCACCACCACAAGCACACCACAAACCCTAGTTATGATACATAGAAATCTGTTGCTACCCATACCCAATTCATACAACACTAGGGAGCCGCTTGGCGCATCAAACCGTGCTTACCACACTAACCAATTACTGGCCGCAAAACCGCCATTTCTAACTATTTTTATTGGCCAGCTTTCCAACCATAATTTCCTAAGTGTGGTTTTCCATCATACCAAGCTGCCCATAAACAGCCATAATCGGTGATATAGCATTTGGGGGCTGCATTTCCGTGGGAAGCTCGAAACAAACACACCTGTGAGTAATCCACCAGCGCCAGATATAGCCCTTGATTTCTGGCAGAAGTAGGGAAAGCACACGTCAGGTTGTCGCTGTCACGGTATCACCTTATCAGCAGCCGTGCATTCTCAGCCGCCGTAGGAAGCATGACTCCTGCCATCCGGCTATCCCACCATGATAGCCTACCATGCTATAAATTCTTGATCTACTGTGTCATACCGCAAGCCCTCATATCAGGTCCCAATGTCCATACCTATCTTACCCATCAGTCTCCTTTCCAGCTGAACCGCCTTCAAACTCCCAACTTTTGTATTACTACTGGAGCGGCCGACGGACTCCGATACCGTTGACCATACCCCGCAGCACCGTGCTACGGTGTATAGCACCGCACTATCCCACGCTACGAAGGCAGAAGCCGCACATAGGGAATGAGGAACCCCCCCTTCTTTCACCTCAATTTCCTCAATTCAATTATTCTGATCATCCAGCCCCAATCAAAAACGGGAAACCCAAAATGAGCCAACCCCCAAGTCCACCAGGCCCGGCGGCCAGGGAAAAATTCAAGGAAATCTAGAAAGAATACAGGAATATTACCAAGAAATAATTGAAATAAACTCCATCGTAGCACACCACTCACCTGTCTACCCCCCCGACCACAATTTCAAAGTGTATGATACATTATGAAAAATGTTGCGTGACACTGGCCTTGGCAATGGGGAAATACCTCTCCACCTCACCAACGGCAGTGCACAGTCCAGATGAGCAGGAGCAGGAGTGGGGGGGTGTGGAACCCAGCCCAACAAGCCCCAGCATCCGATTCTGCGCACTCGCCCGGCAGGAATTATTCCCGGACGCGGCCGTCGACAAGAAAAATGGACAAAAAATAATAACACTAATAATGATAATAATCAAAAATGAAGTTGGATACTCAAATGTACTTATGCAGGCCAAAAATCTTCATCCAGTGCCCACCTCCCAGAAACCCGTTAAAAAAAATCTGAATGCATTCCCAATGAGTGATATATCATGATTACAACATCCCTTTGAGCCATGATAACTATTATAATAGGACATTGCACAAATCCCCCCAACTCAAAGACTTTTTTTTTTCCCCTTTATTTTCCCACCATTCTATTGAATTTCTTTACTATTCGGTATTCTCGTGCTTGTCTATTCCATTCCAAACTACACTTAGAAAAAAAAAAAATTCAGGGAAATGCCATGGGCCGAAGCATTTCTCCAGTCCAGCCTGGAAAATCCCCGTCGGAAACTCGAGGCCAGCCACCGTCCGGATCAACCGAAGAGAACTCGGAAGGGGTTGTTTTTTCTATTTATTTATTCCCTTTATACGATATAATAATATTATAGAGAGGAGGGGAATCCGGATCTCTGGGTGCAGGGTCTCTACAACCAGGGGAATTATAAGTATGATGTTCCTTATCACAAGGCGAGCTATGACACGATATCATAACAGTTACGTCTGTAGCCACGCTTTTGACGGGGTCCGCTCAAGGAGATCCCCAAATATCACGCTTGCTTTTGGTAAAACATATGGCGGGGCGCCACTCCACCAATGGTAGCGGTTAGGGCTGTTTTCTCTCCAACGGTTGGTGAGCGGGTTCTATTCTTGGAGCTGTATTATTATATCAGAGGTATGATATGATATCCTATCAGATGAGGTTTTCTTCAACCGCGGGTGTCTGCGCTGCTTATGATACGGTGCTATCTGTGCCGGTACTTAGGGCTATTCTTGTGTCTCACCGCGGTATCACATGACGGTCTGCGGAATAATAAAAAACATGTATTTATCACATTATATACGTAGACTTGTAATAAGTGCTCTGTGTAAGATAATCTTATCATAAATTCCTCGCGTCATAGCTGTAGTGATCGGAACTACGGGTAACAGCTTTCGTGATTGTGATGCATGGCAGTGTATGCATCTGTTTTGTTTGTTTTTTTGCTTTTTTTTTAAAAAAAAAATAGTTCAACTGCTTGTTTTATTGTCTCTGGCAGAAATGCAGTGGAATATTACACAGGAGAGGGAAAATTAAAAGCAAGAAAAAGCAAATTTGTAAACCAGGCTCATGAACAAGACAGAAAATTCTGTTTGGGAAGGAAAAAAAATAAAAAAAGGTATAAAAGCTGATAGAGTAACAAATCGCTTCTCCGATGCCCCCAGTCAGAGTATCTCCCCCTCCCAATCTATCCCATCAACAACATCCTCAACTTCCCCTCCCCAACGTCCCCTGATCGCTGTAATACACTCCTTAGCGCCACCGCCAATACCCTGCACCTCTCCTAGCCATCCAATCCACTTGGACATGGCTTCTCCAGCGACACTCTCGATCCACCGCACCTCCCCGGGTAGCATCGCCAGCGCGAGTAAATCCCCCGAACCCAAAAAGCCCAACTTCCGCAGTCCGTCCATCCAGCCCTCCTCCCCACCCTTCGCGAGTGAGGCCCCTTCAAGCAAGTATTTCCGTATCCGCCCCTTCCTCACCTCTTCCGTCCCCTCACCACGATTTACCGCGGCAGCATAACGTGAAGCAACGGTATGCAGAATCTTCTTCCAAACAACTTTAGTAATCTCCTGCTGGTTGAGGGTCTTATCGTGCGTGCGTGCGAGCTTCGTCATAAGGACGAAGCCTTCCATCGGGTACTTCCAAGCGAGACTGTCTTCGCCCTTTTTAGGATGCAGGAGGACATCTGTTACCCACGCGCCTACGGGCCCCTTGTGATCATCGCCGGCGAGTTTGACCTCTGTCAGGATAATGTCCCGCGTGAAGGTTAGGGCTGCACGGCGTTGACGGTTCTCCTCGCTGCCGTCTTGCGCGGACCAGGTCTTTTCCAGGCAGTTTTCGAGCACGGCGAGAAATAGGACTGGCAGGAGAGGGGAGGGGTATGTGTTTGGAGTGCCGAGGGCCGAGTGCAGGACGCTGCGCCAGAGCGCGGAATTGCGAGTCCAGGAGACGAGTGGGAGTGTTGCCGTGGCGGGTTCTCGAAGTGGGGTCTCACGCTGGGCGACGAGAAGGGTGCTGCAGTCGTGGCAGCACATCCAGCTTGATACCACGTCGTTATGTGGAGCAGAGCCGAGGGAGAGGGGAAAGTGGAGGGGTTGCGGAGGGGACGGAGCCGGGGCAGTCGGGCGTTTAAAGAGGATAGAGAGGAGAGCGTTTGATTCGAAGCAGAGACTGCATTCGCCTAGGAATGCACCGGTGACGTCCAGTGCTGCCGCCGGTGGAGTGGGTTGGCGGGGAGGCAGCGGGGCTGGAAAAGAAACGTTAGAGGGGCTCGGGGGTCCCCGTGTGGATGAAAGTGGGGATGCAGAGGTTAATGTTGAGCTGCTGAAACCGCTGCGGGTGCTACGGGTCAGCGATTCGAGAGCAGCGTCGATTGTGGTGTCTCTCGGACTCCTCACGGTAGAAGAAGGAGAGAAGTGGCGCTGTCGTTGCTGTCGTTGCTGTTGTTGGAATTGTTGATACGGTGGTGGTAGTTGCTGTTGGTGCAGTGAACTATTTCTCCTATGAGCTTCGCGGAGTTGTGCCCTTAGCACATCAACATTCGCTCCATCCCTACCACTACCCCCACCGACACTCACCCCCCGCAAGGCTTGTGTAAGCTGTTGCACCGACTGCGCTGCTCTCCCATCCACCACCCCGCCCGGGCTCTGTGGGAACCCAAAAGAAGGAGTTTGATTCCTCTGCAACCAAGTCCTCGCACTCCCGCTCTGTCCCTGAGCTTGCGCGTTCAAAAGGATGCTCTGCAAATGGTTCTGGTTCCCCAATAACTCCGTGACCTGAGCATCACTAAGGTCCGTATCAAAAAGCGTGCTAAAATTCACTCTAAGACCATCCGACAACGCGATCTCCTCCGGTGACAACTCCAAAGGCGGCGGTACGACCAAATCCCGGAATGCGGTGCCAGGGAGAATAGTAGGCAAGTCCGACCAAGTGGTATTATCGCCGAGCACCACTCCCTCACCGCCGGCGGCGCCAAGTCCTTCAAAGCACCCTTTCGCGGCAAGTACGTAGCAGCGGCCATGGATTTGCACATCCTGGTACAGTAAAGCCGAATGCGGCACGGCCGCGAACGGTGACAAGCCAACGGAAATGTTGCATTGTGCGGGCATCGACGAATCCGTGCTCCCGAAAACCACGACGACGACGGGGACCCCGTGCATCCTCTCCTGTGCCAAATGGGTCGAGAAGCGCCGCACCTCCCATTCACTAATGTCCCCGTCTGTCAACAGGAACCAGACTCCCGACGAGCGCAGCGCCGCCAAGTGCGGCCGCGAGAGCAGTAACGAAACGGGATTGGTACCCCCTCGGGACTCCAAAAAGCGAAGGCCCGTCAACGCGCATGGAGCCTCGGCTTGGTGGTTCCAGGGCAGGACATGTACGTTTTGCCGGTTTTCTGGGAGTATTAGTTCGATTATGCTGGACATAAACTCAGTCTCCGTCCGGAGAATCCGGCCTGCGGTGGAGCCGCTGACGTCGACTGCGAGGGTAATGTTGCATTGGGAGAGTGGACGGGGAGAAGTAGGTCGCGGCGCTGGGGGTTGGATTGAAGCCGGGGAGCTTGGAGCCGGAGGCGGCGAATGGAATCCTCGAAATCCTGCTTGCGATTGCGGGGTCGGTGGTGTGGCTCCAGGAGCTTGAAGCGGTCCACCCCAACCGCTTACCGGGCGCTGCGAATTCGGGTTGTTCCCGCCTAGCAGTAATGCGGGTGGTAGATTCGCCCAGTGCGCGGGCCCAACATCGGACGGGGAATTGGCATTGTTGTTGTCGCTGGTATTACCGCCATTGAACCGCCGTGGACCCCCGCCTGGGAGCGGGCTGAGGAGAGGGTTGTTAGAACCCCCCGATCCAACTGATCCCGGAGCCTGCGGCTGCGACTGCGACTGCGGCCACCATTGACTGCCAGGCCTGAATGTCCTCTGATTCCGTGAAGTATTCCCCCCTTCACCCCCGCTCGGCAACTGCGAGAAGTGCCGCCGATGCGACATCCCCTTATCGCTGGAGATGGAAGGCGTCTGCTCCTTCCTCCCCACAAATTTAATACAAAAAGAGCTACCTTCCGTCGGCTCAGTACCGGTACAGCAGTATATCTAACTCGTACACAATCTTTCCCTTCTCTTCACTTCACTCTCCTCCCCTGGGGCTTTTCCGTATGAAGAACGATGTGGAGATGACGAGCGCGGGGATTTTATAGCGAGGGGTGTGAGTGATGAGCGAGGCTGAGACTCTCGACTGACTCACTTACCGCACTGTCCGAAGAACTGCCTTGAGTCTTGATTTTCCAAGCCAGCCCTCTGATTGAACAAGAGTTCCCGCAGGGGTCTCTGGTTGGTTACAAGTTAATGTGTAAAAAAGTGCGATTTTCGCCCTCAAGGCACCTGTCCGAGGCTTTCATTGCAGGGGGAGAGTCCGGCACTGGTACGGTACAGATATGGCACAATACTGGTACCTGTGAGATTCCAAACCGCGGTTTATGAGCGCAGCACCGTACACCATTGATACCCTTGGCAGAGAAATGGCTCGACGGTTCGTTCCTCTGCCGTGATAGTAGGGTGCCGTACCGAACCTTCACATCTGCAAAAACACGCGCGTTCCCTTCACACCTGGCCCGGGTAACCGATCAAACAGAGCAATCCAAACGCGAACCAGGCCCACCACAACAAACACAATTCAGGAGCCCCGGTCTATGTACCCCAATGATACCGGTGTTCGGCCCCGCACTACGAGTGATAATAAATCCTAACTAAATTCTATTAAACATTATGGTAAGTTGCAGGCGGTACCTGTATCCAGTGTTGTGAGGACCCGTCAGCGCCAAGTGCCTAGTCATGAACCTGACCATGGCCAGTGACGGACGGGTGGACAGGAATAAGGAGTGACGGGGGGTGATAAGGGTCACCAAGGGCTTGGCACCCCACTGTGAGTTCCTGCTAGGATAGTTATTTACGATACAGATTAGGAATTTTAACCCTAATCCTTCTCCCCCCACTAGCACCCGTCACGATGATCGTTCCCGACCCCAATCACCTTTCAAACATGGGTGACGGGTCACGTTGGATTTGGGGGTGACCACCACGTCACTCACAACACTCTCTTTATCACATCCCCTCTCGCACTGTAAATTTACCCTACCGATATCATGCTTTGACAAGTCGCCGTGTTTCCGTACCGGGGGACCGTGAGGCGAAACAGAAGCTTAGCTGACGAAAAATGTTGTGAGTGGCACTGAGTGCAGCCACTGAAACGACCCGTCTTGGCAATCATTTTTCTCCAACTGGCAAACTGATGAAAGAAAAGGAAAGAAAAAAAAATGAAAACCTATGAAATTCCGCTCTCACACACTCACTCCGGTTGGCTAGCCGGGCGACCCGGGGGACCAATGAGGATGAGTCCGCATCACCCGCTCGCAACAACCCGCTATCAGCACACTTCTCTCGGTATACGGTACGCACACCCATCGTCGTAATGCTCCGTACGATATGACACCATATGATAGACTGCCTTCCCGTCAGCCGTGAACTCCATCAACTTCCACCGGCATGATATTATATGACAACAACCGCCCGCAACTACGAGCCCCTGAGTCCAAATTTAGGTTTATACGGGATCACACAATGTCGTCTATACCGTTTTTTTTCAATTCTCTCTCTCTGAATCTATTCTAGCTATTGTTCCGGCGGTTTCTTGATTAGGTGTTTTTGCATCGTGACGCGTTTGATAGCGGCGGAGGGTTTTCTGGGTTCAGGGTGTACGCGCACTTTTGCAGTTCAGGAAGGTATGATATGGTTTTTTTCGTATGCTAAGGGCATAATACGAATACCATACAATAGCATTATAATCTATCCAGTACCGCATTATTTATTCCACCACCAAAGTTTCTATAACTATTGCATTGTAGTCCCCAACACGCAGTAGCCATGCGCGGCTATCGCTGCCGGACGTTTGGAGGCCTGCCTGGGTCGTGGTCAACTTCTTTGGGGTACGGAGCCACAGCACTGGCACGATAGGTATGTACAAGTAGCAGCGGCCGGGAGGCATCCGAAAACAAGGGATTTCCACACCGTATGTTTCGCGAATCCCTGTCCTTGGCCATCGTATTTCTCCCCCACCGGTACCCCGCTTTGCCTTTCGTGGTCGTCGATCATACAAGTACCGACCCGTACTTGAGTAGCATGAAACAGCACAAGTGGTTTACCCCACTTTAAATATCTGAAACTGTAGCACAATGCCTCAATCTCGCACGAGGACAGCATTCGCACCCGGAAGGTCTTGCCCAAGCATTATAACGTGTTTCCGCCAATTCACTGTATTATACTATTATACCGGTGCTACCGGTATGATACCGTACTTCAGAAGACAAAAATACCCACCCGACACGAAACAACCATCAATCGCGCACCACGTCTACGAGGCGTCCCTCGATAAAAATGGGATTATTGACTCCAGATTAAGCTAAGCTAGTGTAAAAACACAGAAAGAGAAAGACAGAAAGATAACAAGAAAATACCGAAAACAATCCACCCGCCAGTCCCCCCCTCCCCCCAACTACAACTTTATCTTAGCGGCGTCGTAGCACAAGTCAATGAGGCAACTAGAACTCCAGGCTTGTGTGGGACAAGAGTCATAACAGATTTCACCATTCTTATTCGTCAACTCCGTCAGGCCAGCCCAGGGGCTCTCGTTGATGGCCTTGCGGCATCCGTCCATGCGAAGGTTGATCTGCTGGAGTGTTTCGATGTTGGGCGGGCTGAAGGTGAGAAGCGCTCTAAGGTAGAAGCCCGTTGGCCACAACCATTCGGGGCCCTGGTGGTAGTTACGACCCTTTGAGGTTGCAAAATCGTCGCTGTCCTCACTGTTGCGGTAATACGGGCGATAGTCTTTGTCCGTGGGGCTACTTGCTTTTAGTCGGTTATCAAGTTAATATTAGGTGGCTAGGGGCTTACTCAAGTGTGGCCATCCCAGTTGGTCCTCGGAGGACCTCGTCGGCTATCTCAAGACATCTAATCGCATGTTTGGGAACAAAGAGGTCTGGTGCTACCGTCATTGCAATCGCAAAGTTAGGCCTGAATTGGTAGTCCTCATACTCTTTCCCCCCGCCATAAATATCCTTATATATCCCACGTCTGCCGATGAGTTCAGGCTTGATGGAATATTTGGAATCTTCTGCCGGGTCCTCAGGGACATAGTAGAGCTTTTCAAAGTTCTTCTTGAGCAGGTCCGCCCACATGCCAAAGGTGATGACCTTCCCCTCACTAGTCTTCGCACTATCCCATTCGTATAGCTTCTCCTTTTTCAGCTCTGTTACCCACTTCAGTGTGCTATACAATAGCCCCGTGATTTCAATCGCTGCTCCATCTCGGGGGGTTCCTATTTCCACCATTAGCTCCTACTCTAGGTCTTCCACAATATCTTGACATACCCGGAACTCCCTTATTGCCAGCTCTTTCGCTCTCTCCCATCTTGTCCATCCACGTTCCGCAATTGAATTGGCTTCCTCCCTTGATTATTCCTGTCGCCCAATCCGGTTTGACGCCGACGGTAAAGCCCTCCCATTTCATTTGCCTGTCCAAACCCGGCCCAGCGTTGGCTTCCAGGAACTCGAAACCCAAGGCATGTCTCTCCAGCGCCTCCTGGACAATCTCAGCGATAGTGCTCTCCCGGCTGTACGCCCGCGGATCATCATAGTTGAACCAGGTATCGTCGGATGGGAGGAATCGGCGCTTGACCTTCTGCTGAAGCAGCTCAATTCCGTTGGGAACAATTTTGGTGTAATCTTGAACAGCCTGAAGATAGAACCATATGCTGTCGCGGGCGTTGTACCTGGGCTTCCTTCCGCCGTCCAGGAGGTTGGGGATCATCCCATGTTTGAGAACCGACCCGAAAGCCAAAATGTGCTCCTTCGCATCTTTATACCTCCCAGTCGCCAGGTAAAGACCACGGATGGAAATGAAAACATCTCGTCCCCAGCAGCGCATATAGTCGTGTGAAAAATGTGGCAAGCCCGCGGCCATGCAAGCAACCTTCTTACCGGGCCAGAGAGAGGTAGAATCCATGAGACTGCACCGAAATGTCAGAAACGATTAAATTCGATGAGAAGGGTAGAGCAAACCCAGTCATCTGCAACGACACGAGTGACAATCCCTTCAAGAATGCTGTCCCCTCCTGGATATCTTCGGTGAAAAAACTTGTAGCCCTCTCAACAGCAGCAGTATACGCCGTTTGTACAACCAGCGCAAAATATCTCGGTAACAAGAAGCCCGGAACAGATCTAATCCGATCAAATCTCTCTTTCAACCACTTGGCGGGCCCTGCAAGACCTTTGTTACCACGAGCTTCAAGTTTCTCCAACCTGCCCACAATGTAGTCGAGTGCCCATTGGCCGTCCCTGAGATGCTGGCAAATAGGATGTGCAAGATCATTGTTCCGGATAACCTCCTTCAACACCGACCACCACCCCTGAAGCCCTGCGTAAACCAAAGCTCCATACCTAGGAATGTTGTAGCATCCATCCCGGTTATCGCTTGAATCCTTCTCCTCCGACTCACAGCGATAGAGCACAAAGTTCAAGTCCACCAAACTCGTGTTGGCGAATGCCTCCTCCGCGCCGCTGGTGACGAACTGAGCCAATGACTCTCCGTCGGTTCCGGGGATCCAGGTTTCGAGCAGAGCGATACTTCCGGGCGGGAATTTTTCCGGTACGGTAATTGTGGTCGTGGTTCCGTGGTCCTCAATCTTAGGGCTCTCCGCCTCCGCAAGCTTGGCCGGTAATCCGGTAAGATAGTCGGGCTCGTTGAGCACTTTCTCCTTCTCTTCGTCACTACCGTCCGCCACTAAAGTCCAGCTTCCAATTACCTTGACCTTAGTTCCGGTAACGGTGATTGGGTTAAAATCGCCCCTATGATCTCCGGGGCCAAATGCGGTATGCGCAATCAGGAAATAGCCCTTGTGACTCTTGGGATGTACTCTGTGGACCGTGACGTATTCTCCCTCGTGGTGGACATGCATCTCCGTGAACCCATCTTTCCCCATCTCAGTGTGAATCCGATTGAGGAGGCTCTTGACTTTGCCAATACCGGCAGTTGTTTCATCGATTTTTTCCGGCGGTGGGTAGTATATTCTTGGCTCTGTAACTAGATTGAGCAGTTTTGGGTAAATCTCGTCATAGCCCATCACCGATCCAATACCGCAGTCGCACATTGCAACCAAAGCACCATTTGGGAGCGTGTCCTGAGGAGTTCTCTTCTGGGTGGGCGTTTCATTGTCGTGGGTGCAGTCCATAAAAAGGGCGTGGATCGGGCTTGCCGTAACAGCTTTGATAACCTCTCTGCTATCACTAGCCCCATTGACTTTCGGCTTGCTGGATGGCGCACTGGAAACGGTGCTACCCTTGACTACAAGCTCCTGCCTAAAGCTTCCGATTGGCTTTCCGCCATGCCTATGCACAAGCCTCGAAAGTTCTCCCGGACCCCACGCAACCATCGCTTCGCGGACAAGACTTCCGAGCCCCAGGTGCTCAACAAACTTTCTATCCTCGTATTCACTACCAGTGAAAAGCTCGGCGACAACGTATAGGTCTTCCCGAACCTCTCTTGCGATATCGAGGAGGTATTGGCCGACGTGGATGGGAGTAGAATGGCAGTTATCGATACGGAAACCATGGAAACACTGCGCCATAAGTTTAGTATAGTCAACCATAAACTGCCATAAGAACGGATTGTCTTCCGGCTTATCACCAAATCTTAACTTCACACAGTCACCCCACACGATGACTTCTCTTCGCAGGTAAGATCGTGATTTTGGGCCAGCAAAGTCCGCAACGTTGCTCCAAATCCACCCATTGTTGGCCAGCGCAAGACTCTTGGGATCATGCTGAGCGGTTATCTCGTTCTTCGGCAGTCGGGTAAAGTAAGTTTCAATGATTGGGCTCTCCTTGGTTATCTTGCCCATCTTGGGGCCGTTCGAGTCAAGTCGGAGGTAAGTGATGCGATTGTAGATTTGTTCCAGGATTTCGGAGCAATCAAGGTCGTATTCTTTGTAGAACGGGAGATTGATCTCATCAAGAACTTTTATAAGGGCTTGCTTCGCTTCCTCAACCTGCTTTGGTTTCTTGGGGTCGGGGTTGCCGCATTCCAAAGTGAGGAAAGCTGCACCGATCACAGGGTCGATTGTCCGGCTGTATCGTGATCCAAGCGTATCTGCCCCCTTGAGCCCATTCTTGATAAGAAACTGTGCCTTATCATGCAAGGATAAACCCGACATGTACCCAGCAGTATCGATAGGTTTCGAATTGCCCTTTCCCGAGATATATGCCTCAATAACAGCACCCGCAGCGGCCTCCACGTTGACAACATAGAACTCCCAAAGTTTGAGTGCCCCGATAACGTGAGTTTTCACACCATCCATAAGCTTCAGTAGATCCTCCTTTGTCTCAAGCTCGGTAGGAGATCCTAGCGCTTCGAGGTGATTGCCAAAGTCCAAAAGGGCGGTGTCAAGCTCATACGCCGCTTCGAGCCAAGGTGCGGTTACCAGATTGTAACCAGATTCCGGATGGCTCTGCAGCCAAAGAGAATTGTGAGCGGTGTGATTCCAGACGACATCGGTCAGACTGAGCAGTCCATGCTGCTTCTCCATCCGATCAACAATCAACATCACGTCCTTCGTACCGTTCGGGAATGCTTCCGGATCGAATGCAAGCTGATCATATATACTGTACGGCGAATTCGATTCGCCACGGTGCATCATTGGAGTAAAATGAACCATATTATACCCCTTCTCAGCGATATATTTCATGTACCCATCCCATTTCGAGACGGGGCCGAGCCATTTTGAGACTACCGAGAAACAGGACAGGGAATCGAGAGCTAGGGGTCCGCCGTTTACGGAGAGGCGGGCAGCAACGGTAAACCAGTGAGTGTCGGTCCTCGTAGCCCCGGATGGATTCGTTGGCGATGATAGTTCTTTCAGGGATGGGAGAGGATCATAGGTGATGTAATAGCAAAAGGTGCCCGGCACAGCGATGGGAACGTCAATTTGAAGAGTTCGGGAAAACGAAGGTGTGAGTCTGCAATCATCGATAAACATTAGCACCCACCGCGGACGACCCAAATGTTGATTCACCTATTTCAATACCGGTAGCCAATTGGTCCCGAAGAGCCGTCGGGGTGAAAGAAATCACACATAACCCCCGCGGCCGCCACGTACGGAAAAAGGGACATCCGTGAACCATGCAAAAAACTAAACGGGAAACAAACTTGAATTCTCTAAATTTATTTCTTCCAAAATTTTCGCCCTTCGCAGGGACATTGGTCCACAAGCTCCCATTGCGAGTTATCGAGCTCGCGCCCTCAATAGCGATCCTCAAGGTGTAAGGCTCCCATGGGGGAGGAAGACCGATATGATCACCGGCAATGTCAGGGGCACCAGTGTCGGTGAGGGGAAGCAGATAAACAAGGGGAGGAGACATGGCGGTATAGGAGTGCGAGGAGGTGGGTTGAATGAGGAATCGAGATGGAAGGTGGGTATACGGACGAAAAAGAGGGCGAGGGCGGGGGGAAGGATAGAAAGGGAGCAATACCAGAGATGGGTGGAGGATGGAAAGGGATAGATAAATGAAAGGGGTCCGAAGGCCTGAGAACACGGAGCAGGCTCACAGCCAACCAAGATATTATCCCACTTTAAACATACAAAGTCCGGAGAGGTGAGGGGGGTGAAGGTTGGGGAAGCAGCAATTCGGGTGAGGGGTGGTGAGGGATAATCATCACAATATGCTATCGAGTAAACATGGAGGGGGGGATCAAGAGCTGACTCTCCCACCCGGTTGGACGGGGACAGCCAAAGGTAGAAGCATGACGAGGATCGAGTTTCTACATTCGCATCGTCTGTGATGCTAACCATGCGGGCGTGAATTAGCCTGGGAGAAAATGGATAGGGGGGTTCTGAAGCGGACGAGGGGCTGGGAGGTTGGAGCCGCCGGCAGACAGTGGATGAGATAGGAGCATAGTAGAGGTGTAGTGGAAGATCGGGCAGAGGAAAGTGCGGTGCACATTATACCCGTGCTGCCGGTATGAAGTGCACGTCCCGCGATAACATACAGCATCTCGAGTAGGCACAGATAGGGAGGGTGTGACAGGTGGGGAGGGGAGGATGGGAGGGGAGGACTAGGTGGGGAGCAAACCAAGCGTGTCAACTGTAGTCGCCCAACCCAACTTACGGTCCAGAGGACGGCGGAGCATCATGGGTTCTCGCGAGGGGAAGATGTATTTTGGAGGGGTAAATTCTGGTGAGACAACCATGACTTGGGAGGGGAAGAGGCTCTGCAGCAGGCACCTACCCGTTCCATATTGTGACACCTCGGCCCAATCCCCGCCAATGCCCTTGTTATGCAGGAGGATACCCCCGGCGTTCCGGCGCCGGGATGAGAGTCGTGAGAGAGGCGTATCGTCCAGCACAGCATCGGTCCGGTGTTTCTCCTTGCAAATTCTCCAGTCCGGCTGTCCTCGGATGTCCGTATCGGTAACCCCTGACGTCCAATCTTCAACCTTCCCGCTGTAGTCCGGATGTAAAGTTGAGTTCAACCCTGTGACTGTTTGAGACTGGAGGCTGAGTGGCGGAAGTTTTTGTTTTTTTGTTTTTTCGACGATCCGCCGTTCTCGGAGTGCATCTGCTGGGAAATTGGCCCAAGCGTGGAGGAAATCTTTCATTCCCGCCTGATCTGATGACACGCGCCAATTATGTTCCTGACTAGATGCAGTGCAATTCTCAATTGGCTGTATGTGCTCTATAAGGCTGCGCGGCCCCCCCCTTGCCTGGTGTCCTCGAGCACCGGTAGTAGACCCTCACGCTCCACCCCTCCCCCTCTCCTCTTCCCCTTTACATTTCTCCCCCCACACTGCTCAACCGCCTTCACAATAAGTGTTATTCTTACCCCCTCCAGTGGTTTATCCCACTGTGTCCCTACGGCACTCTAGACTCCACACCCCACCTCACAAAGGTGGCTTCCTCCGAGATCTTACTCTCACGACCGATCCAGTCCTCGTCAGCATCTCATACACCCCCTGCGCTCCGAATTTTTCACTCAAGAAGCAATTGCTCTCCTATCCATACTGTGACCCGGGAAATTAGAATGGGCTCCACACTCCCTTGCCCTCACAGTGAGGAATCATCTGTTCCATTAGCGAGCAATCCTCTCTCAGTGAACTCTAATTCTCCCGCCGTGGGGTCTCGGAGAGGCCAGTCAACGAGTGACGGTTCAATTTATATTCCAAATGGTTGCCGTGATATTTTTGACCAAGCCAAAGAGCAAAAATGCCTCTCATATTCTCACAAGAGCAGCAGCAGTCTCGGAAGTGGGGGGAGTTCCTACCGCTCCGTGTTTGGCTCCCCCAACTCGGACAAGGTTTCTCCGGTCGATCATACGCCTGCTCCTGGGAGCCAGACCAGGCGGTCTTTAACCCTAAGACAGGCCAATCCCATTATTGACCACTGTCTCACACTTCCGGATGAAACTTTCGTTCGAATACTTTCATTCCTGGACCATCGCTCACTGCTCGCTGCCAGGTTGACACGCAAGTCATGGAACGATGTGTGTGTAGAGCACAAATTTCTCAAGTTCCCTCCCGTGTACCGACTTCCGGTTGAATTGGTACAGGAAATTCTCGGCTCCACATCACCTCTTTCCTTCAATGCATCCAGGCATGTATGCAGGGCGTGGTACCTCTCTGCTCTCGAGCCGTTCCTTCTCAAACAGCATCTTGAAGAGCTCGGCTTCCACAATGCTGAAGCCTCAGTGAGGGATTCCCAAAATTCTCGCTACCTCGTCACTCGGCTATCCCGCGAGTGCTCGCTGAGCCCCGACAATACTAAGGGCGGTGGTCTTCGCAACACCGCAATTCTCGACTTGTCGGAGCTGGTTGCTGCTAATCCTGCTAATTTCACAGTCTCTATATGCGGTTCCTACGCCTTATTGAGCGAGGGATGTGTTGTTTATGTTTATCACTTGAAGTCTACGCTAGAGAGGTGGATGGAATACGTTACCTCGGTCGTTTGCCCGCGGAGAGTACTAGCCGTTAGCATGGATACAAGTAGTCAAAGATTCGCTATAGCCATATTGCTCGTACATCCTCTCAAACTTCGCTAACCCCACTGAATGCTCACTAACGAAATTATGGATTAAAAGGACGGACGTATGGGAATCGTTCACGACGTGGTGGAGCAAGAGACAAAGAGTACTTATCGGAATATATGCAGTGAAGAAGATCTACCGAGGAGTGTCGCTATCTGCCCACAGAGACGGTGTGTTGCTTTTGGGTGCCATGGCGGGATTGAGCTGCATTGTGAGTATCTCCTTAGCCCTCGCTACGTTCACCAATCGGCATCTGCATCTAAGACCTCAAAGTTCTTGAACGCTTGCATTGTCCAACAAAATGGGCTACGTCCGCGGTTGATCATGACTGATAATTTCTTCTTAGGGGTTGATGCATTAACAGGGCAAGATCTCAACCGATGGTTCCCATTGACAGCCCCTTCGGATTTTTTATACTTTCTTCCCCCCCGACGCGGCATAGATTCTGCTAAGAAACTGCGTCTCATATCAAGTGCTGTCCACCCCAGGGATATGAGCCCCCTTACCAGGCGCTTCGATGTCAGCCCGGACTCCCGTGCCCTTTCAGACACCTGGGAGCCAAGAGCTGGCCAAAGTGACCATTTCCAGGCTGTACCGTTAAGTGATGGTTCTCACATACTATTCATTGACCCTGAAAGTGGGGGGTTATGCCTGGGCAGTGATGCACCGTTGGGGTATGTTCCCGCTCCCTCTGTCCCTCACCAGGTAACTGTTGCAGGGGAGGGCCCGATGTCTGAGGTACGCATGCTGATAGGGTATTCCCCAACAATAGCGGGCCCACAAAGCTCCTGCGAAAGATTTGGTTGATCCCACCGGGAAGCGTCGTAGGGATGATGACCGAAAGGGAACGCAGTACCAATGAAAGCTTGGGCGCCTCCCATGACCAAAGGATCGGGAAGACCGTCCGACCAAGTGTATACGCTTCAGGGGCCAGTATTAAGCATGGTGTAAGAGTTGTGGCAGCGTACGATGATCACGTGGTACTGTTTTCGGTTCCACCGGATATCTTCTACAGCCCATTTGGGGCAGAGTCCACCGGTGACCAGCTCTCTATCCCGAACCAGCACCCCACAGGCATCCATATTACGAAGGCCCACGAGCCTATCCGGATAACCGGTTACTATATCGACTCGGTCCCTGGACTGGTCGACCTCGCTGTGCATAGTGGATTTGCTCTGGCCATTTATGCGTTTTCTGCCAGTGGGAAGGTGCACGTTTACCAGCTTAAGAAGACTGATGCGACTGTCAATCTGAAAGACCCTTTTAAAATGACAGCTACTAGGTATGGGAAACTAGCTATTGGCCGTTCGAATGGAGAAGACTAGACGCGGGAAATGGGTCCTAGAGCAAAGGATTTGTATGGCTTTCTGCCCCGGGGGCAAGGGCGTCTTGCGAAAGCAATGCAGGTTGTCAAGTGCTGTAGAAACCACCATAGGGGATTCTCTGAATAGCAGGCAAGTGTGCCAACTCTTTCAG
This sequence comes from Tuber aestivum, assembly GCA_900010015.1. Classification (NCBI taxonomy): domain Eukaryota; kingdom Fungi; phylum Ascomycota; class Pezizomycetes; order Pezizales; family Tuberaceae; genus Tuber; species Tuber aestivum. Next base: position 56,612 of record LN890976.1, read on the forward strand.
GCGTGTATGGGTATCGTTAGGGGTTGAGCCTTAATAGACTTTCTCTTTCACCGCCATAGTGCTCAATAGTCTAGTCTTTTGTTTTTGTTTTTGACTGAAATGAAGCCGAGCCCTTCTGGCGAACCGTAAGGTGGGTGATAATTCCACCCCTCAACCCCCCAGTAATCTTTCCTCATCGTATCCTTGAGTGTCAATGGAAGAATGACGTCCGGAGAAAACTCCCGAGTGAGAATTTGTGCTACGAATGGCAAGTAGGATGGAGCAACTGTCACAATAGGATAGCCATCGCTTTTGCTCTATAGTACTTTTGAGGGCACGTCTGGCTACCGCCGGCCCCGAGAGCGCCGAAACGGCAAAGCTCGAGTTGTGCTCGTACAATACCGCGCACCCCCAATTATTCCAAGTTACCGTAGCACACGGGCAATCTTTACAAATAGAGTTGACGGTAGCACTACACTTCTGACACGGACGAAAGGCAAGCAATGCACAGTACTGTGTCCGTGACCATGCATGCCACGAAAAACTAACCTTGTAAAAGCTATCCAAACATCAAGAAGAAAATGTCCGCACCTGGGCTCAGAATATCTATTTCTAGACATTTTTTCGGAATCGCTCCGATTGGGGGGCTCTCTATAGGAATCCAGAAGCAGTTTAAAAGTGGTCTTGGCATATCTTCCCTTCAAAATCTAGAAAGTCGACTTTTAAATTCTAGACTCTCCAAAATCCGGACCTCCCCCCTCCCTAGTTCAGATATGGGGGGTTCCAAAGCCTGGAAACCTGCATATAGCACAACTGGTCAACCGGCAGCAAGGTCACAGTTCCCCACGAGTTGAGCATTATTTCCCGATATCATACAGAAAACGGAGGACCGACAAGCCGCTCTCGCGATTCGACTGCGCGGAAAATTATTTCCTATCATACCTGTGTCTTCCAGGTCTCACACTTGTGATTTCATCTTGCAGGATGGCAAAAATCCATCAATCCTGGAAATCGCTTTTCCCCCCTACGTGAATGAGCCGTGATCCGGATCTATTTCCCTCCACCTCTCGGATATCCGGACTCTCCATGACAACTCGATTGTCCAAAACACCATCGCCGGGCCCATCAGATTCTCGATGTTCTGCCTTGCAAGGCATGAAACCGGGCTCACATGAACGGAATATTTTCTCCCAAACCTTGGTAACCCCCACCCAGGCCAACTCGACGAAACCAGAAGTGAACTGTTGCCCCGTGTGGGGCTCTACTGTACGATGCGGTGTCACTCGCGATACTATACCCCGTGGGGGGGGTTCCGATATTCGGTAGGCCCGTCCCTCCTCTCCTTGCCTCTGCCGCTATATACAGGTACCTGAGCGTGATGACTCGTCCCAGGCAAGAAGTATTGTGATCCGGGGATGGAGGCTTTGCAAAAGTTACAGCTAAAAGAACAAAAAAAACAATGTCCGTGAGTATCACAGGCTCACTCACCACTCGTATTTTCGGACACTTCTTGCTTGGGAGGAGTATCATGCGGTATTATGGTCGTTCCCTCCACCGCCAGGTATTGACACCTTTGGAAACACCGCACGCATCTACCGCGGACACATAATGAGAGGTGTAGTGTTGAAACCGCTTCTTTGGAGAAGTGCCCGGTGGACCGCTGGGCCGCAGAGGGACAGGTCTCTGAGATTTTTTTTCCCCCCCTCCTTTCAAACACGGGAGCGAATGGCTCTATCAAAGGGTCGCGGTGTTCACCTGGAAACGAACCACTCGGCGCATAAACCCTCCTGCACACGCTGCTTGCTCTCCTCACCGCTATTATGCTGGGAATGCGGGAGTTGTTGTCCTGTACGATATCACCCTCGCCCGCCGGGTACCAGTACGGTTGCCTTGAGCGAGAGTTCCTCATACCGGTACAGCTCGAAGGCTGTCCCTTGGGCCGTCTGAGATGGCGAAGCTAAGTCTGGGTTGGGCAGCAGTTAGCTGAAGCGGGTCCGGAAATGGCCTTCTTATGTCTTTCTAAAGCTCAAATTACTCAGCAGCTTGGTCAGGTCGAGTACGATACCCGGTATTCTCAGCCAATCGGAAGAGAACATTGCCTTTCAGAACGGGCTAAGCGTCCCTGGTAACGAATCTTACCGGCCCAAGGGATGCCTTCTTGTGCGTCCGCGGTAGCTATTCCGGATGGGGTGCTAATACTTGGCGTGGAAACACGAGTGCTATGGTACTCGTACTGTTCTGTCTCGGCGAGTATCCAAGCTTGGCACTAGATTGCGGGTGGTGGGGCAACTTTCAGCTGACCAACTTGCTTCCGACCGTTTTTTTTTTCTTTCCCCCCTGTTTCACTCTCCATCCAAACTTTTCTCCTCCTGTTTTCTTCACGGCAACTACGAATCCCTCTCCGAAGACAGAAGCCCTTCACAGTGACCTAATAGCAATCACTGGGACTTATTTAACCTGGCAGTTCGCGCAATGGCGGTAAGTTGGTTTCTTTATCTCCCTCTACACCAGCTTTAACATTGCAATACGATTACCTCTACCACGATGCCTGGGCGGTATTATTCTCATGGGCATTCTCCCTCCTCACCTTACAGCCACTTTCGAGCTAACGATGCCCCTCCGGTCGTCAAAAAAAAGAACTACTATATCGAGAATAAGAACGTCGGAGATAGGACCAATTCGGAAGATTGGCGTATCTGCGGATACAATCCATTGACCCCGCCGGACCTACTCCAACATGAGCTTCAACAGACCAGCAACTCAAAGGCTACCGTATTGAGGGCCCGCGAAGAGACTGTTGCCATTCTTCACTCCAAGGATCCGCAACATCGTCTCCTCGTCGTTGTTGGGCCATGCTCCATTCATGACCCCATTGCGGCTCTCGAGTACGCCAATCGCCTTCTCCCTCTCAAGGAGAAGTACCAGAATGAGCTCCTCATCGTGATGCGCGCCTACCTCGAGAAGCCGCGCACTACCGTCGGGTGGAAGGGGCTCATTAATGACCCGGATATCGATGGCTCTTTCCAGATCAACAGAGGACTCAGGATTAGTAGGCAGTTGTTCATTGATCTTACCGAACTTGGCATGCCACTCGCTAGTGAGATGCTCGATACCATTTCCCCGCAATTCCTTGCGGATATGCTGAGCGTCGGTGCTATTGGTGCCAGGACTACCGAGAGTCAGCTACATCGAGAGTTGGCGAGTGGTTTGAGTTTCCCTGTTGGGTTCAAGAATGGAACCGATGGAAGTTTGGATATCGCAATTGATGCAATTGGAGCGTAGGTTCTACCCTCCTTTTACCCGATTGCCTAAAGCTGATGTTTGTATGCGGGTAGTGCTAAAGGCTCTCACCACTTTTTGTCTGTTACCAAGCCCGGTGTCGTCGCAATTGTGGCCACAATTGGCAATGAGGATTGTTTTGTTATTCTCCGCGGCGGGAAGAAGGGAACGAACTATGATGCGGCAAGTATCAAGGATTCAAAGGAGAGGCTCCGCGCGAAGAAGACCCAGGACAAACTTATGGTTGATTGCTCTCATGGTAACTTCGCACCAGTGTTCCTACTCACCGCGAGACGCTAATCTTGCCCCAGGAAACTCCGAAAAGAACCATCTCAACCAGCCCAAGGTCGCTGCTTCGGTTGCAGAACAGCTCCGTAACGGCGAGGACTGTATTATGGGTGTTATGATTGAGTCCCACATCAACGCTGGCAACCAGAAGGTGCCGGAGGAAGGAAAGGCTGGCCTCAAGTATGGGGTCAGCATCACAGATGCCTGTATTAATTTTGAGGATACCGAAGGCGTCTTGGAGATGCTTGCGGATGCGGTCAAGGCTAGGAGAGAGCTATGGAAGAGCGGGCCGGATGTCGACCTCGCCGACAGCTGATTCTGTATAGGTCCGGCGGGTGGGCTTTAGGGATTTGAACTTTTGTCTTGTTCTTTTGGGTACCCATGGCTCCTTTAGCTGTTTTCCGCTTTGTCAGAAAGCGGGGTAGTCTCGTTCCCGAAATTTCTACCCTGTGTTATTTTCCGTGATGTGTTCAAACTCTTTACAGGCGGCTGGTTTTCTTGGAGGGGAAGGGGGTTTTCTTCGCGATGAACTTTAGAGAATTAGATTAACAATCGCACAAGTACGATTCTGGTAAACTGTCTAGGTAAAATTTGGGTATTGTAATTGGAATTCTTTCATACCGGTAATTTGGAAGAGAAAAAGGGGAGAATAAACCGTCGTCCAGACCGTGATCTTTGGTGCAAAAAGCGTGCCTTTTCCCATTTGCGAGGTGCTTATCATATGTCAGACAAAGGTATTGTTCCCAACCCTTAGCCAATCAGAAGGCCCGCATACCGGTATCCCCTCCATCCGGCTTTCAGGAAATTTGAAACATCTCATCTTTCCCACCTCCCCATCAGGCCCTAGCCACTTGGATCCATCGTCACCTCGCCTCTCCTCTCCCTCCAATACCCCTCCCCAATCATACGTGACCTGGACACACAATGTTCTCCCGATCGTGCCTTCGCTCGGGAACGGTCCTCAAGAATGTGGTGAGACAGTCAACCAGGGTGATTCTCCCTTCCCCTCCTCAATTTTCTCCCACCCCCCCCCCTCCTTCGCGCAATCGCTAGTATCTAATGGAACGCATTTCCACAGAGAACTACATCGACAAATACAGGCAATGCGGCCAATGGCGACAGAGGATTGAACATTGCCGGCACTCTATCTACAATTGCGGCGGTCGGAAGTATTGGATTATACTATCAGCAGTATGGATTCGGTTTTTCGGAGGCGCACGCTATGACCATGGCTGAGGAGGGGTACGTTGTATACCATTTGGTGTTGGGTACTAGTGACTAACGGTGATGGATCAGGTTGCACCCGCCGCATTACCCGTGGGAGCATCAAGGTTGGTTAACGACTTTTGACCACCAAGCGTCAGTGCTCCCATCCCCACCGGAGCCCTCGGGATAACTACTGACGAACATATACAGCCTCCGCCGTGGCTTCCAGGTTTACCGTGAAGTATGCGCTTCTTGCCACTCCCTCTCCCGCGTTCCGTGGCGCGCTCTAGTCGGTGTCTCCCACACCGTCGACGAGGCCAAGACCATGGCGGAGGAGGTTGAGTACGATGACGAACCCAACGACGTTGGAGAGATCGAGAAGCGCCCGGGCAAACTCTCGGATTACGTTCCCGACCCGTATCCTAATGAGCAGGCTGCACGTGCTGCTAACCAGGGAGCCTATCCTCCCGACTTGTCCCTCATGGTAAAGGCCAGACATGGCGGCTGCGATTACATATTTGCACTGCTCACAGGATACCCGGACGAGCCTCCGGCCGGGGCGGTGGTTCCAGAGGGGTTGAATTTTAATCCCTACTTCCCAGGAACCGGTGCGTGTCCCCCCGATTCGTAAAACAGATTTATGGGGATGCTAAGATGTATTCAGGAATTGCCATGGCAAGAGTCCTGTACGACGGCCTAGTAGAGTACGAGGACGGAACCCCGGCCACTACCTCCCAGATGGCCAAGGATGTTGTCGAATTCCTAAACTGGGCCGCCGAACCGGAAATGGACCAAAGGAAGAAGATGGGCATGAAGGTCATCATCATCACCACCGTCCTTACGGCGCTCAGTATCTGGGTTAAGAAGTACAAGTGGGCTCCAATTAAAGCCAGAAAACTGGTACCTCTTCCCCCTTCCCCTGCACTCCACTGTCGCACCACTAACAATTAAAATCCAGGTCTACAACCCACCAAAGGCATAAATCCCCCCCCCCACAAAATATGCTTTAAACCTAAAATAGATTGTTACGTAAGCAGCAATGGGGGAAATACCGGCATCTACTGTGGAGAGCGGGGGAATGTCAGATAGAGATTTTATTAAAAAAAAACCGAAAACGTATGCAGTTGTTGCTGCCGTTCGCTCTTTTCCTTTTATTTTTCATTTTTCATTTTTCATTTTTTCTCTCTTTCCCTACTTTCTATCCCGCTTCCTCTGTGCCGTTCAAGTGTACAGCTATACATCCTTCCGGAACTACCGGCGTACAGTACCTGGGCTGTCAAGGCACCAGTATGGGGGGAAGGGAGGGTGAAGACACAATTGCATCAGGTTGCTGTATACACTTCACGAGCAAGCGCACCCGGGCTATGATGCTCGGTAGCTACCGTAAGGTACCCAGTGATGTTTAAAATAATAATCGGGACAAGGGGTATCTAACTGGAAGAGTAAGTTAGGTTGCGGCTATTTTCAGAAAACTAGGAATGATAGCTCTGGAGGCATTTGCTGTGCCAAAAATCGCTAAAAACCGGTAGAATGCATTGTTGCACCCTTATTACTTCTTCCTGATCTTTTCCCCCTTCCTTTTTTCTGATTGACCGAACGCCCACTCAACATGCTGGGATGTCCTGGTGGCGGCATGCTTTTCCGGTGGTGGCAGACTGTACGGGTATTGTACTGTACTAGTACTCGTGCATTACTCGAGTACTCAGGTACTGCGCTTGTATTTCTAGCATACCGGTATCATACCGTACTCGAGTACTCGAGTAAAGTATCATATATACCTGCCGCAGAGCCCGGGGAGGTTTTTTTTTTTCTCCCCTCTTAGTGTGCATTACAGTAATACGGTAGAAGGATTTTCAGATACCCTCTAACCAGATACCGGTAGGAGTGTTCACAAACAAAATCCATCCATCTTCCTCTCTTGCCACAGGGCGAGTATCATTGGAAGGCTCGATTTTGACATCTCATGAAACCGAGGTTCAATTCTTATTTTTATTTTTTTACTCAACAGCCAAGCCCGCAAGATGGAAAAAGGAAAAAAAAACCTGTCACCGGAACTTTATCATTCGAATCGTGATTCTGCGGTCTGCGGGTCAGCCTCATCCTCAGCCTCAATGGCGAAAGAAATTTTTCCAGGGCACGCGGGTAGATTATAGTACTTGTACTCGTACTCGAGTACTCGAGTACTCCTACCTTAGGCTGACCCGTCCACCGAATTTATGATACCCGAGAAGGAAGGAAGGAGGGAAGGAAGGAGGGAAAGAGAGTGTTCTCACTTGAACCCACTCGCACTGTGAACCTCAGGATAAGTCTACAGTACCAACAATACCGGTAGTACTGAGTATTGCACGAGAAGATCCCATCTGCAATATTGTATCATTCCATCGATCCCCGTGCACGCGACACAGAAACAGGCGAGGGAAAGAAAAAGAAAAAAAGAAAAAAAAAGAGAGCTCTTTTCACACGTGTTCTGTTTGTCCATCGAGTAAAAAGGAAAGGGAAGAAAAAAGGGCAAATTTTTTTCTTCTCCTTCTTTTCCTCCTTGGCAGAGATACGGTACGGTACTTAAGAAAGGTGAGCAGAGGAATGGAGGAGGGAGGGAAGAGAAGACTTTGTTGGCTAGTCCGCATATTCGCGTCCCAACAAAAGTTTTTGCTTGCCTGTCTTGATCTGATCCTCGTGCCCTGTCCTCGTCATATATATTATGGGTTCTGCAACGGCTGTTCGGAGACTCAACCTTTTGACTAGGACTATAGGGACTGGAACTCGGATTGGAAGTATGAAGCATCGTGTTACCGTTATCGGGTCAGGGAATTGGTGGGGATTCTCTCTCTCTCTCTCTCTCTCTCTTTTTCCTCCCCCCTTTCTTCCTTGATTCCCGTGAGCTAATTAGGATGCGGATAGGGGGAGTGCAATTGCAAAGATTGTAGCGGAGAATACGAAGGCTAATCCCGATGCTTTTCACGAGGAGGTCAAGATGTTTGTTATCCTGGGAGCCATCCCTCCCTCCCGCCTTTCCTCGAGTAGTATGACTGATCGACTGACTGGTGATGGTGACGATGGCAGGTGGGTGTTTGAGGAACAATACCAGCTCCCGTCCTCGCACCCTCGCTACGACAAGAGCAAGCACTCCGGGCCTCAGAGCCTGACCAGCATTATCAACTATATTCACGAGAATCCAAAGTACCTTCCCGGCATCACTCTCCCCCCGAACCTGTTCGCCACGCCGTCGCTCCCCGACGCCGTATCCGAGGCATCGATCCTGATTTTCAACGTGCCGCACCAGTTCGTTTCCAGCATTTGCCGGCAGATCAACGGGTCCTGCCTGCCCTATGCTCGAGCCGTTTCCTGCATCAAGGGTGTGGATGTCTCGCCGGATGGGATTAGCTTGTTCTCGGATACGATCGGCCGCAAGCTAGGAATCTACTGCGGGGCCTTGAGCGGCGCAAACATCGCTTCCGAGGTGGCGGCAGAAAAATTCTCCGAGACAACCGTTGCGTACGCTCCCCCGGAGGGCCCTACCGGTGACTTTCCCCAGGGCCTGACGCCAGTCCCCGAGGAGCTCCCCGCCGTCGATCACGTGCTCCTCAAGACTTTGTTCCACAGGCCGTACTTTCACGTCCGCGTCGTGAGCGACGTTGCCGGTGTCTCCCTCGGAGGAGCTTTGAAGAACATTGTTGCACTGGCGGCTGGGTTTGTCGACGGCTTGGAGTGGGGTGATAACGCTAAGGCTGCTGTGATGCGTGTGGGGCTTCTCGAGATGCGCAAGTTTGGTAAGATGTTCTTTAGCCAATCATGCAGGAGCGCCACCTTCACGGAGGAGTCGTGCGGTGTCGCCGACCTGATCACCTCGTGCAATGGAGGGCGCAATCACAAGTGCGCCAGGCTTAGCGTGCGCACCGGGAAGAGCATCGAGACAGTCGAGAGCGAGGAGTTGAACGGACAAAAGTTGCAGGGCACCATCACGGCCAGGGAGGTCAACGTCTACTTGAAGAACAAGGGACTCGAGGATGAATTCCCGCTTTTCACGGCCGTTTACAAGATTCTCAATGGGGAGACCAACGTTAGTCATCTATCCCTCTCCTACCTCTCCTTTATCCGCTGGCTAATTACCAACTCGGTATGTGATGCGCAGGTTGAATCTTTACCCCAGCTGATAGAAACTGATTAGCGATTATATGATACCCGGTGCCATAATACATCGTTGCTTTTTCTTTCTTTTTTTTCTTTTTTTTGCTTCTTTCATAACTCGTTACGCTAAAACAGTAATGTGTGATAGGTGGAATGGGGTTGTTGGGTTGCTTGGTGGTTTCCTGTATCCTTTTGTAACGGCTCCATATCAGCCCGTTCCGTGCCATAGCATACCGGTGGCGCAAGAAGTTCTGGAGGATGTGTATAGGCATCCCCAAAAGGGTTTTTGAGCAAGAGAAATGGAAATTTTGAAACCAGGTTTAAATCGTTAGAGAGTCCCTACCGGGACCAACAGCCAATTGGTAAATTCGTTGGGAAGGCGTTTGCCCGCTCATTCTCTACGAGCAAAGATTCATGGTGGAAGGGCTTCCTTTCGCTTCATTGAGGGAGAGACCAAGTTGGTTGATTGGTTGCATAATAGCAGGGGAAAAAAGGAGGGGGGCCAATGCCATGGTTCCGTCTTTTTTTTCTTTCTTTCGAGTGCTTTCTGCCTCGCCCCCAAGGCCACCCACCACAGTTTGTGATCACAATTCCCAGGGTATGGTACAAGCACATGCACGATGCTCTACATCCGGCTGCCAGCGCCGGGGTTGGACAGAGAAGCCCAGCGGAGAAGAATTGTCCCGTGTCCCGAACTCCCTGGCTCTCGGCCGAGCATGCCGACAGTCTTCCTCCCCTCCCGGCTCGGAGCACTAAGTTACCCTCCCACGGGTGGACCATGCGAGCGGTAGACTAGAGTATAAATTGGCCTCACTCAGAAAGCCCAAAACTCCCCATTACATTACCAGCGCTACTGCCACCACGGACCCAGCATGACCGAAAAGGCCCCCCTCCTCACCCACACCACCAGCCCCACCACCACCTCACCAAAAACTATCAACTACCTAGCCTACGGCTCAAACCTGAACTCCAAAACACTGACCGACACCCGGCACATCCACCCACTGAACGCAACCCCCGTACGCGTTCCCAGCCTAACGCTAACATTCACGCTCCCAGGCCTACCATACATCGAGCCCTGCTTCGCGAATGTCCGCCCCCGCCTCCCGCTCCCGCCACCACCGGCGAAGCAGGAGAGGGAACTACTGGGCGTGGTATACAGCCTCAGACGAGAGGACTACGCCAATCTCATCACGAGCGAGGGTGCAGGGGCCGGATACCAAGAGGTAACAGTCACTTGTTATCCCCTCAATACCCCTTCGCCCACCGGTAGTAAGGAGATTACCGCCCGGACACTGCTCTGCCCGGAGGATTCGAGTTCTGGGGAACTGACCCGCGCGGGCGGCCAGCCGTCGGGTAGGTACTTGGGGCTGATCCGGGCGGGGGCGCGCGAGCGGGGGTTGCCGGATTCGTATGTGGAGTATTTGGATGGGTTGAGGGAATACAGGATCACCAGGGTTGGGCAGTCTGTTGGAAAGATTGTGGTATTGGCGGTTTGGGGGCCCGTGGTGGCTTTGATTTTGTTGCTTAATTGGGTTTTCGGGAGGGAGGGTGGCGGCGGTCGGGCGCCGGAGTGGGTTCTTGCGTTTGGGAGGAGGGTTATGGGCGGTGTATGGGGGTGCTATGATGCGGTTTTTGTCAAGGTTTTTGGCGACGGAGAGTGTACCGAGGGGGAGGCACCCGATTTTGTTGCCGGTGAGAAGAGTGGTGGGGTCGATGTGGAGATTTCGGAGGTGGGGGGTGAAATGTAGAACCTATCCTTCATTTCTTTCATCAACTGCGTAACTAGGAATATCAGAGTAATAGACGTTTTTGTTACCCTACCGATACCTTGACGAATTCCCTGTTTGCCCTGCTTTTTCATCGCGCCATTGAAAACCATAGGCTAGCCCAACCAAGCGGGAGCACGGCCGTAGCAAACCACCCACCACACACCAATATTCCATGCTAATAGCACCTCATAAAATTAAATTTACCCCCGCCCAATCCACCTCACAAAACATCACTCGCTACCGACCAACCCCAAAATAACCCATCAAGTTAACCATTGACAATACCTCCCCCCCCCTCCCATCATGGGCATGATATGATATGATAGTACCGGCACTGTACTCTACGAGTAGTTTTGAATCGGCGGTTGCGGATACGGACGGGCGGGAGCGGTGGGCTAGTCCATGCATGTGGGTAGGAGCGGGTGTTGCGAGGATGGTACAGTACAGTACAGTACAGTACGGTGCCGTATGATAAGTTAGAGGTTAACTTGACTTCTAACTTAGAAGCTTGGTATTGTCTCGTGACTTGGTCTACTGGCTGGTATCACACAATACTTGACTATATTACCATTATTATTATTATTATTATTATTATTATTATTATTATTATTATTATTATTATTATTATATCCGGAAGTGACCTTTTCCCCACAGTGGAAAAAAAACTGGAGGGCAAATCGCATTGTCGATGTTGTGACTGGTAGGGTACCGTATCGTACCGTCCCGACCCGGCCCGGCCTAGCCCCTCGATAATGATTCTTTTTTTTTGTTGTTGGCGGGGTTGGGTGGTGAACGGCGTGGGTGGGTGGGTGGGCTGGGGGAGTCGGACGCTGTCATGGTTCAAGTTCGGTCTTATATATGATGGATATTATAGTCTGACGTATGATAACATGAAGGGAGTTAACCTTCGGTATCAAGTCATGTATTCCCCACAAGCATTAGCTGACGTATCATACTCGAGTACGTACCGTCACCATGGAAAACCACAGAGCTGGTCAAGTTAGTATTATCATATCTGGATAACTAAATTGTTCTTTTTTTGTAAAAAATAAAATATTATATGGCAATTATTAGATTTCACTTGTGCCCCCATGGTAGATAGGGATGCTTCTTCGCTTGTGATTTGAAGGTCGTGAGTAACCGAACGGGGGGGTCACAAACGCCGGAAGGTATAATACGGTACGGTACAGCAGAGCAGCTCCCCAGTCGCCCCGGCGCTGGCGCCCTGCTACCGGGTAGGTTAGGGAAATTCGCATCGCGGAGGAACGGGATATCGTATCATACATACCACGGAAGAGCGGGGGAACCAATGGACCAGGGGCCGATGTGGGAAATCGGGGAGGAGGGGGGAGGAATGCACTATGTATCATCCGAGCCGGAGGGTTCGTTGGACCGCCGGGAGTGTGATAATTTTATGTTATCTTATCTTATCCACATGTCTACGCATCCGGGACAACTATCGGCCCAGAGTTTTTTTTTTTTTTTTTACAGACATATGGCGTCCCCGCAGCATCATTCCTATTCGTATACTCCCTTTCTCACCTTTGGCCCTCTACGCTTAACTTAAATCCCCGCATTTACACTCATATTCACTACCCATCACTCGATCCTTCCTATCTGCACTGACACTGACCTGACGTCCAATCCCAACAGCCAACTACCCCGATCCGTGGAGCGGCGAGTGAACACCGGAAACATTGTGTGACCCTATCTATATACCACAATTTCTAGAAAATAAGTGAGTCATTTTTTTCCCCGCTGGGAAGGGCACTTGTGCGGGGAGGAATTGGCCCGGTTCCACGGGTATGGTGAATTTGGGGCGTGAGACATTCTCTCTTCACTTAATTACAATACTCCTGAAATACAGAACGTTGCGGATGCATCTGCGGAGCTGGGGGGGGCATGCGTGTATGTTAAGTCCAGTAGTAAGGTGCATTGCGGATTCACACTAAATGGCCGACCTAGAAAGGTATGAAAAGATAAATTTTTGCCCTAGACCGTTCCCGCTTTTATCGTGGCAACGCCTAGTTTACGTCTGTGGTTCAAAGTAAAGAAGAAAATGTAGAGATGAATGAAGCATTCTGGGAAGGAAGGAGATCTAACTATTAGGGGCGAGGAAAATAAGGGGAAGGTGAAATAGAAGGGGCAAAAACTAAAACTGCACTAAACCGGAGGGTAGAGTAGTAGTGAATCCCCGCACTATCTTCGGCTCTTGGCTCAATAAAAGAAAATCCACAAATCACAACCCCATCGCACAAACAAAGACTTGAAGGGATCTGGGGGGGGGTATGATATGTGTATGGGTGTGCGGGAGGGTTCCTTCAGCTATCTAAAATACGGGGTTAATTCCAAGCCTAACATTTAGGAGAAAAGAAAAATTAGAAGGGAAAGTGGAGGAAAGTAAGGAAAGGGAGGGAAAGGAAATAGGTAGATGTGCCCAGGAAGGTATCCCAGACCTGTAGTGGGTCACAGAGACCAGGGGAAGGGCAGCAGCCATAGGAGTGGGTGCGTCTGCGATGGAGTCGCTGCGGGGGTGCCAATATCCGAGTTTCAAAAGGGTCTTAGAGGCAAGGAGGGAAGGAAGAAATTGGGGCAGTCGTAGAGTTCTGGCGGCTGTAGTAATTGCAGCACTCCTGTATGGTTGTTCATAACAGCATAGCGGAATGGCGTTCTACCCCCGTTTTCCGGCATACAGGGGTTGACGTCTCTCCGCCCCAGTAGCAGCTCTACCATCCCCACTTCTCCCCACCCAGCAGCATAGGAGAAAGGTGTCCTCCCCCTGTTATCTGGCGTGTTGGGGTTGACGTCTCCCCGCCCCAGTAGCAGCTCCACAACTCCTTTACGTCCCCGGCGGGCGGCAAAGGAGAATGGTGTCGTGCCCTTATTGTCCTGCCTATCGGGGATGACAGTTTCTTGCCTTAGCAGTAGGTTCACAACTCCTTCATGTCCCCACTCAGCAGCATGGGAGAGAGGTGTTCTGCCTTTTTTGTCCGGCCTGTCGGGGATAACATCTTCCCGTCTCAGCAGTAGTTTCACCACCCCTTCATGCCCCCTCCGCGCAGCATGGGAGAAAGGTGTTCCGCCTTCGTGGTCTGACATGTCGGGGATGACGTCCTTCCGTTGCAGCAACAGCTCCACCACCCCCCCGCGTCCCCACCCAGCAGCATAGGAGAGAGGTGTCTTGCCATTTTTGTCTGGCCTGTCGGGAATAACATCTTCCCGCCTCAGAAGTAGTTTCACCACCCCTTCATGTCCCCTCGCGGCAGCGTGGGAGAAAGGTGTTCCGCCTTTGTCATCTAGCACGTCGGAGATGACATCGTTCTGTCCCAGTAGTAGTTCTACCACCCTTTCATACCCCCCCCTGGCAGCGTAAAAGAGCGGTGTTCTGCCATTGTTGTCTGGCCCGTCGGGTATAACATCTTCCCGTCTCAGCAGCAGTTTCACTACCCCTTCATGTCCATTGTAAGCAGCCCAGAAAAGTGGCGTTCGGCCTTCGTAGTCTCGCCTGTCGGGGACGACATCTTTCCGCCGCAGCAGTAGCTCCATCACCCCTTCTTGTCCCCACCGAGCAGCATAGGAGAGAGGTGTTCTACCTTTGTTGTCTGGCCCGTCGGGTATAACATCTTCCCGCCTCAGTAGCAGTTTCACCGCCACTTCATGTCCATTGTGAGCAGCCCAGCAAAGTGGCGTTCGGCCTTCGATGTCTGGCTTGCCGGGGACGACATCTTTTAGTTCGAGCAGTAGCTTCACCACCTCCCCATGTCCCCGCCCAGCAGCATAGGAGAGGGGTGTTCTGACTCTGTTGTCCGGCGCGTCGGGGATGATACCTTCCTGCCCCAAGAGCAGCTCCACCACCCCTTTATCACCATTGCGAGCTGCCCATGAGAGCGGCGTAGCCCCTATGCCATCTGTTCGGTTGATATCCGCCCCCACCAAAGCAGCCACAAACTCTGCAATTCCAAAGAAGCATGCACAGTGCATTGCACTGGACAATAAAGGGGTGCTGACCTCCCTGGTGCGGTCAGGATGCACCACTTGTTGGGAAAGCAATTCAGCGGCTATGTGGTTCTCGTACTGATCCAGAAAATCTAGCGCGAGACGCTTCCCGTTATCCGAGAGTTCCTTTTTCGCATGAGTTCCCCAATATCTTGAAGAGTATTTAAGAAAAGGCATGCTCTGGAGGTTAGAGATGGATTTTGGCGAAAGGTCCTTGACCTGGCGTGAGCTTAGATATGTCAAACACGTTTCCGCCATGGTCGAGTGAGCCCCAGGAAACAGGCCTGGCTGAGCAGAAAGATACTCTTGAAGAGTAAAGTGGATCAATCGTACGGTAGATGCTTCCCCATCTACAGCAATCAGGCCTTGACAGCATGCCAGTAATGTATTTATTAAAGGAACATTGTCGGGGTCGAAATCCGCTGATCCTGTCTCCACTGCAAGAGCATGGCACAGCTCGCCCACCTCCAATGGCCGTTCCGAATAACATATCCACATTAGGGTGGCCATCGAAAGCTTTGCCTTCTCCTTGCCTTGAGCGTTTATCCTTTCCAGGCTTGCACCGTATGCATCCTCTAACCCCAAGCCATCTGTCATTGCCTCGAGTCTCCTTCGCCTCAGGGAGATTGTTGGTTCTCGCAGGATTGCCTCAATATGGAGAGAAACCAGCAGAAATCTAGGTTTGAATCTATCAGCCAATAATTCAAGCTGGCTTCTATGGTGCCCCAAGCCCTACATACGTTTCTGGGTTCGTTTCGGGGATGCTCTTCACAATTTCTGCCTTCAGCCTACTGTCCATTATCTCGGGCATAGTGTCACTGCTCGTTCTCGCATGCAGATACGTAGTAATATCGTCTTGGGTAGGCTTTATCGATACGCTCGCTGCTGCGAAGCCAAGTGGCCTCTCAATATCAACCCGGATATGTGACCTCCCAGTCATGAATAATCGGGTGTTTGGCGATGTTCGGAGGAGCCGGCTTAGAGAGCCAAGAACCTCGAGTCGATGCGCTGGCACACATTCGTCGATAGCATCAATGCATATGAAGGTGCGCTGTGTGGATGAAATACTCTGAAAGAGATGAACAATTTCAGGGGGCTGCAGCTCTCGACCACCCAAGTTCCTCTTCTGATCATGAAATTCCCGCACTATCTCACCTGGAAGCGTTTCCAGTCCACTCAGATGCTGTTTCAGGAGGGAGCCTAGCATATTCTTTGGGCACTGCTCCTCCCGGGCAGCAAAGTCAAAGTAGAAACCAGTGACAACTATGTTTTGTCCTCTGCGCCGCTCGCATAGAGTGTCTATCACCAGAGAGCTAGCACCGTAACCGTAAGCAGGTACCTTTCTCTGCCTTCCCCTCAATATAACCAACTTACGTGAGGTAACTCTTGCCGACTCCCGGGTGGCCATGGCAGAATAACATCGCACGATCAGATTCATCTTCCCCGCAACCATTATACCAGCTTATGAACTCCTTGGTTTGAAGGAACCAGTCTCCTACTCCGTTCACCCGCCTGGCCCGAATGTCTTGATGCCGTACTCGAGGCTCTAAGGGGGACAGCCAGGCCAGGATTTCAGACCGATTATCGGCAACAGTATAGTTGATGTTAGCCGACAGATTGAAGGAGCCATCGATGTTGAAGGAGTTGTTATTATTGGACAAAATTCGAGACATTTTTTCTCCCTGGCCGCCGGGGATGCTGGAGATAACAGATTAGCTTGGGCGGATTGCTGAAACTCCCGGATGTAGAGGGAAAGCGGGTTTTATTTCAAAGCCTTGTTGCTCGCTGGCTACAGCCAAACGAATATGTGGGCTGTCCATGAAGCTAGCACCCCAGCGCTTGGATTTCTGCGGCGTCCAAAAGGTGGAGGCTCCACAACTCGCCTCGGGCAGCCAATCTCACAAGTGGCGCACTTCCGCGCATCAAAGCGAGGATTTAATTGAGCCAGGTCTTCCTCCTGACAATTAGCTTCACCAACATATTATTAATGAGTATCCATTGGTATTTCCACGCGCCCGGGGAGGTATCGGGCCGACGGCAGTTCCCGCCATCACAACCAGTTTTCTTCTCTTGCATCCGAACCCCACGACCGAAGTGGGGAGAGCACCGCATGGTAGACAAAATGCTAAGCTTCTGTACTTATACTCGAGTACATACCTCTATACCGCAATACCTTAAGTGCTACCGTCTCGCGCTCCTTTCTTCAACACTTTAATTCTAATATCTTATCAGGTCATTAGTCTATCTCAGCCGGTATCTTGGAGGACCGTAGGGGAGAGAGGGGGGGGGGGAGTACTGCATAGAGGATAGTGATCTTGTTTCTTCAGATAACATTTATGATGGTTTGTATTATATGATAGAACGGGTTTATATCCTGTCATATATGCACAGTACATATACAGCGATTATGCCAAGCCAGTAGCTGCAACGACCAGGGTAACAGGACAGCCATAGTACTCGAGTAAATTGAATCAGAAAGCGGATTTCCGGGTGCGAGAATATGATAGATGCCCAAAACGTTGGAGGGCCTGTTTCTTGGCGTCTCTCACCTCGGAATTCGAGCAACTCCCTCCGTTATACAGCGAATATTAGTAAAGTTTCTCATGCCCTTCCTTGTAAATCTATGATACTGTACCAAGAGCCATCTACCAATAAATATAAAGACCAAGAGAATGGCAGGAGTCTTTAGAGAATAGTTTTTTGTTTTGTTTTTCAATATCCCTCGAGGGGACATTGCAAACTCTCACGGCAATTTGTTCAATGATATCATCGTCCCGAAACAAGAAAACGGGAGCTATTAGCGAAGCGCCTCCCGAGGGCAAAGTGGTAACTTGTCATACCTGGAAGGGTATGATATGGGAACTTTGCGTGGCAGTTGTATTAATATCATGCGCTACGGTCGACGGTGAAGTAGGCCTGCTACTATCCTACTTGCATATACTTGAGTATGATACAGAGCCTGTAAGCTGACATGATATTCGGGGTTGACCCTTTCAGTATTGGTATTGGACGGGCGGATCACTTAAAAGGTTGGATTTGAATAAGCCTGGATGGGATAGGTTCAATGCTAATAGCTAATAGTAGTATAACAGTCCTGAAGTTTTTGCCTCTACCCCCCCGACTTCAATTCGGCGGCATGGGTATCGCAGAGGTTTTGAATTATTTTCTGGACTAGTGGTCCTGCAAGCTCATAACATCTAGCCCATAGCGGGTTTCCGCCTGGGGTTAAGGCAACCGTTCATGATGATATGTTGGAGAGATTTGAATAGGATTTTAGGGATAGGAACACAGCCCCAGCATGTTGTTTTACTAACGTCACTCTGTCATATCATAGTAAAGTTAAGGCCGGGTTGTCCCAGAGGACCCCCCCCCCCTCGTTAACGACCAATAACGGAGTATAATCCATATCTGTTTACAATATCCCCCTGATACTCAAATCTACAATGTATACAAAAAGTCCGGCCTCCGATCCCCTAGATACTCTACCTCCTTCACGTTGAGCCCTTGGACCCAAGCATCCCTCTGTCCATTCCTCCTCTTCTCGTTCTCTCTCCTAAGTAGAGCCAAGTTCAGTGCACTTCCGCCCAGCAGCCCAATCGCAAGGTACCCCAACACGATCCCGTGGCCTAGCCTGTAATGCGGTGCGTCCACCTGTCTATAGACATTGCTGCTCATGACCCCATTCAAATTCCCCCAGCCAATCACGAATCCCAGTGTGACCCCACGCTTATACACCCCTTCGACATTATTCGACACCCAGGTAATGGTATTCGGAATGCAAGGGTAGATACCGAGTGCGCTCAAGAAAACCGCCACGTAGCTCAGCGCAGCGGAATTCGACCCCAGGAGAATACTAAACCCCACAACGCCCAGCAGTGAAGTGGTGATATTGAACATCCCACGACGACCACTACTATCAGCCCGCCAACCAACCAGAATTGTCAAAACGCAAGCAGCAGCATACGGTGGCACGCTGAGCAACTGCGCGCGCGTGGCGGAGTACCCCATCTCTTTGATAATGGAGGGCAAGAAAAGACTGAATGCGTAGAGGGCCCCGTCCACGCCCATATATATCAGCATACCGGTGTAGGTTTTCCAGTCCTTGAGAGATTGCCAGAGGTAGAGCATTTTGAAGTCTTCGTGTTCCGCCGAGGATTGTTGATCGTCGCGAAGGCGGCGGAGGACTCTCGCGCGGTCTTCGGGAGAGAGGAATTTGGCGTCGTCTGGGAAGTCGACTACCACCCAGAAGGAAATCACCCCTATGATGACCGTTGCGAGGCCTTCGAGGATCTGCGAGGGGGTTTAGTGAGGGCGGACAAGGTGCGGAGGGGAAAGTTACAAAGATCCAGGCCCAACCGCGCTTACCAGCTATACCGTCCATCTTGGATATAGCCGCTGCGAGAAGACCGCCGAAGGATCCCGAGACGGCGGCAGCGGAGAACTGGCACTCATCAGTGGCGGGGTGATGTGCATGGGGGAATTTATAGGAGCACGTACAAAGATTGCGGCGCGGATACCAAACTCCCGGCGTTTATACCAACAAGATAGATAGTAGTTGACTCCCCTGCCACAGGATGCTTAGCGACAGTCGGCCTATTGAAATTGGCGGAAGACAACTCACGGGAAAAGGCCCTAATCCAGCCAAAGCGCCGCAGCATGAGTGACACTCCGTGACACGAAATCGGACAGGTATGATATAACAAAAACTCACAGCCTCAGTCAATCCCAAAAACCTATGCCACAAAAAGTTGTCAGCCCCGAGCTCTGCTTCGTAGTTAAGAGAAAAATGAATACGAGCCCTCGCATCCGGGAACAAACCATCTAGCAGCCATCATCCCCGAAAAGTTGTGACAAAACCCCATGAACGTCATACAAATCCCCCAGAGCACCATTATCAAGGGGATATAAATCCTTGGCCTCATCCGCTTCAACAGAATATTCGAGACTGGTTCAAAGAGCTTCCCCCTAGTTAGCCTTGTGCTGCGCCTCTCTCAGCAGCATAGCCAGGGTGCACATACAGCATACGACACGAAAAAAATAGTAAGACAAGCATTATACTGGCCGTTAGTCATTCCAAGATCGTCGATAAGTCCCTCAATTTTAGCATTGCCGATATTGGTTCCTGAAAAGCTTCCTCAGTCGACCCAAGTCACTACGATTGTATTGGTGGGGTATCTCACGGTCCAAAAACGAGGCTAGGTATAGAAGACATAGCCAGGGAATAAGCCTCATGTCCAACTTCCGCACGAGTGCTTTATCCTATCCGCCGTTTTGGTTCATCACGCGTCAGCATCCCCATCAAGTCACCCATATAGAATGGGGTAAAACGAACAATAGCCTCCCTCTCAGCATCGCTTAACCCTGCATCCGGATCTACTACTTCGAAGTATCCTCCACTCTTGCTTTTCTCGTCCAGTGATGAGGTTTTGGTGTTGAGTTTGGCCATGGTGGAGACCTGCGCTGTGCCTGATGGGGGAGGGAGGGGAGGGTTTGGAGAAGGCGGGGAAGGGGGGGTAAGTGTTTTATTTTATATTCGGGAAGATTGTCGGGCTGATATCCCCAAAAACCCACTTCCTTTGAATCCGAGGTTGAGGATGTGTGCTCTCTCTCTACAGCACTCTCACTTCACACCATGCTTTACTCCGGGCGAGTGTTTTTTTATTTCCTGCACGTACTGCGGTCCAAAGCCCCGTATTTGTGCGGCTTATCCTTGCTCCCTTGCCTTCTCCATATGACCTATGTTTACTCGAGTGTCGCAAGCCATTTCCCCTTTCCCCCCACTCATTCGTTCAATCACGCCTCGCACAGGCCCAGCACTCATGCATAGCGGTGTGTAACAGGCAGCAGAAGTCGAAGTGATCATCCGGCTGTCTGCATAGGGGATCTTATATCCGGAAAGCAGTTTTGGAAGCCGGCGGTCGTGTGGGGAGGTGGCAGGACTGATGTCACTCTTGTACCCCGCCGTATTCAAGAGGGGAGCAGGGGATAGGCTTGCTTATCGGTGGAAATCTTATACGTTTAGCACAAGCGGTTGCCAAGTCGGGCGTCTCGGCTATCTCTTAATTTACCATACAAGGGTGGTCGTATCGGACTCGAGTAGGCTATCATTGCGGGGCGAGAGAAGGTTGGACAGTTGTGGCTGGGGTGGCGATGGCTTGCTCCCGACTGTAGGGGAGCTATAGTACCACCATCCTCGCACAAAAATTGCTTGCGAGTAAATTCAGGGACTATCAACTCACGCAAAAAAACAAAAAAACAAGATAGAACTGATCAAAGTACCATAGCATTATGTGCTCCACAACGGCTTAGCCCATTTCAGTAAAAATTGTGTGATTTTGTTACCCTCATGTGAGTGCTGCTGGCTAACGACTTGTTCCTAAGGTGCCGCAGTGTACAGTGTACAGCGGCGACAAGAAAGTAACCGGACACTAGTGAAAATTTTGATTCAGTACAGGTTCATAAATGTCTTCCATATGGAGTAAAATACCAATTTGTACCTAATACCTTGTTCTTGCACCTTTCTTTTCAATCAATGTCCTAATCCTCTGAGACATGCCATCTATCATCTTATAGACCTTATCCCAATCCAATTGCTCCCACTCCACACTTGCAATTTCCATTACCTCCTCCTGAGTCTTCGGCTTCATCTCCCGGCACCTCCTCTTAAGTCGCAATTTTAACATATGCCAAACATTTTATATAGGGTTCATATCGGGTGATTTTGGTGGCCAATTCAATCGTGCGATACTGTTTGACTGATAAAAGTTTGTTGTTAAAACTGACCGATGAACTCCAAGATTATCCTCAGCAATCTGGTATTCCTGACCAGAATGTGGTAGGCTTCGAAGGAAGGGAAGAAGGTGTGGCTCTAGTACTTCTTGAACGAACTGCAAGCTATTTAGTCCTAAAGCATCGCGGGAAGAGGTTCGTTCACTAGGGGTTCAACGTCGAATATAAATCAGTGGCATATGATACCCAAACGTAATCGCCGCATAGAGTCCTATAGAAAACCGATTGGACTGCTGTTGCTTATCTTGGTACCGTTCCTGATCTCCAGTTCCACGCTGTCGTCGAATCGGCCGAGGTCCTCCTTGTTGACCACTACTTGAATAAGTAGTCTCATCACAGAAAACACACTTTCTCCACTCACTCACTGCCCAGTCTCGTTTCTCCTGTGCCTATATCAACCGTTTTGTTTGATGTAATGGAAGAATTGCTTCTTGCTTTTGAGCAATGAAGCTGCGATATCCTTGAGCAAGTGCCTCATTGGCAATTAAGCGTTCGCTAACATGCAGACTGGATTCCCGAGTAATTTCAGTGATTGTAGCATCTGGATTACTCTCGATAAGGGCAGTGATTCGGTCTTTATCACTGATGCTAAGCTTCGGTGGCCGTCCGGAGCATGGAACATCCTTGACGTTGTTGTCTCTCTCCCAAACCTTCACAATACTCTGAATTGGGCTCTTTCCATATCCAGTTTCTTTCTGAATCTGGCGATAGGAATAGCCTTTCAGATGTAGCTCGATTGCTTGAAAACGCTCTTCTTCTATGGCTTCTCGTCGTTTTCCGCTCGTTCCAGTCGGCATCATCAGTAGTTGTAAAGTATCATGCGTCATAGTACCAGTTGAATCTCGTTGCAACCATACTATATTCCTACCAGGCGACACTAGTTGCCACGGTAAGCCTAATTCCAACATTGTCCGGTTACTTTCTTGTCGCCGCTGTACTGCACGGTACCTTGTAGACAGAAAACTGGCATGATTCGAGGTATTCCTTGTCCAATGCTTCTAATATTTCTCTCCCAAAGTCTATTAATAGAACCTCAGAAATCCATCGAATTTTACATTCATTTTTTTTATTACAGAATTAAAGTGAGATTTCCAGGTGTAGAGTTGCCCATTCTTGTGTGCACCGGTAAAGTTACTCTAGTATTATGATAAAAGGCCAACTAACACATGACTTTCAATGCCAGGCTCGTACAGATACCGGTAGCCATGCCCCCACCGTAGCACTGCATTCCTTTTTTTAGCCCTCTCCCTCGCCCCAAATCGGGCGCAAGTCCGGTTCTCCCCACATCAACAAACACAGCCTACGGGTTCCTTTTTGCCGGCCCAGGGTAGTGCCCAATTCGAGAGTATCACAAATCCGGAAAGCCCCCAAGCGACAGTTCTCCAGATTCCTCCATCCAACAGTCCCATCAAAACCCCACACAAACACTGCACCCCAACAAACCTTGGTCGTCGGCCCTGCCGAGACGAAACAATCCAATCGTCCGTTCATCCGAACAAGTACCGCTCATCCACCCCTTAACCCATTCATAGGAACCAGCAGTACAGCCGCCTCATACGGCACGTCCGACGAGAACAAGCGATTGAGTGACACGGCAACACCGTGCCATCCAAACCCTGGGTTTTCCTCACTTGATAAGGATCCAAGATCCAGCCAACGGGAAAGCGTTAACTCCGAAATCCCGAATGCTTCGGATCGGGAGACTGTGGTATGATAGAGCTTTTGGGTGCGATTAAGCGAGTGGTTAGGAATAAGGCCTTCTTTTTTTTCCGGGAGGAAGGATGAGGTCGCTAAGCTAGGCTTAGGTCTGGATCCGCGTCTCCAACCCGGATCAGGAATGGGTGGGTGGAGTCAGAAGGGTAGGGTTGAGTACCGGCACTGCACCACGGTAGCGAATACCGATAATTCATCACAATTCTAGGTAGTAATTGCCTCTACAGTTGCTACAAGTACAGTAGTACCAGGATACTGCACATCCGGGGGACCTTGTTCAAAATCCGTGCCGTCCGGGTAGACGGTCACTTTGCTGCAGAACTAACTGCCATGCAGCAGCCGAGCAAGGTTTGCTTCTTTGAGGGTACACCTGTAGACAACTACAAGATTGCACCTGTACTGATGTCGGGGGTATGCTATTCCAATACCTGTAACTCTAAGATGGCTTCTGCAGAGAGGATATAGGTGTACCACAAAGCGCCCGGGAAATGAAGTAGACGGCCGGAAGAAAAAAAAGGCGAACAAATATCTTCGATCCCTAATATCGAATATAATATTATCACCTACGGTTCAGGTGCCATACCATTGCACAACTCCCCCCCTGTCAGGGCGTTTGTCTTATTTCCAGTAGTAATAGAGGGGCCCAAAGCTGCAACACCCAACCGTGGGACCACGGCACCGGGGCGAGTGCGGGTCATGGCTTTGCACTCCATTCTTTGACAGCAACAAGGCCGGCGCTCTGAAACACCCCGTTTACACCGTATTAGCCCAGCGGCGGGTCCATGCATTCTTTCTAGCGACTATCCTAACTCATCCGCGTGCTTTAATCTAGTTTCAATTAGACCCCCCCCCCCCACTCCCATGCTAAAACATACAGCAGTGTGTCTCCTTACAAGTCCGTGACATAAACGGCGACAAATTTGCTCGGGTTCTAACTAAGTGATTGTCGATATGTGGGGTGCGAGGGCTATCATATGCAACAAACAGCCCAGGTCTCCAGGGGACCAGGATCGTATGATTCGTAGCCAAGATTGAGGCATTTAGGAATTCCAGAGAATAACATACATCTGTATGAGAAATTGTACTGTACAGTACCGCGACCAATGGTAATAAATGGCCGGGTAAGCCCGAACGAGAGTACTAAGAAAACATACCTCCAGTATATCACTGCTTGTGAACGTCGGGTTGATTACTACCTATGATATTATATTCCCCTTCTGTTCCTGGGTGGGGGGGCTTATGTCCACCCACTTACGCATACTACCTTCCGGACAAGGCTGGTATACAACTCATAATTAAACTCTAACACCCACTTCGGCAATACCCACTCGCAGGTGGATGGGGAAAAACCAGCCCCAATAAAGAGGAAACATAACCCTGTGAAAGTGAAGCAATATCGATAACACTTCCTGCACACCACTTATTTCTGGATCTTCAGGAAACAAGAAGAAATCTGCATCATTCAGCAAGGAGAAATTTCGTATGAGGCTACGCACCGGCAAGGAGCTCAAAGGGTACAAGTATCACACACAAGCCTAAAGGCAGAGGACTATCTAATACACGAGTGCCAACAGGTATGACGGTCGTTAGCCATTCCAGTTAAACCAGGGAGGACCCCACTCGCACCGAGCATCAGAACCAAATACAGTCCGAAGGAGACGAACTATTGCCACTTAACTTACACACGCGTGCATACAGTACTGTACAACCGACAAGCGCAGAGTAGAAAAGAGAGCGATGAGAGCATACCAAATCATCTCGGTTTGCCGTAATCCAGTTCGTCGAATTCCATCCCGCGCTCGGGCCGGCCAGCCAGTCGCCAGCGCCGCGGGAATGATGCAGTAGTCACGGCAAGGCGATTAGCCAGTGGCAAATGACACGAGTGATCTCTGGTGATAAGAGATTACCAGTTTCGGTAGAGCGGTTGGGACCTGGCTAATGCTTGCTGGGTTGCGTGAACTGGTGAGAGAAAAATAGGTTATGATTGAATGTGCTGTGTTTCGACCACTTTCCGCTCAATGGGCTGATGCCCGGCCTATGCCAATTATGCGGCGCCCTCGAATAACGGAACTCCCGGACATGTTCTCGCTGAAACTTATGCATTGCCACAACCACTACAGTATTGGGTGGGCATTTTCCGGTAGCGATTATTCATACCGGATTCTATCTCGGGGGGGGAATACAGCGGGTTAGAAAGGGCTATGATATCAATTTCAAAAGAGGCCATCGGACGGTAAAAGGCCACCCTCGGAAAGGACAAATTTGGCCGCTTTGATACCGGAAATACCCCTAGAGCATTGAGAATTCCCACCTGCTTTTCCTAAACCCGGGGAAGTAGTAAGGAGGGGGGAGGAAATTGAAAGAAAAAAATTTAATTTCTCTCTCTTTCCTCTGCTATCGTACCCCGCCGATCGCGGACCTCACCCCTAGGTGAATGGGTCCAGAGTCGGATTCTATGATATCATACCAACCTCGTATGATAGTGCGCCTAACAGTTTCAAGCACCGCGTAGCCATGCCCGTCCCTCCATGCCTAACCTACAGCGCTTAACTTAATAGCCAACAACGCCCCAATACGCCCATTGTGAAATACCGAGCGATCCCAGATGATCAGACCCCCAGTTGAAAAGGCACTCTCGAGTCTTTTTTTTTTTTTTATGAATTTTCAAAACTGGTTAGCTTACGTTGCATCATACTAAGATGCGATTTTTTATTTTTTTTCTTAAAAAAAAGTACTTCTCGGATATGATACAATAATATTATAGCAATCGCTCTACACGTCCCAATCCATAGTTACTCTTTTGCCACGAGTAAAAAAAAATAAAAATAAAAATAAAAATAAGAAAATGGATACCACAACTTTGGTCCCGCCGGCGGACTCATATCCCTGCTAGATTTATAAATCTCTGACCGTGATAACGTCGACATTTGCCATAGATATAGTAAATAGTGACCGAGCACAATCTCCAGTTTCGGGAACACATGTAGTTTGGAACCCCGTTCCGTGCAGGGAGCGAGGTGCAGAGTTCTTGCCCGGTTGATTGTGCTATGAGACGCCTGCTCGTTGACAATTTTCCGGGTTTGTTGGTCGGTGAGATAGATGGGTGTGATATGTAGAGTGGGGGTGTTGGTACGGTATAAATCCGTTGCTTGAATTTCGGTCTTATCTGTGCAAGAATTGCCCTTTCTATGACCCCGTACTAGCCTGTACTGCATCTATACTATCATAGCAACGCGAAATTACCTTTTACTCATAATCTTTTACTTCCTGGAGCAAATTCCAGTGCAAGCCCAACTCATTCAGTAAAATCCCGCTACTCAATTGTACCACATGTTTTCCCATTTCTACCCAACAGAGCAGATCCAATCGCAATACAGCACTCGCATTCTAGCATCACACCTAATCACTCGCCCAACCCGCCCCAACTCCCGCTCCCGACAACCCCCTTAATCCTTTCGTAAACCCCATCGCTATCATACTCCTTCTTAGGCCCCTTAACCCCATACCCAATCTCGAACCTCTTCAGCCCTCCATCCCCCGCCTGACCCCCACGACCTCCACCATCGTTAAAGCAGAAACGATACCTGGGCCAGTACCAATCCGCACGACAAAGGTGCTTCCCGCCTCCAACCCAGCCGCCCTTCCCATCCTTTGCGCGTCCGGATATCTCGACGCGGTGGAAGAAGTAGTCCACACACGAGCTGTCCTCCGGCTTGACGAACCAAACAGTAATTGCGTCCTGCACTGGATGGTGGCGGTATATGTAGGACCTGCGTGCCTGGATTGTTAGAGGCGTGGGCATGGCCAGAGAGGGGGTCGTGGTGAAGGTTCCGGTTTCAGTGTAAAGGTACTCTTGGACTTCGCCGGAGTGCACGAGAGGCGGGGGGGTGGAGGGGGTTATGGTAATGCTGACGCAGGTTGAGAGCTCTTCGTGCTCGTTCCCTTCGTCGCTGGCGCCGCTGTCGCCCGTGGGGGGAGGAGTACACGAGAAAGAAGGGGGTCTTGGCAAGAATTCTGCAACGCCTTCGAATGTTCCCGAGGAGAATCCCGGATGTTTGGACACAATCTTCCTGCGAAGTTTCCATTTCCCGTGAAGGGCTTTGAATATAGCTCTACTTAGGATCCCACCTTTCGCTTCATCACTCCCGCTACGCTCAGTGAGTACCTCCGTCATTTGCCGAAGTGTCTTTTCCGCCTCTTCATGACCTGGGGAGAAGTGAGCGGGAATCATGGTGTTTGGGTAGACCTCGTTCGTCTCCGGCAGGAGCGGCAGCCCGATAGTCCGGCGGAGCTCGTCTACCAACCCCAGGTAATCCCCCATGCTCCACTGAATACGTGCTTCGGGTGTGCGCGCCGTGATACGTGATATGCGGGTTGCGCGGGATTCCGAGATGCCGAGTTCCATCTCCCGAGTGGACGGCCAAGGGAGTTTGCCGGAGAGTAACCCTGCCATCCAGCGACCTTGAAGTTCTAGGATGCTGAAGAACGGGCCTTTGTACATCCCCACGAAACCACCGGTGTTGCCGAAGGATGGGTGGAGGCCTTGCCTGTATAGGAGCACTGGTAGGAAGTTTGGGTCCTCAGCGATACCGGGGTCGCTAGAGGTGAGGTCGCGGTAGAAGTCTGCTGGGAGGAAGCGCTGGAGGGAGGCACTCGAATAGAAACCGGTCCCAAGCAAGATGGTGTCGACGTCCGTGATTTCGCCAGTGCTGGTGTGCAGTGTGCTACCGTCCGCGCTCTCAAGGCGACCAACTACTGGCTTTATTGCGCCACTACGCACAAATTCCAAGTACGAGTCTGATATCGTGACCCATGGTGTGTAACGCATGTAGTGGTCTGTTATGTGCAGGTTTGGGTGAATATCCTCCTGTCTCCCGCCGACTTGAGAGGAGATGAACGTATTTATGAGGATGTTCTTCTCCTCCTGCGTCTTATCTATTGCCACCGGGTTCTTCCTTGGACCGTTAACATCGTACAGGAGCATGTCGTCGGGAACAAAACGAGGCGCTGAAGGGTCCTCCTTATGCGCGATCGGCAGAAACCTCGGGATGACCCAGAAAGGTCGTGAGAACAGATGCACAATTTCGATCCCCGCACGCTCCTCTTCCGACAAAGACGCTACCCGCAAGGCGATATCGGCCGCAACTTCAACGCCGCTCATGGACCCACCTAGCACTACAATTTTCTTCTTACCAGAAAGCTTATCATGCGGCCATGAATACTCGATGGAATGCAACATCGAGCCTGTGAAACGCTCCATCGGCATTGGAGGCACGTAAGGCATAGAAAAGA
The DNA here is from genome assembly GCA_900010015.1 of Tuber aestivum. Taxonomy (NCBI): domain Eukaryota; kingdom Fungi; phylum Ascomycota; class Pezizomycetes; order Pezizales; family Tuberaceae; genus Tuber; species Tuber aestivum. The sequence goes on from LN890976.1 coordinate 85,054, forward strand.
AGCCCGAGCAGATCACCAAGAAATCGAACTCTGCATTCCCTTCCTCCCCTCCTTCCTCCTCCACCTCCTTCCAACCAACACTCCACCCACCCCCCTCCACCCTCCCAGTCTTGACAACAGCACACCCCAACCTCAAACATTCATCGGGAATATACCTCCTCCGGAACTCCTCCAAGTACTCTCCAACCTCCCTCGCCGTCGGTAGCATGGCGATGCCCGGATCATACGCCAATTCCGGAAACACACAACTATACCTCGACAAGTTCGTTCGCATACCCGGGTTCAGCGTCACGCTCCCAGCGGCCGGAGACCAGAGCCCGCCAACAGCTTTACGGCTCTCGAATACAGTCGGCTGGATCCCGCTCGCTAGGAGGGATTTTGCCGTTGTGAGGCCGGCCGGACCAGCGCCAATTACAGCGGCAGTTTTGCGCTTCATTGTTGCAACCAAGCGGTGGTATAGGGGGGCCAGTTGGATACTTTGTTAGTGGTGACGGTGGTGAGGATGGTATCACGGGTTGATGGAAGAGATGAAAAGAAAGGGGGAGGGGGGACCGTTGTTCAGTGGGAGTGGGGGAATTAAACTATTTTTAGATAATCTAATATCATAACTCAGCTTCTGCGTTAACGTTTTTCCGGGTGGTTCGTGGTGCGAGGTTTGGTGGTTGCTTGCCCACGTTATCTACTCGAGTAGGTGGGGTAGGAGGTGGGACGGGGGTATGATAAGATATGATACGGCAGCCTACCAGCATCCGGAAGAGGTTGGCGTGCAGAAAACCTTTCAACAACCGATCATGATCGGTGACATGCTCAGAGTCCCTAGGAAATAGACTACCGGTATCTCTCTCCCCACGGTAGATCACATCGATCTGGCCCTGGATGAGGGCACCTTCAGCCGGCTGAATCGGACAACCATGGTATCATAGATCGAATCTACCGATACTGTACTCGAGTATGATACAAGCAAAAACGATCCACGGGGGTTATCTCGCTGTCCACTTGTACAGTACAGTACTTGTAATTAACACCCAAAACCAAGCAGTTGTCCCCCCTAGTGTGGGGTCCACTGCAGCACATTACCCCACTCCATCTTCACTCGTGCAGGGGTAGGAATCCGTTAACCGGATAGTACAGGGATACCTTTTGCCGGCAGCCGGTAAGCCCAAACGAACTGCCCCACAACTTCTTGTCGAATCTTGCAATACCCAAGAAACCATACAATATCATACGCCAATGCCCCATCGCAATCTTGAACCAGCAAGAAGGGACTCCTTCAGCACTGGCTTAAGGGTACACCACAACACTTGCAGAGTAAACAAACATCGGGGGATTATAGTTGTCTACCAAATGCACCAATGCTTTTGCAATTCTATTAACCCATTACCCACTCTCGAATCACTCGCCACCCGCTTTCCCGTATTCTACCTCACTATCGGAACTACATCAAACTACTCCTTCCCCCAACCTCAGTACTGCCCTGCCCATTCGGCATCTCTCCATTTCGCTGTCCAACAAACTCCGTATATATCCCTCGCAGACGCTTGCGCTCTTCCGGGGAAATGCTCGGTCGTGTGGAGTGTAGGGAGGACTCAACATGTGACCAGGATATAGTTACTTCGGCCGTTCCGGCATCCTGCTTCGGCTTTGTTACGGAGATGGAGCCGTTGTTGTTGTTGTTGGAGAAGGTAGAATTATTCGAGGATCTTTTTCGAAGGGATCCGAGCTGTAAGAGTTAGTCGGAGCAGGGGATATGGGGAGAATGGTGAAATACCTTTTCCAGAAGTGCTACCCGCTCGCGATGCCTATTTGCGCCAACCTCCGGCGCAGCCTGACCCCTCCCTTTGCGGCTATCCCCCCAGACGAATTCCAAAAAGTCCAATTCCTCCTTAGCATCTTTACCAGCTGCACTCGCGCCCTCCTGCTCCTCTTCTAGCGCTTCGCGTTTGCGCACCTCTTCGCTGATGACTCCCTGCACGGCTTCCAAATGTGCATTGTAAAGCACCGCCTGCAAGTCCGCTCCGGAATAACCTTCTGTCCTTGCAGCGAGTTCTTCGAGGCTAACGTCCGGACCCACACGCAATTTCCCGCCTTCGCCGACAAGCGCGCGGAAGATATCCAGCCGGTCTTCGGGGCCTGGCAAGTCGCACAACAAGCTCTTATCCAAACGGCCAGGACGGAGGAGCGCAGGGTCGATTAGGTCGGGTCGGGAGGTTGCCGCGAGGACGTACACGCCGTCGAGTCCTTCCGCACCGTCCATCTGTGTGAGCATTTGATTTACCACACGATCGGTGACACCGGTAGAGTCGTGGCCACGCTTCGGCGCAATACTGTCGAATTCGTCAAAGAACAAGACGCAGGGCTTTGCACCGCTAGCGCGCTCGAAGAGGTCACGGACGGACTTTTCCGAAGCCCCGATGTACTTGTTAAGAATTTCGGGACCTTTGACAGAAATGAAATTAAGGCCGCATTCTCCGGCTACTGCGCTTGCTAGAAGGGTTTTTCCGCACCCGGGATAGCCATAGAGAAGGAGACCACTGCGAAGGCGTAGAGGGCAGCTAGCAAATATGGGGGCATATTTGGTGGGCCATTCAAGTGTTTCTAGGAGGATTTTGCGGGTTTCTTTTAAGCCACCGATATCTTTCCAGCTCGCGCCAGAAGTTTGCAGTTTTACGCCCCGGAGTCCAGCAGGGACGAAACCTCGGAGGGCGGAATCGAAGTCTATACGCCTGAGGGTCAGTGTTGAGGATTCTTTAGATTCGCCTGCGTCGACCATCCGGACGACGGCTTCGTGTCTAGCACGGCCGACGAGGAGGACCAAGTCCCCGGGCATATAGCCTTCGGTTTTAGCGGCAATGTCGCGGAGCTCAAGGCCTCTCTCTAAGACTCCTGAACTGGCCCCGACAACGCCCTCAAGTACTGTACGACGACCTTCCTTCGACATTGCTTTGAGCGAGAGTGCCTCGCGGAATACGTGACCGCCGACAACCAAGCTATGCATGCTTTCCTTTGCCTGACAACTAGCTAGGACGACTACGCCTCCACGCCCGCCGGCACCACCAGGCGTTGTATGCTTTCTAACGGCCGCCACGACGACCTCGGCGATTTGCCTCACTCGAGAGTTGTCCTGATTTTCGGACTCAGAGGCACAGAGCCTGTCGAGATCATCGAGGAGAAGGATGGAGTGGCCGGTCTTCCCAGCTGCCCATACGGCCTCGGTGAACCAGCGGTTGACATTTTCTTTAACTATGCCTACACGCTCTTCGGAAAGCTTCGAAAGAGAGCCGGGGTCTATGATCCTATGGAAATGTGGAGCTCCAGAGAGACGCTTTGCGATGAGGCGGAGGATTGAAGTCTTCCCCGATCCGTGAGCACCAGAGAGTAATACTGAGGAAGAAGATAGTAAATGATTGGTGACTGAGGAAAGAATGTCGTCCACACCCACAATTGGCTGATCAGAATCAGTTCCCGGGACGAACAACGTCTCCGAGACAGCAACTAGTGGGGGAGTAGGCTTGGGTACAAGTGACCCAATCTCGAGTGGGAGTTTTTTGTCTGCCGCTAGTACCCATTTAATACATTGTGGCGCTTCCCCACCCTCGCCAGCAGAAACCTCAACTTTGATGATTCCACCAGCAGCAATCGGCGAGTCCCGAATTGCCGGGAGAACAAGTCCGTCAGTCAGAGCACCCTCAAGCACACTTTCCCCAGGGGAAACCGAAGTCTTGTCCTCCTCTATCATGGCCTTCGTCCCATTGCGCTGTCTGTGAGGACCCAGAACCTCTTGCAACCTTGCAACAGCCATTTCCTCTAGACGCTTAGTTCCACCACCCCATTTCAACCCGTCCTGTTTCTCGGTACCCTGAAATGGAAAAACCTTAACCTTTGAGAGCAATTTCTGGGGCACCTGCTGCGGCGCAGGCTCAAGGCGTATCATATCACCCACTTGCCCATGCCGAAGGTGCAAAGCGACAGAGAGTAGTTTAGACAATGCTACGTGTTTCCCGTCTGGCGCAGAATCCCAAGGACGTATAACTGCGACGATCCTTGAAGCCGGAATCACCTCTGGTGCTGCATCCTTTTTATCCTTTTTGTCCTTCTCCTCCGGTTGCTGCTGCGGCTGGGACGGATCTTGGGGAGGAGCTATAGCTGGGGGCCGGACAACTGAAACCACAGCATGAGAAACACCCCGAAGATGCCTCGAAGACATGAGCAATGTGGGATCTAGGTAGGCCGAAAATCCCTTTCCGCCAGCAGCAACCTCTTCTCTGTCCTCATCCCCTTCTATAAACTCCTCCTCTTCCTCATCGCCATCCGTCTTCGGAAGATACCGTACCGCGGGCAACGAGACGCCCCGGAAAAACATTGCCCCCGCGCCCCCACCATCGCTCCGCTTCTTCACCGCAGTTTTCGCAGTGCTGGTGGCCGACTTTGCACCCTGACTGTGTCGGCGCTGCCGCTTCTTCGGCGCAACGATAATCTCGGCTTCCGGCGAAACCTTAGCGAATCCGTTCGGCGAGGAAAGAGCGTCCTCCGGCTCAACCTTTGTCACTCTTATAGAGGCCGTAGATGTAGGGGACAGGTAGACTGAGATCGGGTGCGCGGGAGAAACACAGCGGATCTGTGAAATAAGATTTAGTTCCAGAAAGTCCGCATGCAGCTCTATTATCTCCCAATCACTCGCAGTCAGGGGCTCGATATGAAAAGTGTGTGCCGGCGTAGGGTCCAAATGGAGGTGAATAGAAACCTAACCAAATCAACACAATCCCTCGCGGTGAGGCCCATCACTGTATTCCGTGGAGGGGAACAAACCTTAGACCCCTCAGACAATCCTACATTCCTAGCAAATGCAGGATCCATCTCTACCATTGCCTCCTCCGACCTCCCCGACCCTGCACTCGGCTTCCTTTTGCTCTGCATTCCCGTCCACCCGGCATACACGCTTCTAGTAGTTGTAGCGGTTGAGCCTCCCCCGACAGAGACGCGGAAGGATAACTCGACAACAACATTTTGTGCCGGAGTATTTGCAGAAACCAGCACATTGACGAGTGGGATTGGAAGGTTGAGAAGACAGTTCTTGAGCGAAGTTAAGGAGACGATCGCGGGGGTAGCGGGGGGTGAGGGCTTCCGGGACATGGTTGTTAGTGGGAATTTCAAAACAATCAATTATCCCGCAGCGCCGTTACTCGGGATGGCCGTGATTAATTTTGGACACCAATAGCGAAGGGAGTAACAGTCGAATTTATCATGGGGGTGCCCAATATCGGAACAGAAGATTAATGATGCGCGACGAGAATGTGATATTACGATGTATAGCAGGTAGGTGGGCCCAGTGGTAGAAAGATTCGGGGAACGCCCTTCTACTAAAGAATCTGGGAATTTCTTGTGAATCCCAAACCTGCATCCCATCTGCCTCGGCTCTTGTTGAATTCAGCAATGGAGGTCTCCGATTAGCTGTGCTTAAGTAAGCTTCCAGTACTATCTCCTAATCAGGGCAATTGAGGGGAGCCAAAGCGAAATTTACCCCTATTAAAACCCAAATCAGGTAATGAATAAACAACGCGGGCCAGCACCAGCAAACGCGAACATCCATCCTGCCATCCAGATTGGTTCGCGTGAAACTGCAAACCCCCAGTCAAGCCCCTCCCTTCGATCCCTTTGCCCAAACCAAAATTCTCAACAACCATCTCATCCCCTCGTCTTAACCATCCATTGAGGTCACGGAATTTACCAGAATCCGTGGGAGAATAGCACAGAACAATAATGTCCAAGCTTCCTGTTATCAAGCTACCCGACGAAATCGATTATGACAAACAACAAGGTCTGTTTTCCGACCATTGCCTGTTACTCTGCAGTGAGACTTACAATGTTTGAGTAGTTGCCTTTGAGGCTTTCCTTACAGGATTCAAATCAACACTTTCAACCGAGGAGGCTGCCCGTGACGCGTTATCGAATTTGAACATGGAGGACGAGGATGAGGACCTCACAGATACACCCCGCCGTCGTGCAACACGCTCTGGTGGAAGGAGCCGCGCAAGAAGACCAAGAGTTGCGGTTCAGGAGCCCAAGCTAAAGTATATGCTACAGCTCCAGGAGATTGCAAACAGAACACGGGACTCTATCACTATTGAACTAGACGATCTGATGAGTGTAAGTTTCCCTGGTACCAGACACAAAAAGGCTGGGCTGATATTGCGAGTGATAGTTTGAGGATTCAGGTCTTGTTGAAGACGCTGTGGGATTAGTCAGGGCGGTGGGTAAGAATGCTGCACATTACATTGAGATCTTTTCAAGGGCCATCGATAAAGTCATCCCCCCAGAGACTGTAGACACTACGTATGTTACCATCCCTACTTATACATTAGATGCTAACAGTGTTTTAGCTACAATGACGATGTTCTTGATGTTATCCTGACACAACGTCGCAACCGCAATGTTACTGCTGAGAGTGATTCAGCCGACCCTCTTTCGCTCGACGCTCCCCCTCAGCTTTTCCCCGCGATGCTTACCCGTCGCTACCAGGTGTACTTCAAGCCGTTGACACCGTCAGGTGACTCTGGCAAAAAAGCGCTCGCGGTGCGTAATGTTCGTGGGAGCCATCTAGGCCACTTGATCACCGTTCGTGGTATTGCAACCCGTGTGTCGGACGTCAAGCCCACCGTGCTCGTCAACGCATACACCTGCGACAGGTGTGGTTGCGAGATTTTCCAAGAGGTCAAGACCAAGAGTTTTGCTCCGTTGGTCGATTGCCCTTCACAAGAGTGCAAGAACAATGATGCGAGAGGTCAACTTTTCATGTCGACTCGTGCGTCCAAGTTCTTGCCATTCCAGGAAATCAAGATTCAGGAAATGGCAGATCAAGTACCTGTCGGACACATTCCCCGAACCCTCACAGTACATGCCCATGGCTCTCAAACAAGATGTGTTAACCCCGGAGACGTTGTTGATATCGCGGGAATATTCCTACCAACACCATACACTGGCTTTAAAGCGATCAAGGCAGGTCTATTAACGGATACCTACCTTGAAGCCATGCACCTTGAGCAACACAAGAAACAATACGACGACATAGTAATTGATACCCGAACTATCCAACGTATCGAAGAGCTCCGAGCGCAGGGCAATCTTTACGATACCCTCGCCAAGTCCATCGCCCCTGAGATCTTCGGCCATGAGGATGTGAAGAAATGCCTCCTCCTCCTCCTCATTGGTGGTGTAACCAAAGAAATGGGTGATGGAATGAGAATCCGTGGCGATATCAACGCCTGCTTGATGGGAGATCCCGGAGTAGCCAAATCCCAGCTCCTAAAATACATCACCAAAGTCGCCCCCCGTGGAATCTACACCACAGGTCGCGGGTCCTCCGGTGTCGGTCTCACAGCCGCCGTCATGCGTGATCCAGTCACGGACGAGATGGTCCTCGAGGGCGGAGCCCTAGTACTAGCAGACAACGGTATCTGCTGCATCGACGAGTTTGACAAGATGGATGACTCGGATCGTACAGCAATTCACGAAGTCATGGAGCAGCAAACCATATCAATTTCCAAAGCCGGTATCACCACATCCTTAAACGCACGTACTTCCATCCTCGCGGCAGCGAATCCTCTCTACGGCCGTTACAACCCCAAGATCTCCCCCGTGGAAAACATTAATCTCCCCGCCGCCCTCCTTTCCCGCTTCGACATTCTTTTCCTAATCTTGGATACCCCCACCCGCGAAGGTGACGAAGAACTCGGCCGTCACGTCACTTTCGTGCACATGGAGAACCGCCACCCAGAAATGGACTTCGAACCCTTGACCCCCCAAGAAATGCGCATCTACATTGCCCAGGCCAGGACCAAACGCCCCGTCATCCCTAAGGAAGTAGCAGACTACATGGTCGGCGCGTACGTTAACATGCGCAAAGCCGCAAAGAAGGCGGAAAAGGACAACAAGTCCTTCACCCACGCGTCGCCCCGTACCCTCCTCGGCATCATCCGCCTCTCCCAGGCACTCGCCCGTTTGCGCTTCGCCGACACAGTCGTGATAGAGGACGCCGACGAGGCGCTCAGACTCATCGAAGTGTCCAAAGCCTCACTGCAAGAGAAGAGCGACTGGGATGAGGACAATACCGTTTCCTCGAAGATCTACAACATCATCCGAACACTGGCCTTTGGTTCTGGCGACGGAAGCGGCGAGTTAAATATGCGGAATGTCCGAGAGAGGGTTCTCGCGAAGGGTTTCACGGACGATCAGTTGGCCGACGTTATCGATGAGTATTCTGCGTTGGATGTTTGGCAGGTGGCTGGGGAGGGTACTAGACTCGTGTTTGTCGGAGCGGAAGTTGATGATGCCGAGGAGATGGATGTCGACATGAGTTAGTCATTGGTTTTTGTCCCTTTTATATATATACCCCCGTTATTTTCACCACCCTATTGTAAAACAGTCTGTGTTACGTGGCACGGTATGCCCGAATGTGTGATATCTCGTATTCGAAAATACAATCACATGACAGATGATGTCTAGTATTCCCATTTAATTCCTAACCAAAAAGTGGACGTAGAGTAGTAAAGTACATGAACCTGATACCTACCATGTCCGATTTTCCACGATAGACTAGCCCAAACTTCAACCTACAAATGGAGATGTTACGAAGGTGAATGAAGGAAAAAATCAATGTTTACTTGCATGCTTTCCGTTATTCCTGCCCAGCCTACTCCCCTGCTAACCAGCCACGGGCGAACAGAACATGCACATCTCCCGCTCACGACCAAACCAAGTCCAAGCGAAAACGGTGTCGCCAGTCGCAAGTTCCATTGGTAACTTGAAGTTGAATTCCTAGCTATCAGGGACTATCCTAGCCACCGCAGACAGGTCCCCAAGCGTGAGTGTGATGTTCGGAATTTCGTGCCGTGGTCGTATGATAGGAGATGCTTGCCCGGCAGCTACCGCTCCAGTGCTTGCTTATGCCCTTCAGAGCAAACTTTGGGCCTTGCCTACAGTCCATTTTTATAGCCAGTCTACCCTCGGGTTTATCCATGAGGTTGAGGTGCTTTCGGAAGGGGTGGAAGAATTTGTCCCTCAGTGAGAATTCAATAATCGTGTCGTTTAGCTTTGATGGGTTTCGGTGCGAGTTTAGTGGCTGATTGAAGAGTTGGGTCCCGAATGGCGATGTGCGCTCCCGCTGGACTTGTGCGGAGGGAGTAAGGTTAGTTGGAGGTGGTCCATCTCTCCCCTCTTTCTTTTTGACTCTCTCCTACAATTCGAGTGCTAGTGATGTGCTTGCTTGGAGGGTGCTCTCTCGAAGTAAAGGTAGCTCAAGAAACTGGTGCGCCCTCAAACTTCCCCACACCCAACCCCAAGATCAGGACAAAGCCCCCCCCCCCCAAGGCAAGTTCGCTGCCTCCACCACAATTCTGCCGCCGCGAAAAACTATACTAAAATAACGTAGTCTTCCAATGTTGCTCTCGCAGATAATCTCCTAAACAAGAAACCCAAACGGCGCAGCTAGCGGTTCGAGTGACATGTCGTGTTTCAACATATACGGACACTAAAACGTTTCATTCCTTTTTGGAAGCCCTACTGCAAGGACTCCCCACCTTTCCCCCACCTTCCCGACGCCGAAGCAGTGTTTTCGTCTAAACTATCGGACAAATAACATGCCACGAGATATCGACCCAGCACTTCCTGCTTCCCCTTACTCCTTGTAGAATACCTCCCCCAAACCCGTCCACCAACCGAGACCGCTTATGCTTCACACAGCCCCTTTTACAAAGCTCGTTTACCAGGCCATATTGGCCGCCCTACCCCATTTTTTCTTTACAGTGAGGTTAGGCTCCAAGCTCACCTCCATCCAATCAATCATCTCCCACCACTCCCGAACTCCTGGAACCCCACCCACCTACGCCACATCGGCACCCCAGTCATCCACGATATATCCAAATTCCGCGAAAAGCATGCCAGCTCCTGCGTCGTGAAAGTTCGAATCTAGTTGGCCTAATTGATTTTGCTATGCACTGGTCAACAGATTCACGTACAATCACTAACCTCCCAACGTATAATCTAATCGAACCCTTCGGCTAGACCTCTGCGAGGCATGCCTTGCACTCCTCCACGCTGGAGGGACTCACGTGCACAATCCGGCCAACATGGGGAGCCTGTATGGACGCCGCCCACAATCCCTCAAGGGATAAGTAGAGCAGCGATAAAAGCGAGGTCACCACAGATTATATGAATGTCGATTTTGGTATGCGGGCCGAACCGCTCCCGAAAAACAGGTTGAATTCCTGCAGAGGATTAAGCAAGTTCAGTGTTCCCCCACAGTTGACGCAGGAAGCATTACCCAGCTACATAATCCCAGGACGGTGCCGGACGGATGTCCGAAAAACGCAGTAATAGTGGCCTAAGGTAGCGGGCTCCCATTTCCTATACGACGAGCCTACAGCTGTCCCGCCCGGCATTCCACTTTACAGATCAATTCAACAGACTATTAGCGGATATAAAATGAACATCCCCAGCGTCTGCAGGACCTACTCCTATCATACCAACTTAAAGGAAACACTCTCAAGATGCTAGCTTTTCGACCAAAGGGACTCTGACTCCCTCTCCATATAGTGGCCGGGTTATAGGGGTCGCGCAAGGCAGGAGATATTATATCAGTTGTCCCTACGGTACCGCAACGGGAATGGGAAATGCTTGAAATATAAGAATGAAACCTCTACCATCTCCCCACAGCCCGATGAGTCCACCAGTGCCGCCTCTAGCTCAGGGCCACAAATGAGGTGCAGGGGTAGTAGTTTCCTATGGCGGAATTTAACGAAAGGCTTATCCTAAAGTTTCTTCCCCCGCTTCTGACGCCCAGTGGGGAAACGAAATCACGAATCAAGCCGACCAATAGCAGCCGTGGCGATAGATTATATATGAAGGAAGGAGAGATTCCGAGAAAACAGTGAAAAGTCCTTTTTGGGGCTGACGCCACGAAACTTATATACCTCTAAAAAAATTCCCCGGGATGCGCCCGGCAAACCAGTTGTTCAATTCACTGTCAATTGACACATGATATGGAAAGTTGCAATCCCAGTAACTTAAAAGGCAATATCTCAACAGTATGAGCTGATCCTTTGCTACAAATAAGTCCATTCCCTACCCCTTCCACTAGCTATTATCGAGAGCGTTTTCTAATGCTACTTAGGAGTGGACAGAGGCCCAAAAATCATCATTAAATTGGAGTAGTATGATACTCTACTGAAATCACGTGAAATCACTCGCAGAGGGTCTCTAAGTTACGTTGCATACCGCTCCCCACCAGTTTCAGCACGGCCAGCTAGAAGGTATACGGGGAATTCGGAGGCGCTGCTTTCCGCCTTAGATCCTCTTACAAAATTCAGTCTCTACCCCTCATCGTAGCCTGCCCCCAGTGTCTCTAGATAGGTCAGTGGTATCCCGATTTTAGTTAATGTACATGGGCACCCGTTCCCCTCCCCTAGAAGGGTGGAAACAGATATGATATACTAGGTTCTCGTACTTCCGCCAAGTCGACTGGGCCGTTCCCCTTTTATTGATTGAGGAAAGCTTATACCATCGGACTCCAGACACAAGAGGTCTACTACCCTAATGCACCAATGTATATATCATAGTACCTTCGCAGCGGCAGGGTGAGCGGAGAAAATCAGACCCCGGGAGGGAGGTAGAGGGGTGTGGCCATAAACTTCGTTATCTTGTTTAGCACCCGAATCCAACTAAACAGTTAGGAGTATAAAAGGAGTGGAAGAGGCAACCTAATCTCCCACGGGTCAGCGCACACATCTCTATCCCTCCACACACCTCCGCCATAACAATAGAAAGGTACAGTATATCCAGAGATCCATTTCCATAAATCGCGACAACTCCAGGACAAATAGAATGATCCCCAACAGTATCAATTCTTCAGTCCAGATAAAGCACTGTGCCGTGAGAGTACCATACCCTCACCCGGTGAAGGGAAGATCAGAATAGAAGGCGAACCGAGATTACCTGAAGACATCTGGAAGATTTCCAGCAAAATACTGATAAACCACTTCAATACTATTTGCAGCCCCCCCCGCGCGCGCGCGCTTAATCAAACCCAACTACTCTCCTAGCTAAATTCCGAACGAATAGCCCCCCCAAAGCTCCCCAGAGAAACGCTCCCCACTACGCCTTTTGTCCTGTACATATTCTGCAGCAGACTGTACTATAGAGGACTGTCTACTTCAGCCAGTGCATTTCACAATCCTCCGTATACCGAACAACCCAACCAGGAGGGGGAGGTTCTGTGCCGAAGCACCGCGTCCCCGCGCCAGGCCCACACTCTTCAGAAGTGTCACTGTTTCTGATGAGATCCGAACCTAGACCCCTGGAAAGCCCGAGTATGCCGGGGCTTGGCCACTTCCACCAGGGCACCATCCCAGTTATGATTGATGCCCCTTTTCACCAATCCCAACACCGCTCCGGTTAGCCTTCGAAAAGATATTTCTCCCAGAGCTCCAAAAAAAAAAAAGGTCATTAGGGCCCATTGCGGGACATTAGTACCATGGCGGGGTCAGAAGAGTGGTCGAAAAGCCGCAAGTCAATTTTCATACAGAGAAGCTCTCTCTGGAATACCGGTACCCTTTGCGTTCAGAAATGAAACAGTGCCGTGCTTAGCGCAGTCGTCTATTCCCAAGGGTCCAAGGACTGCCATATCAAATCTTCCAGAGACTGCTTTGGTCATAATATGATATCACTGCCAATACCATCTTTGGTCAGTTAGGGGTTGCTGAGCTCACAAGTTCCGAGTGACTATACGTGACCTGACTAACTAGCCCGAAGCCCTAAAAATCTCCTCCCCCCCCCATAAAAAAAACATCCAATCTGACACGAAACAAAAATTCCACCCCACTATCACCCCCACCACCAACCACAAGCTATATCACCCCAGCGATCCCTCACCATAACACATAACACCAAATTGCGATGCTAAAAAAATCTGCCCCCCTCTGCTTAACCGCGCTCCGCATCTCCACCCCCTTCCCACCAGCAACCAACACCCTCCTACACACATATCGCAATGCCTCCACCTCCACCACCGCCAGCGGCAGCAGCAGCAGCGCAAGCCCCACAAAAACCGCAACCTCCCCCCAACCCAACCAAAAACTAGACTGGAACGCCTTCCTACAGCTCCGCAAGCAACGACGGAGGTACAACCTCGTATCATCACTCTTCACCAGCGCCGTCGGCACAACGGCGGGCGTCAGCTACCTCGCCAATAAGGAGATCGACCCGACGCAGATGATAATGGGCATGGACCCGATAATCCTCTTTGGGCTTGCCACCGTTAGTTGTGGTGCTCTGGGGTGGCTTGCTGGACCGGTTTTGGGGAGTAGTGCGTTTTCAGTGGTCAAGAGGAGGGTTATGGGGCAGATCAATGAGGTATGTAATTCCCTTGCCATTCCTCTCGGAGGGGGGAAGGGGGCGCTAATTGGAAACAGCGAGAGCGGGAATTCCTCCAACACATCAAGAAGAATCGCGTCGACCCCTCCTTCCAAAGCTTCAGTAATCCAGTCCCAGATTACTACGGGGAGAAGATTGGGAGTATCAAGCAGTACAAGCAATGGCTGAAGGATCAGAGGGCGTATAATCGGAAGAGTAAGAGTTTTTTGTGAAGGTCTCCTTCTCTTACAATACGTTTCTGTAGCCATAGAAGATGAAAGTGGAAGATGGGAGGGGGGGGAGGTGATGGGGGTTTTTGTACAGTTTCACTCCTACCGCTTTAGTCCTTTTATTCTTTCCTCCTTTTTTCTTTTTTTTCTCTCTCTTCCTTTTTTTATACAACATCGCTTCTTGCTGCTTACTACCGGTTTGGTAAAGTATATATTCCTTTATTTCTTGCTTTGTTTCTCGACTGTATTGGACTTCTGACGTATTGGCGAACGAACGAGCTTAGGATGGAAAGAAGGGAAAGAGCAGTAAATTAGGTTCCCCTCCACTCCCCCCCTTCCCCCTCCCTTCCCCCTCCTACCCCTCCAAAAAAAAAAACATTTCGAACAAAACAATCACCACTATTCTGTATATGTATATGTACTCGTACATGTCTATGATATACACGGAGCAACTCGCGCACTTTCAACAAGTGAACCTCCAACCGCCCGCCACCAAGAAAAGAATTGGAATTTATGCCCTCCCCTCCTTCCCCCATAACATCCTCAAGTATAAATCATACTTTACCCCCCAGACGGTCCAGACCATTCACTCCCATCACCCACCCACCAACTCCCCCTTCCATTCCCTTGCACTCACCAGCACTTTACCAGCACACATTCCCAATACTCACTCAACACGATATCGAAAGCATAGCCTGCACCCCCTCCCCCACCCCGTCCATCCACACGATACCTCACCGAGCGAGGGAGTAAGCAGCCCACGCATATCACAACAAAACATAGAACGAAAAAACAAACACGATCCTAATAGCAATCCCAATCGAGTGATACATAATGACCGCCGGCCAAACTACAGTGATAACAACCCCCCCCGATCACAAAGCAATAACCCACAAAAAACAAGCTTGCACATGGTAACAACACAATTTGAATTACTACGATATACCATCCTGATTTATTAAATTGATACTGTCATCCGCGCCACACTAACAAAACTCCTATCATACTCGAGTACCGTACTCGTAGAAGTACAGTTACGACCCCAGCCAGGTTTCCCGGAATCGCTATGATACTGCCCATAGATAATTGGACATATTTGATATGCATCATGCCGGCCGAGTCGGAGCGTGAAATTCAATGCCCCGTAATGTACTGTAGCTGAGTTACGTGATGTGAACCGTGCTCATTGAAATCCGTTCCCAAGATCGGATCGGACGGGATTGGAAGCGAACAGGTAAGGCAAAGGGAGGAGGGGAAGGGTGGTCAAGTCAAGTCGAAATTTAAAGCAAGGCAAAGTTAGCTACACTGTACTGGACCCTAAGCACTTTAGTGTACTCGCACTGTGCTCCTACGATATAATGCGAGTACAGTACGGTGCAGTACAAAAAAAAATGCTCAGAATAGTGGGGAAAAAAAAAAGGTATTCTTCCTATACCGGAAAGTCAAGATATCCGAACTAGCAACCCAGTTACTAACCCAGCCAGTTTCTTTCTCCCTTCAAGCTAGAAGAAATCTATTTATCCAACGACAAGTTATAAATAATACCGGTGATATGCAAGCTGGAAAAAAAAAAAGATAAAAAACTGACCCCCCCCCCCGATATAAGATACTCCTGGTTCACTCGGTTTTTCATCCCCCGTTCCCACCTTTTTTTCTTCCTCAATAAACTTGCATTAATAGTATGTTTGCCATTGGAAAAGAGAGAAAAAAGAGTTTTCTGTTTTTTTAAAGGGTTGTAAAAAGAAAAACACACGCAACTACACACACCACACATAAAAAAGAAAGAGAAAAAAGAACAAGCTACCCAGTATTATTTTTCTCCCTTCTCTCCCTCCTCACTCCTTTCCTTGCCCGCCTTCTCTAGTGCACCAATCCCTCCATTACCCAAGTAAAGCAGAGGATCCAGTGCTTGTCTCTACGCTGAAGTGCTCAAGACAAATGAAAAAGAAGCCGATCAAACCCGAAACACAACTACGGAAAAGAAAAAGGAAGCAGAAAAAAAAGAAAACCACCCAATTGACCATTCATGATGCAAAAGAAAAAAAACAAACGTCATGAACCATGAAAGACCCCACAATCAACAACGCCGGGTAGATGTGAATAAAAACTTTCTTCTTTCGTGTGTGTGCCTTTTGGATAGAGAAAAAAAAACCCCCATGAAAAAAATAGTAAAAGAGATGAAAAGCAGAACATAGAACATAGCAAGCAACAAAAAGAGGGCTAGAACCCTCTCACCCCGTAAAATTCATCTCATTTCCCCAGGTCAGTATTGCCCAGTCTCAGCAGAACTTGTAAAAAGTAACAAGGAAAAAAAGCAGAAACCCCAGTTGGAAGCCGTCTATACCCAATTGCATAACAACCTGTGTTTCCGAACGCTGCCGATGAGACATGAAGAAACAAGAAAAAAGGAAAAAGAAACTTCATTTAGGAGGGTGAAGAAATTGATATAGAGAGGGATCACGAGAAATCATAAAGCAGTCAAAAGCAAAAAGCCCACAAAACCCCAAATATTGCGCCATGTTTTAAACCTTCCTTTGCTCCCTTTCTTTTTAATGCAAGCAGAAACAACCGATGAAATGTTACTTTTTTTGTGTGGCCAAGGAAGGAAAAGGGTCCAAACATACGCAATTCCGCTGGGCGGAACTACCACCAAGAGCTGCTGCCAGGGTTGCCATAGCTTCCACCCCCATGGCCACCGCCCCCTCCTCCGCTGCCGTAGCCGCCACCGTAGCCGGATCCTCCGCCGCTGGGGTAGCCTATCGTGCAATGTTAGCAATGTCAACAATCGAAGTAGAAGTACCAAGCAACATACCACCACCACCACCGCCACCGTAACTATTACCGGAGCTACCATAGCCACCACCATAGCTACCACCGCCGCTACCACCGCCGCCGCCATACTTTCTGAAATCACGGCTGGCATTACCGCCACGCCCTCTTCCACCGCCACCGCCAGACCTGCCACCACCACCACCACCACCACGACCGCCTCCGGAAAATCCACTCTCCCTAGCAATCGTTTCCAAGAATGCAGGTACTTCCTGGTTGGCCTCTTTGAGCAGTTCAAGAAGATCCCTAACAACGCCGCGATTACCGCGATTGAAAAAGGCAGTCGCGATGCCAGTATTGCCAGCACGGCCTGTACGACCGATACGATGAACGTAGTCATCAATATCGGTAGGAAGATCATAGTTAACGACGTGAGTGACATTAGGAATATCGAGACCTCTGGCAGCCACAGCAGTTGCAACCATAACCGGGCAACGACCAGTGCGGAACATCTCAAGAGCGCGCTCACGCTCACGTTGTGTACGATCCCCGTGAATGGACGTTGCGGGAAAATTTTGATTAAGCAGGAAATCGCTCAAAGAGTCCGCCATACGCTTGGTCTCCACAAAGATAAGGGTAAGGCCACCACTATGTGTATGGAGAATGTCTAAAAGCACGGAGCGCTTATCCTGATCCTCGACATACTCGACCTTTTGGGTAATGTTCTCGGAAGTAGAACCAACACGGCCAACAGAAAGGAAGATATAATCCTTCAAAAAATCTCTGGCAAGCATTTGGATGTCACGGGGAAAGGTAGCAGAAAACATGAGGGTCTGGCGAGTATCAGTCTTGGGCATATCTTCACCCTCGACAATCCGACGGATCTGAGGCTCAAAACCCATGTCCAACATGCGATCAGCTTCATCAAGAACAAGATACTTGATGTTTGCCAAAGATATACGACCACGCTCAATCAGGTCAACCAGACGCCCAGGAGTAGCAACCAAAAGGTCACAGCCACGCTCAATCAAACGCAGCTGAGAACCAATGTCGGCACCGCCATACACCACACAGGGGCGAACCCACGAACGGTAAGCGAATTTACGGGACTCGTCATAAATTTGGGAAACAAGCTCGCGGGTTGGAGCCAAAATAAGCGCAGTGGGATAGGCTTTGCGTTGACGGCCGTAACCATAACCAGCGCCTGAGCTTGCAGGAGCGGCAGAGGGTCCTTGAATGAAGGATTGAGAAAGTATCGGAAAAAGGAAACCACCAGTCTTTCCAGAGCCTAATAACAATTAGCTTGTGTGTAAGGATGGGTGAGGATGAAATTTACCGGTTTGTGCACAAGCCATTAGATCCCTGCCGCCCATAACGATAGGGATCGAATACTTTTGCACAGGGGTAGGGCTCTTGTAGTGGGCAAGCTCAATATTGGACAACAAGTGAGGATCCAAAGGCGGGCTGGTGAACTGGGTAGCAGGTTCGGGAACATCGTGGCCAGAGGCCTCAACCGGGATATCGTCATATTTCTCGAAATTGATACCAGTAGCTAGCTTGGTAGGATCATTAGGGGCGCCAAAGAGCTCACGCTCGGTACGGGGATTAGGGGGTCCGGGGATATGTTTGCCATCGGCCCAACGACCATCCCCAGAGCCCCCACGATTACCACCGCTTCCTGGATTGCCATACGCGTTGGGATCAAAGGAGCGTGGAGGACGGGGAGGGGGGGCATCCCAGCCACTGCCAGCACCGCGAGGAGTGAAGGTTGGGGCGTTGGCCCAGCCATTAGCATGAGAAGCAGGAGCAGCCGACTCTTGAGTTGGGCTGGGCTGGGAATTAGCACAATGCTGCCAATATCAAACACGAAGAGTAGAAAGCAAGGAAGTATAGGATGAAAGTTACGCATCACAAGGCAAACAAAGAAGAAGAAAAAAAGAAAACATGCAAGAAAACAAAAACTAGTAGGAATGTTAACGAACGACATACCCGTTACTCCATCTAGAGGACTGAACGCCATTTGCTGTGCCGTTCTGGACGGGAGGGGGCACGGGAGCCGCGGGGCCAGAGTTGGATCTGGCGGCACTCCCCCTCATATGGGGAGGGATATAAGCAGAGCCGATCCTCGGACCACTCCCAGAAGAATGATTAGAGGCCCCAGAAGAGGGAACCCCATCAGTAGCATGAATCGAGTCACTCATGCCCAAGTTGGACATGCGTTGATTAAGTTCAGCCATGGTTGGGAAAGCTTTTTTCTAATGTTGGCTGGCGATGGTTTCGGTAAATATTCCTGAACGAATGCGTCTGACGAGGTGGAAATTCGGTGCCGAAAAGGAACCCAAGAAAACAATAATCTGTCAGCTAGGAAAAGAGCCGAGGCGTTGGCTAAGGAAAACAAGGACTCCTGAGACTCCTGTGTGCTCCTGCGTGCTTTTGAACGAAAGAAAAAAGGGTGTGAAGAAAAGTTGGTATAGAACAATTCCTTCCGGATCGCTCCCGTCTATGGATGTCGTAACGTCGCAAAGAAAGGAACGATGAAAAAGGACTAGAACCTAAGAAGAGAAACGAAGGAAGGTCAAGATCCTCTGCTCCTCGGGAGTTATGTGCGTGGGGGAAGTGAGAAAAGTGAGAGGAGGTGCAGTGTTGAGTTCAGGGAGAAGATTGAGAACGAGGTGGTTTGTGAAAGAGACTGGGAAGAAAGTAGAGGGAGAACAGGCCCAGGGAAAAAAAAAAAAAAAGGGTGGGAGGAGACATGTAACTTACCGGTAAGGGAAAGAAAAAAAAAGTAAAAAAAAGTAAAAAAGAAAAAGAAAGGGCAAAAACAACAGGGCACTTGGTATCAAAGGGCTGATTGTACTCGAGTAGATGGCAAACTACCAAAGTTGACCGAGATTACTAAGCTAAAATCAGGCGAAGAAATGAAATTTTTTTTCCCTTTTTTTTTCTGCTCGTAGGGAAGGTTGTTCAACTGCCCGACCAACCAGTAAGCAAACTTTATCGCTTACCCCTTCCATAAGGGGGCCCCGCAGGCGGCAACGGGACGAATGCTTGACGCAGGCCGGACCCCTCTGGGTAAAAAAGGAGCACAGTCCTGCTCGCGGTACCGTAAGTGATATGTTCTGTCGAAGGTCGGACACTGGACAGGGATACCGGTAGCTCTTTCTGCGGCTGACAGACCCCCAAGAAGCTTTCGTAGAAAATTCCAATACCGAACCCGTCACTGCGGTGTGCAAAGGACTGGCAGACAAAAGCAAGTATCATGCAGAGCAACCTCTGCCCCCAATACCGGTGGCATGTTCTTCACCCGTTTTTCCGCCAATCACGAAAGGTCTGCTGTGCTCCCGCAGAAGGTTTCGATACTTGGCCTCTCTCCTTCGCGTCAGCACGCTTATCGCAGCCGTGATGGGAGGGTGGAACACCGGTACCGTAAAGAAAAAAGGAAAGAAAAAACAAAAAGCTGAGAAGGCTTCCAGCTCCCAACGACCATACACTGCCCATGACTACCCATGAATACGATAAATGATATATACATACATATATCGTACCCGAATACTGGCTACAGCACATAAATCATGCTTCAGCCTTCACATGGGCATGTATGGTATGTGGTATGATAACATAAAGTACTCGAGTATATGATACAACAGAGGGAAATCCCAAAATATTACAACACACTTTGGAAATAATTATGCACTTTCACCGCGCAAAGGTCTCTTGACCTGACTTTTTGTTAACAAGTGCAGGGTTTTTGCTATCTCTGTAGGATCCATTGTAGCCTCTATTCCTTACACTCAGTTACCTTGGGACACTCAAATATGCTACTTGTACCCAAAACATGAGGATGCTACTGGCTAATACCAGAAAGTGACTTTACGCAACTTCCCACATTCACTCGTTACCGGAAAATCATCTTTTTAACTCTGAATACTACTGGTGCCAGTACAGCACGGCAGGCTACCAAACAGTCCCCTAAACCTTCCACCTATGATATCATATAAAGCACTCAGGCCCTATTTGCGAAAGTCGGCTTGCAGAAACCACCAACACTTCACAGGGACAGCGGTCCTCATACCGCAAAGTGGTGTTCCTGTCTGAGCACTCAACCACTTACACTAGGATGGGTTGGAGGAGCACATGGCCGAGATCTGCCGGCCGAAGTAGCAGTCCACCGTAGCGTACCGTAGTCCACCGACGGTCATTGTCGACTCGATACGGGACAGTTCAAGATCGGGCGGCCGTTCTTTTCCGGAGAACTTTTCACATATCAGTCCTATTGAGATTGTATTAGGGCACGAGAGTCTTTACAAAGCTATCATATCATACCTCACCCCGCGAGAGCACACTGCCGTTTGCCATGTGATACTGTACTAGTACAGTCCATGACCACAGTGATCGTTCCGTCGTGAAGCACCAATACTGAGAGCTGCTAGTGACTTGACTTGAAGCAAATAAAATCCTACCACACGACCCACAACTTGGCGATGCAGGTGACAGAGAGGACTGTTTGCCAAAGAGTTTTGATTGATCGAATACCAGTATCCTGACAAGAAAATCCTGTGCAAGAGATAGTGCATTACCTACCAGTAGCAATTAAATAAAAATGAGGAGGCAAAGGAAAGGTAGCATAATGGTGCGGCTTCTCCATCAGATTAGATAACGATTCCCGAGGGGTCTTCGGTCGCAGGAAAGCTCATCACAGGTCACTTGTCTGCAATGGGTGGTGAGCCGGAAAGCCGCGATGCTCATTTGTATGATACTACTCGAGTAGTACGGGTGCTCTCGGGTGCTTGAGCGCTGCTCCCGTAATTCTTAGCAGTACGAGTACGAGTCCAGTATGATTTTTCTGCATGCAAGAAAATCTCTCGTCACACCCATCCAGCCAGCCGTCCAGCGGTACAGTAAGCGACCACACCACCCGACAACCTAAGCGGGTCACAACATGGGAACATCGGACATGAACAGAGAAACAGCACTGGCACGGAGAATCAGCCTTTTGGCTTTACTCCCCGCTTTCATCCTTCTGATGTAACAAATTGGCTCTGTGGCTGGTCCGTGATCGGCTCCGATTTTCCCACTGTGACCGAGATTTACCGTATCATACTGATCGGAGCTTTCGTGCCTCTTATGATGACCTCTTCCCGACAAACACAGCAGCACTCGAGTACCGTACGGTATGGCAGTATCCGCATTATTCGGGTGCGTTAATAGAGTACAAGTACCATCATAGTACGGCTATCGTATCATTCTCGAGTGCTCGTCCGGGCGATAGAAACGGAGGCCCCCGCTTGATTTCTGCCGACGCTTAGCGCTCATAGGAATGAGGAGGCTTCTCTCCCCACCTTCGTTTTACTGCTTTTTTTCTTTCCCTCTTTGCTTGTTTCTCCTCCTCCTCCTCCTCCCCCACCGCCTCTGCATCCCTCTCTTTTTTCGACTTCACATTTCCTCCTTCTCCCGGCTGTTTTCCCCCTCGTGAACCTCCCGAGTTTTTGGAATTTATTCATAATACCATCGAGTCTACCCTTCACTAAAAAAAAAAGTCTTCACCATGTTGTCCGGCAGATCTTTAGCTCAGGTGTGTTTTCCCCTTGCACCCAATCACCCTGCACGGCCGCTGTCATCACGTGTGCGCTCGGATGCAGACTGACTATTTTTTATTTTTCTTCCTCTGGCACATCAATTTGGTCGAATCCACTGACCCGTTTTCCGCTTTACTCTTACCTTGTCCTCAGGCGCTACTTCGCACGGCAAAGGCCTCAAGCTCTCGCAATGCTGTTTTTCCCGCTACAAGGGGTATGTTCCTGCCAGCGAAGCTCACGTTGGGAGTGCCGTCGATATGCGGGGATGAGAGGCTGACGGACGTATGCAATAGCAATGGCCACCGTTGCCTCTGACCTTGTTAAACCTACCAAGTACGGTGGAAAGTACACGGTTACCCTAATTCCCGGTATGAAAACATCGAGTCATCTGGTTAGGGGGCCGTGTTGGGTGGTGCCGGTACTAATGCTTTATTTCTATTTTTTCTGTTGACAGGCGATGGTATCGGTGCCGAGGTTACCGAATCCGTCAAGACAATCTTCAAGAGCGACAATGTTCCAGTTGAATGGGAACAGGTAGATGTTACCGGTGTTGTTACTGGTAACTCACATCCTGAGGAACTTTTCCGTGAATCGGTTAATTCTTTGAAGAGGAATAAGGTCGGACTCAAAGGTGAGATATATATTGAGCTTCTTACTCAACCCTGAGTTTTTCACCCCCTCCGCATTGTCATTGTGTGGCACCGTGCACATCGGGGAATCTTTCTTGTTCCTCCTTTATATGATGACAAAGAGCCATAGCGCTCGAATAACCCCAGCTCGTTGAGCGGCCCCCCAAAAATTACAACGCTTAGAGGCCGCGGTGAGATAGAAATCCGTCTGATACCGTGCCGGTATTGTCTGCTCTCTTATGCTGCGGATTGAAGACACATCTATAGTGGTCTTGGACCGAAACGCTAACCGGTTTGCTGCAATAGGCATTCTATATACCCCTGTTGAGCGTTCCGGCCATCAATCGTTCAACGTCGCTCTTCGTCAGGAACTTGACATCTATGCGTCTGTTGTCCTGATTAAAAATATGCCTGGTTACGTGACCCGCCACTCTGATGTGGACATGTGTATTATCCGTGAGAACACTGAGGGAGAATACTCCGGATTGGAGCACCAGTCGGTTCCGGGTGTTGTTGAATCGCTCAAGATTGTCACAAAAATGAAATCGGAACGTATCAGCAAATTTGCTTTCTCTTTCGCCACTGCCAATCAGCGAAAGAAGGTCACCTGTATCCATAAGGCCAACATTATGAAGTTGGCCGATGGGTTGTTCCGTACCACTTTCCATGAGATTGCCAAGAGTTACTCTCAACTGGAAGTTAACGACTTGATTGTCGACAATGCCTCCATGCAGGCTGTTTCCAGACCTCAGCAATTCGATGTCCTTGTTATGCCCAACTTGTACGGATCTATCCTTTCCAACATTGGCGCTGCTCTCGTTGGCGGTCCTGGCATCATTCCCGGTTGCAACATGGGAAGGGAATACGCAGTCTTTGAGCCTGGATGCAGGCACGTTGGTTTGGATATTCAGGGACGCGACCAAGCCAACCCTACTGCCTTGATCCTCTCGGCCACCATGATGCTAAGACATCTTGGTCTTGACGACCATGCTACGAGAATCTCCCAAGCAGTTTATGATGTTGTAGCGGAAGGGTAAGATCCACAACATATTCCACAAAATGCGCACAGGGCGACTGATCGTTTCTACAGAAAGGTGAGAACAAAAGATATGGGTGGAAACAGCACTACTCATGACTTCACCGACGCTGTTTTGAAGCACATGGAGAGGCAATAGGCCAACCAGAAATACTAAAGAAAAGAAAAGAAATGGGCGGAGAAGGTTCATATTTGGGGCAGTGTGAACCGAGCGCTGTTTATCTAGCGTTTATCCAGACTTCCCTAATGATGATGATTTATCATGACCAATCTTGGAGCCTGGCGGGTTTTCTAAAATACCACGGCATTCCATCTCGTTTTTTCATTTATTTATTGTTTTTTCCTCCTTTTGATCTTGTAAACTTAGAGGGAATGGATTTTTTTTTTTTTTTCACGCTTTCCACTATTTCTGTGGGGTCAAAATTTCGGTGCCTTGTGATGAATGACACTGTATCATACTAGTGCTTTCAATCACACTACCGTAGTACTTTCAGTAGTGCAAGTGATATGTCGTGACGGGTACCCGCTTTGTCAGCCGATAGGGTTCCCCGGCTTGGTCGTTCTATCATAGGTCGTGGCCTGCCAGCTTTAATTACAGTATCATATCATACGTGGAGGGTGTGTGTGTGAATAGAGTCAAAAGGCCGGTCGCCGCTTCCTCCCGGTATACTTTGAATCGGCCTTGATGACTTTCCCCCTATTCCTCCCCTGTTCCTTCTTCCTGAGAATCCAACCCTTACTCCCCTTCCTACCCTCCCCATCCCCGCCTCTCACACCACCCCTCCCCTTTCTCCTCTCATCAATAACATCAACCCCCTCCAGTCCCCTAACCACATTTGTGACATCACCCGTCCCGCCCCCCTCCGACCCCGCGCCAGCCGTCAATACCAGATAAACCTTAACATTCTTGGTCCCGGGGTCATCCTCCAGCAAGCCGGCGCCGAAGCCAGCCCTAATAGCTGCGCTGGTAATCATCCGCCTCTGCACCTCATTCTTCGGATAGAACTGCAAAACGGCCTTCCCGCCCCTCTTCAGGGCGGCATAGAGTCCCTCGAAGAACCTGCTCAACCTCCCAGTCGCTGAAACATCACTGGAATCGGCGTTGCACAGCCACTGAATCGCCGAGATGCTGATGGCCGCGTCGAACGTGCCCGGGCGAAAGGGCACGCCCTGCCCGATGTCGGCGAGGAACAGGTCACCGGAAGTCTGGCGGTCGAGCGCTACGGCTAGCATACTGGCGGATATGTCCATCCCGATCCACGTGTGGCCCGATGCGGTCAGGCTTTCCCCGCTGAGCCCGCTGCCGCACCCGATGTCGAGGACCAGGCTCGGGTATGGGAGGGCGAGGAGCGATAGGGCTCGCTGGGTCATTGCTGTTTGGATGGTCTGGATCCGGCTGCTTGTGGTGTATTTTTGGGATTCGTGGTCGTTGTAGAAGAGGTCCGGGGGGCTGCAGCGGGTGGGGGTTGTTAATATCTTTGGGGGGTGTGGGAGCGGAGGGGAGGTATGTACAGGGTATCTTCCGGGCGAGACATTGCTTCGATGTTTGCGAGTTCTTTTTATTTATTATAACTTGGCCGGGGGGGTGATGGGTGTCGTGTTTTGCTGTAGAGGCGCTGGTATATGATACAAATAGTCCAATATACCAAAAGTGAAGATTGGGGGTTTAGTATGAATTGGGGTTGAATACCTGCAGAGGGTTTTTCCCCTCCACAGATTTCGTGTTAGTGGGGTGTGAGGCAGTCATGCCATGAGCCCGGTACTGCACAGCACAGGTATTATCGGTATCCAGTAGTAGGGCAGGGTAACCCAGGGCTAAGTACCGTATCTACAAACGAATGATAATCCATGACCGCTCACACTGTCTGCTGGTGAACGGGGTTCCCTGACTTGGTGCAGGAGGCTCTCATCGAGTTGCTGGGCGAAACCGACAAAACCCCCCCCTACCTTTCGGCATTCCTGCACTAACATTGCGAAAAACCGGAATCCTGAAAATTCATAGCGGAGGAACGTGGAAGCGGAAAGGCTCGAAGGGCATCACGACACTAGTACATACGACAGATCACCGTACCGTACTGTGCCTCAGTATAAGAACAGAAATAAAAGAAAGCGAAGCAAGTCCCGTACCGTACCTTACATATCGTGCCCTTTTCAACCCTGCTCCCTTCCCCCTCCCGCCAAGACAGATTTACCGTTCCGTCCTTAGCGGCACCCCGCCGAGCCAAGATTTACCGTGCCTCGACCCTGGAACCTGTGGTACAGGTATGGATACAGTATCATAACAGCAATGAGGCTCTGAAGGGGAAGCCACTGTGCTGTGCTCCATCATTGTGCTTCAGTAGGTGCGATACCGGTAGGGCTTTGATTTTGTGGCGGTGATATTTATTAGCTACGGGACTTGACGGCGTTGATGTCGATTTCACGCGTTCATCCTGTCTCCCCCCCCCCCCCCTTTTGCAATGGTGGTAGTACTGCAGAGCACAGCACCGGTATGGGTTCGTGGGATAAGGGGGAATGATGGATAGCTGGGTGGACGGCTGCGATGGGGTGGGCTTGTCCCTGGTCGTTCGTTCTTGTTGGTGAGAGGAGGAGGAGAAACATTTCCTTCCCCCCTTCTACCCGTATGATACCGGTATGATATTGGTGTGCCTGCGATGTGGTGGGCATGATGGCAAGCACGGTAGTGAGTAAGCGACTCGTGAATTCACCTTTGTATGGAAGGGAGATATACCCAGGATAGAGAAATTTACAGCCTCGTTCTGTCGGTCGGGGCGAAGTTGGCGATAATCGTATCATACAATAATTTGCTTCCTTCCTGCTCTCGGCTTCACCAACTCTGCAATCTCTGTTCTCACCACACTCACTTGCTCCTTTTTCCCTTCCCTCTGCTGCCTCACGCCCTCTCCTGTTTTTCCCTCCTTTACCGTACTTCCCCCCCCCCCCCTTCTGCTGCTTCCAACCTCACTTTTTTTTTCTTTCCCCCTTCTTCCCCTTTACGTTACGGGTTGGGCCTTTTGAACAGCGCATGAGCTTGGAAAACGACCCTTGAGGAAACAATTACCATCTATCGCGTGTTTCTTTCCGTCGAGGGGGTTTTTTCTTTTTTCCTGTCGATTTTTCTTCTTCTCTTCTCACCACCTCGCTCACCCGGACCCTTTTTCTCTTCTCCATAACTCGAAACATTTTTAAAAAGCTCATATCGCACTCCCTGGAGGTGGGCTTCCCCTTCCTCACTTATACCTCCCACTCATTCCGACCATCAGAGCAAGGAAAGTCCCGCACACTTGAACTCCGCTTTCTCGCCCAAGCTCTTTCTCGCCGTCTTGCTGCCTTCTTCCTTCCCTCCAACACCACATTACTCTGCGAAGGGAGGGGGGAGAAAAGTGTTTTTTCCTCCGCGTTTTTTGTGAGAACAAAGTAGCTAAAAAAAAATATAGACCTGGGTTCAACGGGTCAAACGAGCGAGTTAATACAATGACAGACTACGTCACGGCGGATGCATCCTCGTCGTCCGCTTCCATGCCACCGGAGACGATAACAACAGCAGCGGTGACAACAACAGATGCGACCAGCAAGGAGGAAGCGAGTTCGGTTGAGCCAGCGACCAAGGCACCCAAGATGAAGTCCCAATTATCCGCCCGGTCGAGCACAGACGGGAAAGACCGCGGGGGAGGTGAAGTGGACACCCGTCCTTCTTCCGCCGATGTCGATGACCGTCGGAGTAGCAATGGCAGGGGGTTATCACGGGGGAATGGCGGCGGGAATGCCAGTCAAACTAGCAGTGTATCCGGACATAATGGGAATCCCGCTACTACTGGGGGTGGAGGAGCGCAGAGTGGAGGAACCACGGTTAGGAAACAGCCGACTTCTTTCTTCTCCGGGAGTAAGATCAAGCATCTGAAGAAGTCGGATGGCGTCCCGCTTTGGCGGAAGGATATACAGTACGAGTTCTTGCAGGCGATATTCACGGATGATAAGCCGGTTTTTACGAACTCGTATGATCGACGGGCTAATCTGACGTTCGCGGATGTCTATATCGATGCGATGGCGCGGAGTAGCAAGACTAGTAAGATTTTGAGGGACAAGCTTACGAGTGAGAGACCTAATGCGCTGAATATGGCTATGGTTTGCTTGTTGGTTAATGTCGGGAGGATGAATACTACGTTGAATTGTGAGTGTAACTGCATTCCCGTCGGAGGGGTAGACAAACTATTTCTCTTTCTAGCTGGGATCCTGTTTGCTAACTTTTTTTCTCTTTTTTTTTCTCTCTCCATGCAGTCTTCCCTGAAATGAAAGCTCAGCTCAGGACGTACCACTCCATCCCCTCGTTGCAATCGTATACGGATACACACGCCTACAAGCAGCTCCAGGACGCTCCCCGCCTCAAGTCTATCCTTAAGGGTGCTTGCGAGGATCGCAAGGAGCCGATGACCTTGGACCAGCTCACGACACTCCCGGTTCCGCGTACAAACCCTATAAACCTGGTTTTCCTACTCTCGACCTATGCCCCCAAGATCTCGGAGCTCCATTTCCCCGAGTCGCGGGATTTCTACGACCTGGTTATGAGGAGCACTCTTTCCAGCAAGAGCAGGGCTAAGGCCTTCCTCTGGTTGATGTGGTGGTATCTCGAGGGTGACTTCGACACCGAATCGGCGATGAAAAACCCCTTCGGCCAAGGCCAGGAGGCGAAGGACGGGGGGGTGCCTTGCAGAGTGCCTCAATTTGAGCACTTGACGGAGGAGCAAGCTGCCAGGGAGAACGTCGACGCCGACGGAGAAATCGAGTTTGGTGAGAGGATGCGACGCGAGCGAAAGAGTAAGTTGCCTTTGTTAAAAAAAAAAAAAAAATCCGAACTTTATAGCCAAACAACAAAGAAAGAGGGGTTGAGTGACTTGTTCGTCTGCTAAAGGGATAAACGCAGAGCTGCTGGAGAACAATGACAACGCTCCCGTGCCCTCTACGGGGAAGAAGGGGAAGAAACGTGAGTTATACCCGCAACTCCAGTTTCTAGTCGCATTGCCGGCGGTCCCTCAACACGTCTGACATCCGTGATAGAAATTGCGCCGTCTCCCGAAGACGACGAGCAATCAGCAACTGGAGGTTCGCCACCCATAAAAACGCCTACATCAGGAAGAGGAAACGGGCCACGTATGTTGGCCGCATTTCCGCACTCCTAAATGACCTTGGCATGGAGGTTTTTGCTCATTTTTATAGGTTCTGTGCGGAACCCGACTCGTAAGAAACGGGACTATTCAAATCTTGCGGAATTTCAATACGAATACGACTCTGAGAACGGGACTCGCCAGGGTTCTCCCGACGGGTCAATGACTCCCGGCGGGAATTGTATGTTTGTGGCTATTCTTTGGATATGTTGGGTTTTGTACTGACTGATATAGCAAACAAACAAACAGCGCTCGAAGCGCCAACCAGAGGCCGTGGTGGACGCCCCAAGGGCTCTGGCAAACGCGGAGCAGATGGAGAAGTCAAGAGCTCTACTCCTCGCATTACTCTCAGAATGGGATCAAAGGCCTCCCTCGATGCATCAGGACATAGTCTCACTGCAGCCCGGTCAATAGCTCCATCTACAGGCCCGCTGGACCGTGGAACTCCGCCCGGCATAGAGAGGGGATACCGCTCTCGACCACTGACCTCTCACCAGCTTGCGGTACAACAAAACCGTAAAGACAGGGCAGATTACCATATCAACCGTAAGCTCAAGCGTCTCGACCGCAAATCTCGCAAGGCCCGCCTCCGGGAGGGCGCCATCTCCCGCTGCTGGCGCAGGATAGAGCACATGGAAGACCCGTTTGCGAAGTCCGACGACGAACACGAGATTCACCCTGTAAAGCCAATCATACGCTCAACCCCGGCCGTCGCCGCCCCTACCATAGCTACCGCCGAAACCGACGATGCAGGGAACGTCACTGCCACTGCTACTGGCGCTGAAAGTAACAACAAATCTACGGACCCTAAAGACCCCACCGTGGTAGCAAACTCGGCAACTGACTCCCCGGTTGAGCTAATGGATGTGGACACCGATCTCCCACCCGTCAAGAAGATCAAAACCGAGCATGTTGGCGGGCATCACTCTTTAAAACGCTACGGGAATGGAACCACGTATCGTGGGATCGCGGGGCTTGCACCGACAGATGCGGAAGAGGACGACCACGGCGAAGAGGCTCTAGCGCTTGCGGCGGCGATCAGAAGGTCGAAGAGGCGCTTGGAACGATGGGAAGAGGAGGACGCTAGGCGGGAACTGGGCGAGGATGTAGTCGTCGACAGGAGAGGCGGGGTGGTTGAAGATAGCGAGGAGGATGGAGACGGGGAAGGTGATGGGGAGGGGGAAATGGAGGCGGAAGCGGAAGCGGAAGCGGACGAGGGTGAAGCCGAAGGCGATGTGGAGGGGGACGTAGAGGGGGATGCGGAAGGAGAAGAAGATGGTGAGGGAGAGGATGAAGAGGCTGAGGCCGAGGACGAGGATGTCGAGATGGAGTAGTATGATATATTATCCTTCTATCCTTCAATCTCCCATGCATGATCTGTTTGTATCCCCGTCTTTGTTGCCGTGGTGAACTGGCCGCTGGTTACTCGCTTGCCTATTTATGTTCATTACTTCATTTCTTTTTTTTTTCATTTCTTTCCCTTTCGTACTTGATTGTATTGCCCTTCTTCACTTTCGATAATAATTTGCGCCCGGACTGGACTGGACTGGACTGGGATGGGATGGGGTGGGATGGGATGGGATGGAGCGAATCGTTGCTTGCCTGCTTGGTTGTTTGTTTGTTCACTTTCGATGCACTGTACTATAGCCTTTAGATCGTACTCCAAACATAACGGATCACTGTTACTATTACCACCATCATACTCGTAGGCAGCGCGACACAATACCAGGGCGAGTGGGAATGGAAGTGTATGGGCGGCTTCTTTAGCACTTGCGAGGATGGGTGGAGAGTATGTGGAAACGAACGAAAGTGAAAATGAACGGAACAGAAGAATTGTCGTAGTACTACGGGGGGGGATAAGTTTGTTCAATTCTGTTCTTTATTTATTCCATTGGCCAGACGAGTTAAGTTGGTGCTACCTACCGTGAAGTACGGTATCATACTGTACAGTACAAGTACAGTACAGTTCTGCACAAATACTTGGCAAGTTACTTGCATGATATGCTCGGTATTACATTATAGGATTACCCGTACGCTCTTATCATATACTTTTTCCAGATGAACTTTCATGGTCTCATTCATTCATTCATTCTGGCACCCGAATAACGGGAGAGGGAATCCGCGGTGTGGGTATTTTATCATGGGGTGGGGTTGGTTCCTGTTGAATTGACGGTACGGTGATGGGCTGTGCTATTATAGACGTATTGATGTGTTGGTTGTGGGCGGGATTATTGTGGGGGGTACGAGTACGTATGGTATTGCACCGATCCTCACCACACAGCGGCCTAATAACAATGTATAGTGCACTATTGGAGAGGTGGGGGGAGGGAAAGGAAAGGTGGATTTCTAGCTTTCTAGTATCATACAATAATGCTGATACGATACATGCTGAACCACCGAAAATGATCGAAATTTCTCTCAAGAAACAGGAACATATTATATACACACTCCCTGAAACCGTATTCAACTGTACTGTACTATACTTTCATCGCCCTCTTGCCCTCCCCCGCCTACATACACTCACCCTGCGATGATAGCCATATCCTAGTCTAGCGTAGCCTATACACCTCACTTCGCTTCATACATCCGTCCACATAAGTTCGACAATCAATCAATCAATCAATCAATGGCCCCCCTCTAACCTCAAACCACCTTGACTCCGCTCCACGCACGCCACTCCATCGCACCTAGTACACGCAAAGTAAGAGAAAGGGAAACAAGGAAAGAAAACGAAAAAAACACCTGTGAACAAACTGGATGGATAAAGTGAATTTAACGAGGAAATGGGAGAGAGAGAGAAAACACCAGACCCAAGAGAATTACAGTGCTTGTGGTTGTATTAGGTTGTACGAGTGGTAAGGATATGACCGAATGTATAGGGAATGAAGCAAAGGAGAGGGACATAAACATGACGCAACACAACTGACCGCCCGCACCACCCACCTACGAAAACCAGGCCAAACCAGACCATGCCAGGCCAAATCAAAGAAACGAGAGGAAAGGGAAAGGGCAGTCGAGTGGATGGAATCACTCATAAACACTATCTTCCATCACCATTGCTATTGCGGCTGTTAGTACACCGATCCAAGCTAAACAATCAATAAAGAGTGACTTACTGCTCCCGCCATTATTCGGCCCACGATTATACCCCTTCCTACCCATCATGAACATCATACTGCTCTCTCTCCTCCTTGCTTTAGCTCCGCTGGGCCCGTTACCGCCAGGGCCATCCCCAAGCATAGGTGGTGGCGCCGGGAACCCCATCGCCGGTTGCGTCGTTGGCGTAGGGGTAACAACTGTCTCGTAGGTGGGCTCGTAACTGGCGAGTTGTGGTTTCGGGGTAATGGGCGGATCCTGGGGCGCTGGGCGCGACGGTGGCAGTGGGGAGCGCATTCCTGGGGTTAAGGGGGCTGCGTTGGGGTTTTTGGGGTTGAGGAGCGATCCGGTTGTCGAGGGGCGGCGGTCGGTGGGTGTGGGGTATGGGCTACGTGGGGAGACGGGAGATGGGGTAGACGGGGGGTTCTGGTGTGGGTGTTTTGGATAGTGGCTGCGGAGGGCTTCAAGGTTGCCCTCTTCCGGGCGGACAAAGATGTGGTTGTATTCGTGGAGGAACATACTGAAAACTTGAGCTGGTATGTTGAGAGTTGGGGAGAAAACAATTCCAACTGTAAGAGAAATCAGCTCTCATCCATCTACAAGACAGGAGTTAGGAGGGTTACCATTTCTTATAGTCATCTTGTTTATATCCGAGTTCTCAACAATGTGGATCAAGTGGCCCGACAACGCCCTCAAGAGTTCAAAGTTCTCAATAGGCAGTGTATGAACCAGCTCGTTTAGGGCCGCGATCTTAGCTGCCTTGTCGTCCATTTCTACAGAGCGTTAGTATCGCGGCTGAAAGCCGAGTGAGAGAATGCATACCAGTGACTTTGACAAAGTCCTCCCTTCGTTCCGTCGTCAGGACATTTGTTGGGAGTTCTCTAAGATACAGTTTCAATAGGCCAGCCACGGCGTGAACATCGTAATACTCGTCGTTGTCCAGAAGGTTATAGTCCGATTCTAGACCCGATTAGCCCTATTGCAACACATTTGCCGCTTCTGCAACATACCAGTGTTAAAACGTTCTCGAAGCCCCTTGATAACAACATTCGAGCCACTTAATCGGAAAATACCCTCTTCGCTCGCGGCATCCTTAGCATCCAAATACTGAATACACCGGTAAACGACCGCGGGTAGATGAACGTCCACTCCCATCGGCTTGCTCAAATGAACCGCCTCTTCCAACGGAGCTCCAAAGACGCTGCGAGAAACAGGTATCCTCTCATGGGCCTGTTGAGGCAGCGCAGCTTGAGGTTGGTTGGTAAGGTCCGAAGAAGAGCGCTGTCGGAATCCCCAAATGCTCCTCTTCTTTGCTGATTTCTGCTCCGCGTGACTAGTGGGCGCCGAGAACTTCGACCCCCACGCAGCGAGATCCGAGATGACGGATCCGTTCGTTGGCCCGGAAATCTGCTTGGAGGTTACTGGGCCCCTATCCGGGACCGGTCCAACCATCGGTCTATTCTCCAGGTGGTGGCTGCTGAGAACAGGGGTGGATTGCGATGTCGATAATGAATGTGCGCCCGAGTCCTGAGGCGAGGGAGTATTGCGCAGCCTATTGAGCTCCTCCGGTGTAGGGCCTCGAGCGGGTGCCACCCCAGAGACAGTCTCCTCATAACTCACCGCTTGCAGGCAATCATCACCGTTCTTCTCTTTGCTATCCTTGTGCTTTTGCCCGTACCGCTTCTTCTTTGCCTCCCGACCAGTCGTCGTCGAGGACTGGGAAACCTGGGACATCGTAGAATGAGCATCGTCATCTGGCCCTCCCTTATCCACATACTGCATCAAAGCCTCTACCCATTCATCCCTCTCGGCGTCATTCTCGGCACATAAAACATGACGGACCAGGGTCGACGAATCCTTGCGTTTGGGCTCCAACACTAAGAATGCATGTCGGTACTGATTGTCCGCGTCATTCACACCATCCGACGTTTCCTTGACCTTCTGATTCTGCGATTGGCGTCCAATCTGAGCATTCTGTAGCTTGATCTGTCCCAAGTGCGATCCCCCCGGAGATTCATAATATTTCAGCACCGGGCCGTTGAGCACGAAATACCGCGCCTTCCACCCGCCAAAGTTCTTGCCGCGTTTCGTCAAATACCCCTCCTTCACCGGCTTCCCATCCTGGTTCGTGCACACCGTGCCGCTTCCGTCCTTGAATATCGGAGTCGAATCCCGGCCAACGCTATTATCCACTACGTCCGTCGAGAAGAACTCACACAGCGCCAGCGCCGCACGTTCGTCCATGGTGGCGCCCAAGACTCCCGCAAAGTATTCGTCAATTGCATTTCTTCGGGCATCAATCTTAGCTGGAGCATGCCCAGAGAAAAGACCCCTATCGGGGACTTTAACGTTATAGGCGATGTAATTCCTCAACCGTGAATCCAGAGCAGGCAAAGCCCCAACGTCCTTTTCGACACGTAATAGTTCCTTCCCATTTGCCCGAGAAAATACCCCGAGTGTAAATACGGAATCCTCGCTCAGCGGCCGGGGCTTGCTTCCGGGCATCATACTAGCTCTAGCGGGCTTCATCCTGGAAGATACTACGCG
Source organism: Tuber aestivum (assembly GCA_900010015.1). NCBI lineage: Eukaryota > Fungi > Ascomycota > Pezizomycetes > Pezizales > Tuberaceae > Tuber > Tuber aestivum. The sequence goes on from LN890976.1 coordinate 119,500, forward strand.
GGAATCCACAGACGGAATGGCCGAAGGTAGGATAAGGAGGTTACTCAATCCGTCGAGAGACCCGGGCTTCGTGAAACCACCGACACTTGACAAACTACCCGCCGAAGCATTTTTCTCGTGCCCGCTGTGATCCGGCGGCCTAGGCGGCATGCTAGCACCCATGGGCACGCTCATGCGAGGAGTGCCGGGCCCATAAGGAGCCGGAGCTATCGCACTCATTCTCGGAGAGGTCGGTAAACCGGGCGACTTGATCCTCGGCATTGGCGAACCCAGAGGTCTGTCAATGGGCCTTGGTGAGCTCGGCAATCCGGGGCTGGGTAACGGAGCTCTAGCGAACTGCTGTCTGATACCGGGGGAAACTGCGGACTGTTTCTCAACCCCTGGCGCAGCAGGTGATAATAGTCCTTCATTATGTTTTCGTAGGGTTGAAGGAGGTGAGGCTTGCTTTTCCTGAGGTCGGGGACTAGGGGCTGGTCGCGCAGGCGATACACCCTTGTGCACTTCGATTTCGGGGGACAAGAAATCAGAAGGAGCCTTCTTATCCACCGGTGTATGTTGCCAACTCTTTTCGCTATCACTATCGGATCCCTTCTCCTCCGGTTCTTTTGATCTCTGGGAGGAAAGCTGTTGATAGCCCGCAATCTCGTCTATCGAAACATTGTCGTCTTCGTCAGTGTCATCATGTAGTTTAGATTCCGAATGTAACGCTAATGACAGCGGAGCGGGGGGCGCCTTTCGAAGCGGCGATTTCCCAAGCCCCGATGCCGGGGCAACGGTCGTTGAGATACCAAGTTTCATTCGTAGAGGGATAGGCCCCTTTGCCGTTCCAGTGCCCGCAGTTGGGTATACATTATCCAATTTGCTCAACGAGGCAGGTCCCTCCTCAGCTGGCCCTTTCATTGGCGGCAGAGAATTTCCAGACCGTAAACTACCTTGACCTCCAAGACTCTGATCGGGATACTTGTTTCCATTAGGGCCCCTCGGCCCGTGATTGGTGGACGAGGGCGGGCGATCGCCCATAGAGTTTGCCGGCCCATCCATCTCCTGGCCCAGTGGGGGCGTAGGCGGATAGGGAGCCATCAAACCGCCCTGGACCGAGCTCGAATCGGACCTCGAGGGTTCAGGAAGGGGCATGGATTCCGATCTAATGAGGGGATTCGCTTTTGGTTGGCTATCCCGTGGCGAATCGCCAGTGGCACTCTCACTCGGCACAGGCGATTCGTTGGATATTCTCGACGGGCCCATTGACGACGTAGGTAGCGGTTGAGGTTGACCCCTCTGCTCCTTGAGCGCCTTCCTGTACTTTTCTTTATCCCTCAGTGCACGTTCCAGGTCCTTGTTCAGGCCGTAAATCATAGCTCTCTGCTTGTCCACCAGTTTCCACAATTGCGCGTTCTGCGAGGCCGCGGAAGCCTTCTCCTTCATCATATATGCAATCAGCGACTCGGCCGACCCAGCCGTTTGGATCAAGGACTGGATCTCGGCCGGTGTTGGGTTGATATCTCTTGCCGAGTTGTGACTTCCATCTTTGGTTGTATGGTTAGCTCCTGACTGGGCGGACACGGATGAGATAGCGGAATCTATGGAAGAAGTTCGCGGAATGGAGCGTGGAAAGCTTGCGGACGACATGGAGGGAGAAGCGGCAGGAGTTGCAGTCGCACTGCTAGAAGTTTCAGGGACCGAAAGTAGGGGTTGTCCTCTATCTCTACTCGTGCCATGCACGGAGTTACTAGAGCCTCCAGACAAAGACCTCGAAACAGAATAGGGTGAGGAGGATGCTGTATCGTAGCGGTGAGAAGGATCGCTGCCCAAAGGACCCAAAGAGCCGCCCGATACACCCGATGCCTCGGGTTGTAATCTCTCCAACTGATCTTGCGGGGTCCTGGAAGGGGTGGCGGATTGTAGACTATAATGGTTGTGGTGGTGGTTATACGGGGAAGAGAGGTACGGGGATTTTGGGGGGTGAGTAAATGAGACCTGTTGATGTGTGATGCGACCTCCACCGCCGTAGTTGCCACTACTGCCGTTACCGGTGTTAATCTCACGATCAAAGTCCTGATGCGTGATCAAGTTGTCGCGCTGGGGATGTTGGGATGGTAGTGGCAGTCTTCTAGGCGAGGACGGGTATCCTTGATGAGTGTAGACAGTCCGTGCTTCACCTTGCAAATTTACCTGCAGAGCATAAATGTCCGGGGAAGTAGGATGAATATTATTACTATGGCCCAAAGTATCCGTGGTATTGTTGCCCCCAGCGTAGTGGCTATTCAGGCTAGAAGTGTTTGGGCTCTCTGTAATACGCAGTCGATCTCGAGCAGAGCGTTCTGGGAAACCCTGGTCACCGAGACCAAAATGCGGCGGTGTTGGCGGAGTATGGAGAGGAGGATGCGACATGACCGGAATTAATATTATTATTACGTTCTAAGGGGGGGGGGGGGGTTGGTTGGAGGGATAAGTTTAGGAGTATGATAAAAGCGAAGCGAAAATTGGCAGCGAGGGTCCCCCTGTCCGGTAAAGATTAGTGGGGACAAAACGGCGTCGGCAAACCCTTGGGAAAGGAATGGATCGAGTGTGAACCTGGTGAATAATATTCCAGGAGATGAACCTCAATGTAAAAGAAAAGAGGACACCAATGAACCTATAATTTCCTTCCACCTTCAAGCAGGGAGAAGAGAAAGGGTGAAGGAAGAAGAGAGAGGGGAGGGGGAGTGGAAGGGAAGAGATGAAATTTGAACGGATAGGGAGGGGGGGGGGGGGGGTGCAGAGTAAATGGGATGTTGGAAGGAGAGATAGAGACAGGAGTAAGTTGAGTTGGGTATTGATACCGTCAATGGGGGGGGGGCAATCAATCAACGAATATCGAATCAAGCAATGAAGAGACGAACAGAGGTCAAACAAGCCAACCACACAAACCGGTGACCTTTGGAACGCAGGCCACCCACCCCGATGGTAGGGCAGGTAGGGTAAGATGGGAAATAAAGAGGGCAATGGTACGGTATGTATGATGTGCAAAGGGGAAACAGAGAGCACAGCAGGGGAACAAGAGGTTGAGGGCGGAGGAAGGGGAGGAAGGGGGGAGGGGGTACAGCACTACTGGCAATAGTATCAGGGGAACTAGCACAAAGCGTATTTTTCTTTTGCTTTCGAGGCTCTCTCTCCTCTCAGTTCACTCTTTGCCTCTTGAAAGTCTTCACTCCTATCTTCCCCTGCCCACAGAACAGAACAGAACTGCCAAACCAGTTGCACTCCGTATGCAGAGCCTCACCGCAGCAAGCAATCGGGCAGGCACGGCACCAGCGATGCCCGCGCGCCTGCTGACAGGCTTCAAAGCTTCCAGGAGGAGGAGGGAAAGTATATCCCTCGATAGTACTTGTACAGGGGAAGGAACAAGAGTTTGCACAGTACAAAAACTGTATCAGGGCATGTCAGTCATGATATCCGCGTAGTGCTAGTACTAGTACAGCGTCCGCGGGAAGGAACCCAATGTTCGTTATGCCCTTCCTCCCAAAAAAGTGACAAAACAACACTTTGTAAGGAATGCTAAGAAACGGGGGGGTTGGATGAGTGGAGGGTTTGAAGAAAGAGAAAGAAAAAAGAAAGGAAGGGAAAAGAAAAGTGCTGTTGTTGCAAATATACCGACCCACAACCACCAAATGTAGAGTGCGGGACCGTAAAACATCGTACAGTACAGTACTCGTACAGCACAATACCGGTACGGTACTCGCACGGCAGTGAGTTCAGATGCAAAGCCAAACGCGCGAATACAAAGAGAAGAAAAAAAAGCCCAAGACAGGCCAAGGATGTTTCACACAAACCTTTATTTCCTTTTCCTCCCTCCGACAGTCTCAGAGGATGGCACAAGCTTTTTCCCTTCCCGTAATATCTGAGGCGGTAGGGTGATGGTGAATGGCCTGAATGACAATTCCGTTCGCAGGTTACTTTGTCAGCTGTGCATTCCTTCGACAATGCATATCACACAGGGTGGGGAAAGATGGGGATGGGATGAGGGATGGATGGGTGAGGAACTAAAAAAACCCTTCCCTCAGTATGAGCACGGCACTGTACAAGTACAAGTATGATCCCACATGATATTATCCATTTAAAGGGATACCGCTACAGCTACCGTACGATACTACTTGTACTCGTACAGTATGCTCACACCGGCGTCAGGGAGGCGGCGGGCGACGCGGTACGGTAGCGCAGAGTGCACGATATGCCGTAAGAAGAGCACTCTCTCTCTACGCACAAGCGCTCTCCCCCCTTTTGTTTTTTCTTCTCCCTTTTCCCCTCTCTTCCTTTCCTTTCTTTTTCTCGGTGATGGGAAAGATGCAGAGGGGAAAGAGAAAAGTCGGCATGACATACTGTAGAGACAACCGAAACCAACAGAGCTCGACTCTCCCCCTCCGCAAACTGGGGCGCAGAGATGGCTACAGTACTGCCGTATCGGGCAAATCTTTGATGGCACAGTACCCCCGAGGTGCTACGGTATGCAAGTACGGTAGCTCTATCCGGACACCCAGCAGCGCTGGTACTGGTACCGGCACTGTAGGTCACGGTAAGGCTCGTGTCGCCTGGCTCGTGAAGCGAGAGGATCCGGTCCCTTCCCCCTCCGTCCTGTTTTCCCGCACAGTTACGGGTGGATGCGATACCGGTAGGGTTTCCGAATGCCGGCACGATACAGTAGGGTTGCCGATTCCGTTGCCTGTCCAGCAAGAGTGGGGTCGGTGGATGAGGATTCTCTGGACGAACCCTCGTCCGCAGATAAGTGAAGCGGGCAGGCGAGCAAGTGGTAAGAGGGATGATAGCGGTATATGATATGCAGGTACGAGAAAAAAGAAAGATAAACTTTCCTCCCTTCCCTTTCTATCATACTTTTTTTTTTACAAGATATCCTCTACAGCATATATAAACTGTGTTCCGAAACCGGCTCAACATGATTCATCATGCCGAGAAATCCTCCCGTCGTCATCTCAATAACCAAGGTAAACCCTCCTCCGCTTATCATGAACGAATCTACAGTTGTATCATGAACCCCCCCCCCCCAATCATCTTCGGGCATCCATTGCCTTCATTCTCGCAACCTCCGAACGCAGCGATGAGCTGTCGCCCTTTTCCTCCACTCATCCCAACACCGGATGATGAGGACAAAACATGCTAGACCGGAATGGGCCATTCATCCCTTCCCTCCCTTCCCATCTCAGCCCGTCAGGATTGATTCACCTTTCACATTCCTTCCTTTTTTTTCCTCGTGGCGAGAATAGAAAGCGCGGATCAGGGGCTATGGCGTGTGTCGGGGGATGGCAGGAGGGCAAAAGAGGAAAGAAGAAGGGGGGACAGAAGGAAAGCGATCATAGCAAAAAAAGAAAAAAGAAAAAAAAAGCCGGACCTGAACCAGCCAAGAAAAAGAGAGTAGGGTCTGTGAACGGGCGCTGTCCTGTGCTGCACGGTAAAGTTAAAGCAGAACTCCGGTAATTCATCCCATCAACTGCGCGCGCATCAACCTACCAGTACGATATCCAACGTGAGTTGATGGTGGGCGAGATCCCCTAATATGAATTTACTCGAGTTGGAAGATCCACCACTCACAAACCAATCCATCCATCTCGTCCAGAAATACCACACAATTCGGATGAAACTCCCAGGCGAGATATATATACTGTACATATATATAAAGGTGCCCCCCCCGGCTCATCATCGCACCAGCAGACTACGAGTACTGACCGGATGCAACTCGAGTAGTAGTCCTGTATCCTAATCTTTCCAGAATCCGCTCCTCCCCACTCCACCATCTCATCCCCCATCCCCACCCTCACAGCCAATCCATCCATCCACCCATAAATTAAATAAATCAGCATCCCATGCAAATCATCCTTACACCGCAACCCCGTGATCGATTCCTACAAATACAGTATTCTGCGAAAAAAAAAAAGCTAAAAAAAGATTGCGGGGAACAAAGCCCGTTCCCACCCTTTTCGCCTCTTTGTCCTTGTCTCCCATCCATCCCATTTGGGTACTGTATTATAACCACCTTCCTTTCCCATCCTTATCAACCCACTTTCCACCCACATCCACACCCAGTTTACATAGACCAAAGTAAATTTAAACTCACCTGTTTGAGTGCTGCGCGAGTGCACAATAGCTTAGACTATAAAAAAAAAACGAGCAAACAAACCCGTACTGTACTCGTACCGATAAAGCTATTCCTCCGAATGCGGACAATCTATCTGAAACAAGGAGGTGAATGGAGTAGAGTAGAGTGGAGTACCGTAGAGTATGTGAGTGTGTTCGGCGGGTAGGGTACAAGTACTCGAGTAGCACTGTTGTGCTCGAGTAAGAACTGTAATGTGCCCCCCTGTAATCGCCCTTGTAAGTACTTGTATCATGCTGGTATGATACCGCACCTGCAGTTTCTATGGGTTGCTAGCGCATGGAATAAAAACCTAGTTTATCATGACCGGAAATGGTGCTCTAGGTAGTCTACCGTACAAGTATCATACTTCAAACTTGCGGCTATGATACAAAATCTGGAAAATATACTTTTTTTTTGGAAAAATTCCTTTACGAGGACTTTTCCGACTGGTTGTGGAGAGTGACTGCAACTGTAACTGTAACTATAGCACAGTGCCGGTCGGTTATCTACAACAGCCAGCCAGCCTTCTTTCTTTCTTTCTTTCTTTCTTCCCCCCCCGCCCCCGGTTGCGCGTGCGTGTGGGGGTGCTGTACTAGTACTAGTACAGCAGACTGCAAATTTTACTTGAGCATAATAGATATGATATCGTAGAAGATTACTCGACTACGATACGATACGGGAAGGAGGATCCTCACCGAGATTTGCAATTTCAGAGCTGTGGAGAAGGAAATGGAATATTTCAAGTGACTTTCCCGATTAGGCATGATATACCGCCATATCAGGATTAGAACCGCCGATTAGATGTGAGACTCTGTATGTCTTAACTTATGTTATGAGAAAAGAAGAAAGAAAGAAAGAAAAATCAAGCCGTCAGATGATCCCCACAAACATCCGGTCTGATACGGTACATACAGCAAAGTGAAATTCCCTTTCGGGCGGGCAACGAGTACGGTATCATACTCGGCGCCGAGGAAGGAAGGAAGGAAGGAAGGAAGGAAGGGAGGAACATGGAGGTTGCCGTCCCGGATTTTCATTCCCCCAGAGTACAGTAGAGCCCCCCGGAAAGGCCGAGGATGTGAATGAATGTTTTCATGGGAGGGGTGAGGCACGCCAGAATTAGGACTAAATTTACCGTGATGGATAGATATAACCTTCAGGTATCCGTGGGATATAATAATATAACTTAATAGCGATACCGGTATTGTATTCGATACCGTAAATAACAAAGCGCAATCTCAATCTCAACCGCCTGCACCACCCTTCCGAGCCGCGTACAGTATATACTGCACTGGACAAGGTCACGTACGGGCAATCATCACCATCACACACATTTACAGTACGAGTACAGTACAGTACAGCACAGTGCTCATACTAGGACAGCGACCCACCGCTCTAACCGCCCTGCCCGGCAGCGCGCAGCATTTGCAAATACGGTATCATACCGGTATTGTACGGTGCTGCACGTTCATTGGTTCACCCAGCCCAAGCCGGCAGGTAGGCAGGTACTGTACTCACAGTACTGTAGGCAGGCGGAACGGTATGCAGACAGGCAGGCAGGCAGGCAGGCATGCGACAGGCTGGTATAATAGGCAGGCAAGGGTAAACAAGATCCAAAGCCTCGGTAACACGACTGGCGGTAATATAAGAAACGCTTGCACGAGATTGCCGTGATTCTACGGTATGGTACAAGTATCATACCGTACCAGGGTGCGAGCACGGTGGATTGGTGGTATGATACTTACTGCGTGCATGATACCAGGCGGGGTATGTATGACATGATATGATAAAAGCAGAGAGTATCACGAATAACCATCGCGGTAAAAGCTATGATAGTTATGATACGGACCCCCCCTCCTCCTCCTCCCCCTTCCTCCCCCTCCCCCTTCTCCGCCCCGGGCCCGCCCTCATTACCGCACAAACACCGCAACTCTCGTGGCTTTAACCCTTCCCAACAGTGCTAGTGCTGTGCCCGCGAAACCCTACGCACGTCCCCCAACATTCCAGCCACAGCCTAGGCACCTGAAACGCGCCTCACTTGCGGTACGATATGATCCATGCTATTGATGATATTGTAGAGTACTCGTACATGCAGGCCGCCCTTCATACTTGTACAGGCTCGCACGGATGATACCGAACCCCCCCGACCTGCCAGACAAAGATTAAACTTACGGATGCCTGCCTGCTTTACTGTACCATGCCTGCCTGCCCGCCTTAGTTATGCGAGGGTTCAAATGCTCGTGTTCCGAGCGGCCGGGGGTGGGTGGGGTCTACCCGATCGTATCGTACGATGGTAGGTTTGCTTGTTTGCTTGTACTGTACTCGAGTACAGTAATATTCAAGGGTGGTGGTGGAAAATCTGAACCTGAGACCCTGTTATCATAAGATGGGGATCAAACAAACGAGGGGAGCGAAGGTGGGTTTTGGCGATTTGCATAGGTTCTCACTCGTTCAGCGGCTGGGGTCAAAGTGTGCTGGCACAATCTTTCGGGTGCGGTAACATATGCAGGGTGCCGGGAGGGGCGTTGCTATTGATTGGAGCTGCCGGTATGATATGGGGAAAAGCGGCTTTTAATCCATTATTGATTGCCCCCCTGTCTACGCGTTCCATTAGCAATCCGTCTACTTTGTTCCTACGGTAATCTAGCGGTACTGATATATATCTGCCATTGCAACTCCCGCGCCCAGTAGTATCCTAGGTCTGGAAGATGTGGGGGTACGATAAGTGGGTTTGGCATCATACGATATCACGGCCCGGTACACTTCAGTAGACATGTGTTGGATACTCGAGTACTTTAATACCCGCGTACGGTATAGCACAACTTCTGTGATTCCATCCTTTCGCGTCATCATAAGATATCACTCTATTTCTGTTGTTGTTCCAGTACCGGTATTCCAAAGGGGGCCCGCATCGAACACCCGGGATCAAAAGAGCAAATGCTATAAAGCTGAGGAGTGAAACTCCTGATGCCGGTCATGTCACCTTCGGTTCGTTCCCAACAACCAAGTCTTCCTCATCATTGTCCGTTACGTCCCATCTCTCTTCTGCTTATTTTTTGGGCCTCTTCCCCTTCCCCCGTGATACCACCATCCATATCATCCATTCAGGTACAGATACTACCACGATTTCTTGATCTTACTACTTTCCCAACCCATCCAGCCGTCTCGCCAGGTCCGTGCCAAGACTTTCCGGTTGGGCACCAGACGATGATATATTCCGTCTTGAGTTAGGATCTGAGGAGGAAATGGTTTGATAGGGACGTTTGGAAATTGAGCTCGACCGCTGGTCTGGGCGGACTAAAGCTGGGTTGGTCGCGGGGGCCCGTTATCTGGTATTGGCTCCAATGATAAAGCACCCTCCAAATTTCTTGCCTCCTCCGATGGAAGGCCGCCTAATCCTTCTGGATTAAATCCCTCAATCTCCTCTTTAGAGGCCCCGGGGGCCTATAGCCTAAGAATTTCCTCGGTGGTCGCCCTCTTCACCTTGAACAAACTCTTCGGTTTTTGCTTCTCGGGGAGCAGCCTCCTCGACGATTTTAGCCTTCTCGACAGTCTTCGCTCGGATTTCACCCTCTCCCCACTGTATTTAGCTTCATTGCTTCTGGCTAGTTCGGTACCCTTCTTCGGTTCGCCTACTGTCTTAGAGTCTAACGTGCGGTCAGCTGCTTGGGGTGCGGGGCTAGGATTGGATACCGGTAGTCTTGCGATCCGTTCCTGCAATGGAGCACCGCTTTTCTCGTATCCAAGGTATTACTAGCATCCTTCCATACATCTGGGGGTGGGTCCACTTTCCGGTTTGATGGTAGTGCGAAGGCACATTCTGATGGTGCGAGCGATGCATCCGCTTCAGCCCAAATTTTAGTGGAAGCCGGGTTCCAAGCGGACTCGTTGTCTGGATTGAGAGCCTTGAGCTGCTGACTATTCCGGGGGTGAGATCTATTCTCATCATGAGATTCAGGTTTTGGAGGCGAACTGGGGCCTATGCTCTTTCTCTCCCATCGTACGGTCACTGGGCAAGAGTCCTAGTGAGACGAAAGTTCCCTGTGCCGGAGATCACGGCCCTACAATAAGTGTAGGGGGGGGGTAATACGAAATTGGTTTTCTGTGTGGGGAAGGAGAAACCTAGTTTCATTAAGGCTATTGCCTAGTAACTGTTTGTTGACAGGAGTGTCATCTTTTGGGGAGTTGGCATTAGTAAACTATACTTGGGGATGGATGCCTTTGTTTTCTCGATGATTTGGAAAACGAGGTGCCTGTAGGTGTGCGTCCTCCTCCCCCCCCCTCAGCGCAGGATGCTGTGGAGGGGGTTTCTGACTTGCTGATTGACAGTTTCTGCAGTTAGCGGATGACGCAATGCTGGGGAGGGGTTTTTCTCAACAGCGGGGTGACTGATGGGGGGAGTGCCCTGACTATTTTGGGCGTCTTAACAGGCGCGGGGAATGGGGGGGTTGGTGAGTTGTTGGATTGGGATTTGTGAGTATGGGTGGCATCGAGGGCTAGAGATACTCGAGTAGAGTAGGACGATAGGACGGTGTTGTCTGGCTTGGAAAACTCGTTGGTGGGCCGTGTCTCGTGGTGCTTCTGCGGGAGAGACTGTATAGGAGGAGTTGGGGTGCAGATTGATACACGTGGGTTTCCGGGAATAGGATGCACTTGACTCTGCCGACGCATGCGGTGGTACCGTTCATGGCAGCGGGAGGATCACCCACTAAAGCCCGTATTAACACTGGGTTTTAATTGGTGATTGGGTATTAGGATCCGTTTCTCCCTCGTTGCAAAAACGGGATCAGAAGATCCAATAGCCAGAGAGACATTATCTAGCTCAGCCGTCTCCCTCGGAATCGAATTCTACGGTTCGGGTGGTAGCTCCGACTGTGAAGCCCCCACCGGTCTTCTCTAAATTAACCTGGGTGGCGTACCACCGTTGTTCTGCTCCTGGATTTGTCAATAAAGGAAAGGGTTCTTTGGAGCGGGCATGAGTTGCATGAGCAATGGCGACTCGAGTGTATAGTTATGATATGATATTTCTCCCCCTTTCTTAGTAAGATCTCTCGCCCTAAACCAATCGACCCTCTCGCTTCACCTCTTTTAACTATTCCCAGTTTTTGCGCTTTGCTATATCCCCTGTTCCTGAGCCTTTCATCGTCCCCTCGAACCGATTGCTCAACACCCCCGAAAGATTGAGACGGGCTTGGGTTTCTAGCCTCCCCTATCTGGCTATTGGTTTCCTCTTCTAAGGGTTTCGGATATCCCTTAGTCTTTCAGGATTGAAAGGTATTTTAGGATAACTTGTGCCAGTTAAGCTATACCTGACATTGGTACACTGGGAAACCCTGGCGATCGTGGGGGGAGTGGAGGAAGTTCACGGGTCGGCTGGGGGATCTGAGGGAGGAAGCGGGCATCCAAGGACTTTAGGGTGAGTAGAAGCCTGGGTTCCCTTACACCCAAGCACAGTTTCTGCACTCGGACTGCCTGAGGTAGATGGAAGGGAGGCTGGGAAATACACGAGGCCGTGGAAGGCTGTGGTGGCTCGAGCTGTTGGTCTCGGGGTTTCTGGTGCCTATTTCTGCTGAGTGAAGAGCTCACTTACCCGGGTCTTGGGGGTAGAGTGTCCCCATCGAATTCGTGCACTTTCTGTAGGGATGCCCTGCCTGGGTATAGGACTGGAATGAGGATTTTCTACGCTTTAGGGACTGTATTGGGAGCGGCGTTGCTATTGTGGAGATGTTTGTGGTGCTCGGTGACCATCGAATAATGGGGTGCTTGGGCACAATGGTGTTGTGGTGGTCTTACGATTTCTTGGCCACAAGTCGCGGTGGGCCCCAACGTACTTATACTTAAGTACACGTCGGTATGCTATGATACCTCAGGTAATTCCGCTCGAGGGTATTACGGTCTAAAGGGCCGGCTTCCTGCCACTTCTCGCCAAATAATCCTCAAATCACGTTCACTGCCTCGAAACACCGGAGAGGGAAACAATTTATTCTATCAGCGAAATGGATACCAACGGATGAGGTTGGTCTCTCCCGGCTCTAATGTCCCCGTCCTATGGCGTTGTACCGGCCACCTGCGGTTAGGAAAAGGTTGACATTTTTTCCGGGTAGGGAAGTCATACTTGAATAGGGTTCGACCGCGTGTGGTTAGCTCAAAAGTGAGGGAAATTACGACGAGGGGGTTATTGTTGCTAATTATATCCTTCCATTACCTTAAGCATTAACGGGCTCCGATCGAGTTGGCGGGCGAGGCTACGTTCTAGCATGCATGAAAGAAGAAGACGGCTCTTGTCCAAAAGGCCAGCTCCGCAAACTCCTGTATCGACTTACAGGCGGGAGGGGGTATATCCATTGGATCTCGGTATAATATTTCAATATGTGACTGATGGTGTCGTCATGAATAATCACTCGCCTTGGATTCTGATGCTGTCCGAGTGATTTTGAGTGAGGACAGATATAGATATTTTTGCTCAATGGTTCGAGGCTTAAAAGTATAAGCTTTTGCCGAAAACACAAATATGGATCCCCCGCCGCAGTTATTAGTGGCCTCTAGTTTTTATCAAGAAAGGTCTTTCACTTTTCCAGTCCGTCCCCCACTCACACATTGGCATCGGGCAGACCGTAGCTTTATCCCAAACGGACATTGTCGGTCGACGACTAGGGGGAAAAAAAAAAACGAGAACAAAAGCCACGATTTCCTTGGTTTCCCTTCTGGGTATCATATATATAATCTAGGGGATTCCCCCTCACCCACTCCTAGCCTCCCAGCCCTTCGAAAACTTTCATAAGGGAAAGACCAACACGACGAGGAGTGTCGTATCAAAATAATAACAATTAGAATGCCACCCCCACCACCACCCTTCTACCCGGAAGCTGACGAAAAAGACGAGGAAGCCGGTGTCAAAACGATATCCACTGCGATATCCCGTCTGGCCCGCATCCTCGGCCTGGGCAAGGACCAAGCGGGAGCCGGGTCGGTGGGCGGCGGGAGCCCGAGCATCCCGATCGGCGGCTCGGACGAGGAGTCGTACGTCCTCCTGGAAAAGCCCAGCGAGCTCCCCCCCATCCGCACCGCCAACACGCGCAAGGCCTCCTCCCAAAAGAGGTCGATCATGGAAATCTTACCGGAGGACATGAGGAATCCCAAATGGCGTTTTGACAACGCAGCGCAGAGCATACTACCACCCACTCCCGCGGTCCCTTTGGTTGCCCGAGGCGGTGGTTATCCTGCCGCTGAAGGACACAATTCTCTGGAGGGTACAGTACACACACACACTCTCTCTACCGTATCTACATTTTTCCCTTTGGTAAAGATCACTCACTAACATCCCCACCCCCACTCCTCTCATATGACTTTTATAGGTTTCGGAATGTTATTCTTGGGTCTCGCTGTCATCTTGTTCGCGTCTATTCTCGTCTCCAGCCATTTGCTCCTCGGCCGTCGCCGCCGCCGCCGCCGCCTCCCCAGTAGCACAGATTATGAGGGTCAGTACCCGGAGGCGCCTGCTGCTGGCGGCGATAAGGGGGGGTTCCGTAGTAGTGTTCCGGAGTGCCAGTCTGTTAGTTCTGTGCCTGGCGGTGAGGTGTTGGTTGGCAAGGCGCTCCCGAGGTATGAGGTTATCAGCGGTGAGTGGGAAACTGCTAAACTGTGGGGAGGGAGGGGGGAGTAAGTTTAGATTTGCGGGGGGAGGGGCGAGAGTAAGTGAATGGGGATTATTTTTTTTATTGTCTCTATTGCCTTATTGGAAGGTGGATGGATGGGATGATTTATTGATGAATGAATGAGTGAACGAACGAGCGAATGAATGCATCCATGCATGCATGGATGAATAAAGGGGCGGGGTGTAGGGTTCAAAAGTTTGATTGATTTGTTTATTATGATAAATATTATGAATTTTGAATAAAAGTCCACTCTGATAATTTACTATTGGGCTCTATCCAACTTTTCTTAACTCCACTCCACTCCACTCAACTCCGTACAACTGGCCAATGGCTTTGCACCACCCAAGCAACTGGGAATAAATTTCCATCCCTGCGTACTTTAAATTACATATCATAACCTCGTGAAGTCGTGCCGCATGGCATGCATACCGTACCGGAATTCCCAGACAAGCACCGTAAAAAGAAAAGGGGAAAATCAAGTAAAGAAAGAAAGAAAAAGACCTCCCACCAAGCCTTTTTTTTTTTCCCCCAGCGCCAAAACCTAGACCGAAAAAGGAAAACACAAAGTAAAAAAAAAAAAAGGAAAATACAAGAATTTTAGCATTGACGGGAAGGTCCTAGCTACGACATTTTTCGTGATCGGGAGGGCTGGTGGAGTGAGCCGTACACCGAGTGGAGGGGAATGAATATAAAGGAAGAATATAGGGGAAATATGAAGAAAAGAAAGAAACAATTAAACAGGTAAACTTTTATCTACACACTTATGGATGAATGACATGACATGATACGGAATGGAAAAGCAAGTGAGCATTAACATGGGGTGGTTTTTTTTGCGTAGAATCTAACGCGAACAAATGAAGTTGAGCAAAATAGGGATAGGGATAACAGAACGGAATAGCATCAAATACCAGACGAATAAAGCGAAGCGGGCACCAGTGATAGCGTAGCACTTGGGGAAGAAAAAAACTAAAAACTGGGGGAGAGCATGTGGAAAATGACTTGTCTAGGAGGGTGTGGTGATACCTAGACATTTATAGAATTGGATGAGAGGGTGGAATAGGGGGGTGAAAGTACAGATTATTTTGGCTTCATCCCGGCCATTAGAGGCGGGAACCCCATGGACTTGATCTTCTTCTCGTGCTCATTCGACTTTGCATGACTCGTCGCCGCGGCTCCGGGGCCAGTAGTGATACCAACAGATGGTGGCTTGGAGGTCGGGCGGTATGGGGGCGGCTTCATCAAGCGCTTGTTCATATTTTCGCTATGGCCGAAGCTGGCAGCGTAGGAGGAGTTGACTTGATGGCGTGAAATAGGTTGGCTGTGGTCTGAAGATTGGAGGATCGCTTGGATTTGCTGAGTAAGAGCGATGGGGTTCTGGGGCGGCGGCTTGCGGACCCGTCTGGATAGAGGGGAGGAATTGTCTGGCGAGCATCGCATTGTTCCGCGGGAGATCGTGTTTGCTGACGAGGTTGAAGGATATTGGTGGTTACGCCAATTGCTGGTGAGTGTTGCGATGGTATCCAGCGTGGGGTCCACGGTGGCTTGATCGTGAGAGACTATATCCCTGGAGTGAGGAGGGCTAGTGTCAATGGATTCGTCGAGATCCATGCTTTCCGTCAAGTCTTCAAGAAGTGCATTGATCTGCTCTAGCGACATCGATTCTTCGGAATCATCGCCCACAAGGTCTCCGGTGTTTCTATGTTCGCTCTGTGCTACGCTTGGTTGAGATGATACCAAAATGGCGGGGGCTTCCGGTTCCATTGTCCTGGACAGCAATTCGTCCATGCAAAGTCCACTCTCGGCAACTAGTCTCTCAAGAATCTCATCGTCCAGATCAGGTTCCCCATCCGCATTTGTGGGGAATAGGGCATCGATATCGGCATCCGAGAGCTTCTCAATAGCACCTTCGATCCCCTGTTGCTGGGCCATATGGGCAGCATTTCCGAGTTGTTGGGCCTGAAATTGACTTTCGGCCTGTTCAGTGGATTGTAGGGTATCCGGAGGTACCTCGGATAGCTCGGTTTTAACTTCAACTGTCTCAAGGAATCTATCTTCATCTGTACCAGGGCCTGGCCACCGAGGCATGGGAGATTCCAGCGGTTTCTGTGGTTCGCCGCCGGCCAGCGCACCTGGGGGGGCATTAAATCTCACACGCAGAGCAGCCACTATATCTTTGATCTGCGAAGAGTTATGGTAGACGGGGGAAGATTCCTCATGTGTAGGCCACACAATCTCTTCTAAACCGGATGGATTCCCGTTGTCACGATCGCTGCTGGTGCACGAGGCAGTGTTTTGTATCTCCATTGGTTGATGGGGTTCCATCTGTTGACTACAAAGATCGTTGCCTGGCTGGCCTTGACTATTGCTACGAGAGGCGGTTTGAACGGCTTGGGGTTTCGCTGCTTCTAGATTCTGTGTGGCGTTAGGGGAATGCAGGAGGGATACAAGATCCTGTAGGGCCACGCGGGTCTGGTCTGCTTGGCTGTCCAAAGGGGGTGTTTGGAAATTGCCAAAAATTGGATTTGTATTGGCGGCCGACATGGGAGGAGCCGGGCTTGAATTGTAGGCTTGAAAAACACTGGAGGAGCCGGCACCCGTATTCGGTCCAGTCTCGTCTGCAGCCCGTGCTCTTTCCTTGGCCTCACGCTTTGAACGACGTCGGAAGAACTCGTGCTTCATCCATAATCTCTTCTCTTCACAGTCTTCCAGCCCCCAAATCTTGTTCCCTCTCTTGGTTACACGGCACCGCAGGTCATTGTCCTTGTCTATTAGGACGAGCATTAGCCATAAAGGGACAAATATTGTTTTGGACAAACTCTGGGGAGTATCAAGTATAATAGCTCGGATAGAGAGGGAGGGGAGGCAAAGGGAAAGTGTTTGAATAAAGTCGATATGAATAGACTTGGAAATCCTAGTGGAGGAACACACTCACTTCGATCTTGATTAGACTCTCTCCATCGCTTCTTCCTCACCCTATTCTCGCCTCGAACGCGCTCTCGCTCTGCAGCTTTTACTGGGTCTTCAAAAGCACCATCTTGCCTCGCCCTCGAATTGCTGCCGACCAAATTTGGAAGCCGCCCCGTGCTGTTTCGGGCTGACCATTGAGGAGTCTGAGCATCCATTGCTGGGCTCATCTCAAGGACCTGAGAGTTGCTCCTGTACGGCGCTGGGCTTATAGACTGACTGTCCTCCCTAGCTAGGCCATTGGGGTGGCTGGCTGGTGAGGTTCCCGAATGTTCGGAGAATGAGCCTGGGCCATGGGCCGAAGGTGGTGGGGAGTTGGCTCTGGTTGCCGGCTGAGAAAGCTCTACCATGATCCGTTGCGCCTCAGCCGACTCCTCCTCATTGTGGGAGTCTCTGCCAATACCCGAGCTCTCAGATACCGGGAGGTGAGGATTGTTTTGAGTTCCGTCTTTGTTCTGCAACCCCTCCTGTATAGAGATAGCGGCGCTAAGACTGCACCCCAAGAGTTCTTGTAGACTCTCATGTCCTAGCCTAAGGGATTGCAAGAGGACACGATCACTTACACCGAGGTGCAAAGCAGCTGCGAACTGGGATGCCTGAGCCTCGTCGGAATGACTTTGCGATAGGTGCCCGTTCGGGTGGGATGAATTTTCTCTTCCTTGGGGCACTTGGCCATTTGATCGAAGTATATTTGTTAGTTCGCTAACAGCAGAAGCAAATTCCGAGAGTTTATTTGACTCGGTCTGCGCAGGAGCTGGATTTTGGAGATGATGCCCGTGGTGCCCTGCCAGGGCCTCTATCAGGCGCATATCTACATCCATCTGTGGAGAAGCAGCGGGTCCGAAGCCACCCCACAACCTAAGGGCTGGAACAGCGACAACAGAAAAATATCAGCAAAATCCATTTCCATCATCGGGTTGAGATATCGCTTATCGCTGACGTCTCCCAGGCATTTTTCACTTGCGGCTAAGCGACTTTGCCCAAAGCCTTTCGATTCTCAAGGGAGCACTTACAATTGTATAGACTACCCTCAGCAGGGCGATGTGACTGCGAGAATGAGACTGTCGTTGAGATTTTTGAATGTGTGCGGGAAATTTTTGGCGCACTGTGAAAATTAATGGTATTGTGTGTGTGTGGGAAGCGAGTGCCGGGTTGGTGGTGGGGGGAAGGTGATTTTTGTGTGGACGGTGGGGTGAGTGGGAGGAGAGGGGTCTGATTGGATTGGCTCGGTTGGGACCAGCAGTTTTGGGGGCAGGTAGGCAGGCAACTTGGTCCAATGAGGCCGGGCTCTGCCACAGGGGAGAGTCAATGATCGTTAGAGTGCCGGCACGAGTGGCAGCGAGAGAGAGGACCCACAATACCCGAGTGCCGGTATCAGGTCAAGAGGATACGTTGTACTGTACAGTGCTCGAGTATACCGGTGTATCATGTATGATATGTGGCTTCGGTCAGAGGCACAATCCCCACAATCCCTAGATGGAGGTGTCCTCTCGATTTTTTCCTCACAGCTTACCCTGAAAAACACATGGATCTCGCATTCCACGATTCCCGTAGCATAAAGGTGTGGGTCTGTATAATACTCCTCGAGATAGGCATACCCAGGGTCCGGATAATGCCACGCATCAGTTTCCACCATTGGCCCGTCCTTCGGTGGCATGCCCTGTAGCGATGTATTGTAGTATCAGACTTGCGTGAGTCTCGGGATGGAGATGGATTGCGGGTGAGGTCCGGGAGGAATCCCTCGGATGGGAATTGGAAGGGTTGAGTATTATTTAAATGGAGTGTCAGGGATTAGGAGGGTGTTTGCCGCTCGCAATCACTTGTTAGAACCGGGTATTCGGTGTATCGGGCACGCGCAAGCCTGATCTATTCCCCCTTCCACTCCTCAGTATACACTGTCGTACAGTGCTACATTCACGAGCACTACCGGTAGATGATATGGTGTCATACGAGTTACCGGTGTCCCGTGCCCAAAGTCCCTGATATTGCGGACAGTGACGGGCTTCGGGGGCACACTTCTCCCGTCTCCACCCCGCACATGGGTTCTTCTACGGTAACAAGGATAGCAGTGCCAGTGCCAGTGCCAGTGCCACGGTCGGAGGTTGAAGTTCGGGGGGGCTGGAGTTTGTGCGGCAGCATGAAATGCTTGAATGGGTAGCCTATCGTGGAAACGGGTTCAGAGGTCCCGTATCGAAGGGATTCAGGCTGATTTCTAGTAGGGGCACCGGTGTATCATAGTGTGTTGGAGTGGCCGAAGCGATTCCCGTAACGTATCATACTCGTAGATGGCATCCCTATTTGCACAAGCCGTGATGCTGCCGGCGAAGCAGCCCAATGATACAATGAACTTGCGGTACCCGTAAGTTACAGTATCGCTAGCGTGCGAATGCGATGCCGGCCGCTCCATACTTGTGAAGATCCGACGTCATCCCGGAGCCTCAACCCAACCCCAGAGAAGTTCCCCCTCAGCATCGATTCCCTCCATACACCAAACAAATATCGGGATAACCAATGGCCTTCCGATTTATCCTCCCATCAACAGCTTTCCTCGGGCTCGCTGCGTACACACTGCCGTCTCCTACCTCCCCCGTTTGCCGCATTCACTGCGAGTCCCACCATTGGCCTTTTGCCGGGGCTCCGGGCAATCGGCCGTCGTTGACAACTAAACCCCGTACCACCTTCTCCCCTCTTATCTATCGCCAGATTGCTTCTGGGTCTTTCATTGGGCTTGCTGTGGGCCTGGCTGTCTGCAGGTTTAGCAAATCGATCGCCTTGATACTCGGAAGCTTGCTCTTGCTCGTTGAGGTATGGAACAAGAAATGGAATAAAAATAGGGGCTGGGATTCCCCAGAGGCCGAGTGTTCTAACACATCGGACTTTAGTTTCTGGCGATGAAAGGGTTCCATGTCGTTCCATACAGGCGTCTGTCTAGGTGGACGAAGAATATTGATCTGAGGGATCTTGTTACAAGGAATATGGCGTTCAAGTAAGTGCTGTTGAATTCGGAGTCTGCTCTCTTAGCACAAGGATGACGCCCCGAGAAGGCTTTGGCTGATCAAACTTATAGGGTATCTTTTGGTGCAGCTTTCGCATTGTCATCCTACAATTGAGCCCCAGCGGGGCGAGTCACCAGAATGGCTGCACACAATCAAAACATCATGTATTATATCCATAGACGTTTTTTCAGTTCAAATATTGAAAACCCGCCTCTTCACAACCTCCTTGAAGTCGCTTGGTTAGAGATACTGTGCCCTTGAGCCTGGCGGGGCACTTTCTCTCACGAAATCTGAGATATTATTTCCATTCCTCTCTTGATTCGGCAGACCCCACCGCTACTGGTACGCTGGAATACCAGTCTCTTTGATAGGGCCCTATCACAAGTATTGCACTTGCCAACACTCTTTTCTCTAGCCCCCAACTCCTGGAGGGCTCGTCAGACAAACCTGACCGTCAACCAAGCCTGCGGATAAAACACTAGGAGCCTTACTTTCGCACTAGAAGTTTGGTTCTTTGATCGATGAGACTGTCTGGATCATCGCAGCGCCAAGGAAGCCACAAACGCTTGGGGGAATTTTCTTGGATCCAGCCACAGCCCATTTCCTCCACCTATTGCTCCCTCATGCAGGTGAAGGCTATACCAGCTACCACACTGAAATATCTATCATAGCAATATGGTAACCCCCCCCCCCCAAAAAAAAAAAAAAAAACCGAACCACCAACCCCTACCAGTAACCCAACCTTGAGAATTTGTTAGGTTGCAGGGCACCAGGTACAGCAATGGTTTCGACACTGACATTATACCCAGGATTCCCTTATCCGTATACATGATGTTATTGAGACCCATAGGTGGTTAGCGCGGATACCATTTCCTAGCTACCATTGGCCTAGACACAAACCCAAACGAACCCTAGTACTAATACGGTTCTCAATGGTCAAGCAAGTCCAACCCATCCAGTAGACAGCACCGGCAATCACTACTTCTTAATGGCCATCAAGTGTGTCTTGCTCAATGGTTTCTTTGATCCATTGAGGAGTCTAGCACACCCTTTTGAGAGCAAAGCATGCACTCTTACTCAACAGCTGCGCCTCCATACATCTCTATAGACCCCGAGATGGAGAGTCTTGCACCTTTTGACCACAGCATTGAAGTCCTCCGGCCGGCCGGTCCGATCCCCGCCAATGGATTGTCTTAATGGTTATGAAACCCATTGAATCGGGCTAAGAGCATATATCTCTCTTTCACCAACTCTGAACCCCTTCTTCCAAATGCTACACACCTTCCTCCCAGATATCTCATGCCGTGCTGGCGCATCTGACCACCTACTACGCATGCGTGCGAACGCCGAGACCAGCTCTTTATCCCGTTTGTCACTATAAAGTGCGACTTCTCTGATCCTTACCCATACCCCCTCCCCCTTTTTTCCTGTTTCTCCCTTGCCGAAGAAACTAGCCATTCTTTCGTCGCACAAACTTCCTCACGGTCGAATATAAAAAAAAGTTAAAAATTCTTAAAAATGCACTTCACCATCATCCTTCTCGCAGCGCTCCTAGGAGTCGCCCTCTCTGGGCCCATCCCATGGGAGGGAAACAGCGACCGTGGGGTCTACAGGCGTGAACCCGAGGCCGAGGCATGGCACCCAAGGCCCGGCCCCGCCATGGCAATCTGGCAAAAGCGCGATACGGAGCCCTCCCCGAAGGCCGAAGCCTGGGCCCCAAGGTGAGCTTCTTGACGCCTCGAGTGATAAATCGAGATTGAGTTCAACCCGCTAATTCGCGGTGCTCGCTATAGGCCCGGCCGTGGAGCATATAGGCGTAATGCTGTGGCCTGGGCCCCAAGGTGAGCTTCTTGACGCCTCGAGTGATAAATCATGTTTGAGCTTCAGCCAGCTAACTTACTTACTATAGGCCTGGCCGTGGTGCGTACAGACGATCTGCTGAGGCCTGGCATCCAAGGTATTTTCCCCTTCTATCTCTCCCCCTTCTACCGTGGACTATCGGCTGACACTACGCACGACAGAGCTGGCCCACCTGCCTACTCGATTTCCAAACGTGAGGCAGAGCCGGAGCCAATTCGCTTTCAGCCGATTGGAAACTTCGATAAGGAATAATCTTCTTCGTATGCCCCCTCTGCCTGTTCTTCCTCCTCCTCCCCATATGAAATATGTTAACTAACTACTGTCTTCCCCAGAACAACTCCCCCAGCCAAAGCAGAAACCGACAAACAACCACAAAACATCACTATCCAGACTATTTCGTGTTTATTTTTTTTATCCTTATTATGATATTATACCACGACTAGGCTTCCCTAGTACGTACCGTACCTGTAACGGGAAATCCGGCAGATTCGGAGGCCTATCGGATTTCTCACGCCCATTTATTATTTATCAACCTATTTTTTATATTTTTTATTTTCACCTATCAACACGTGACGAAAAACGATGACAGATACGATATGGGAATCTACCTACCTTGCCAAAAAAAAAGAGAAAAGAGAACAAACCCCCCCCCGAAAACTATGCAGTGAGAGTTTCTCCCATTCATACTACCCCCACTCTCACGTCTTTTTTCTTTTTTTTTTCTTTTTCTTTTGTTCTTCCCTTTATATCTTTCTCCCTCTCACACAAGCTTAAACCCCTTCGAAATGCCCTTCGAAATGGAAATCCATATCTCTCCTGCACCCTTTGTAGCCAGCTGCTTTACTTTCCTTTACCCTTACTTTACCTTGGCCTTTTTACTTGCCTTTTCTTCTCTTCTCTTCTCTACTACGCAAGACGCTCTGGCCTGGACACCCAGACGCCTTACCTGTTTCTTGGAGGACGGACGGACGGACGGATGAACGGACAGATGAATGAATAGATAGACGGACGGGAGCCTTACCTCGATACTGAATTCACAAATTTAGTTACGCGTGCCCCTTTGCATGATGGGAAGAAAGGGGCCATCGTAACCTACCTTACCCAGCTTTTGCCCACTCTCGTGTGCTCTCTAGTAAATTCACTTCAAGGGATAAATTGACAATTATTCATTCCGAATATTTCACACGAAAACTAACTATCTCGAAAAGCACCATACCCCACTGCCCCATACCCCAGACGGGGGATCCCAAGAACCTGTGTCCTACAGTATCGTAGTTATGATGGCACCCGCAGTACCATACCATACCATACCATACCATACGTAGCGTTAAACCCTAGACGACGTATCGTGCCTATATAGAAAGATCCATCTCCCGCCGGGAAGGGCGATTGGCGTGATGCATCAAAACGGTACAGCGCGTCCACGTGCGCATTCCGGTAAATTATTATTAGTGGACGAACATGGAGGTGCGTAGTATGGAACAGGGCGAGTATATCATCCCCCGTCACCAACGTTGCCGGGGCTGAAAGCCCTGGGCAAATACCCGAGTGATACCAGATGACCTAGACGCCAAGATCCGTTTAAACATTCACTCCGAGATGAGACTTTAATGCCTCTACGGTACTCGTCAACATCGAAAGCAAAGACAATCATCGCACGCAACTTAGCGAACGTCGTCAGGGGCCCAAAGCCAATGTAGCAAATCCCTATTCCATTCGTTCCTTCATCCCATTACCAACAAATCACTACATACGCCCTCTCCCCCTCCCTCTCTCCCCCGCCCACGCCACACAGCATTATTTATTATGCTACATCACACGTCCAGTCGACTAACCAATCGGCTAGCCAAACAAGAGGGGGGAAAAGAGAAAAACGCACAGAAATAAAAGTCCCCCTTCGAAAACACAGGTACCCAAGTTAGTTACCTCCCAAATCCTCCATCCAATCTCCCGCCGCCGCCGCCCAAGCCATGTCTACTATTAATTCCGGGCGACATCAAAAAAAAAAAAAAAAAAACCTTTAATAGCCACTGGAAAGAAATCACCTCGCACATCCATACACCCACCCATCCACCACAAAAGACCGAGTATCAACTACAAGACCATCTTCGGCAAAACCCAAACAGACAGACAGGTAGACAATTACCAAGCTAAGAAGAAAAAGTGGGAAAACTAGGATTTTTTAAAAAGGCGAAGAAAATGAAAAACCCAGACTCCAAACATTCAGCCATGGTACAAAGAGTATTTGTTTCTTGTTTTTTTTTTTCCTCTATTCTCGTTCCCCTTCCTTGACATCACCGGTCCAATTGCGGTGCACGATGTAGGCGACCGCCAGACGAAATGCGTTTTTGTAAACGCTCCTTCTCACGTTGCTGACGCTCTCGGAGCGTGGCTGGGGGATCGTAAAACTCGCCACTGGAGGATTGGTGACCATGCTTTGATGAGGCGGTAGCATTTGAAGGAGCAGTCTCTGCGGGCGCGCTACATCTCTTTGCCGCCTTCTGGGAGAGGTAGTGCTTTGCTGCTAGCGACAAGCCGGAGCTTGGGATATTGGATGTGATTTCACCGCCGTTCTGTATTAGCAGTTCTGCCAGTGGGAACGTTACGGATGGGACGTTTGCTGAAGGTGCAGCCAGTTCATTTTCCGGAACGGTAGGGGCTGGATCGGCGGCCCGTAGGGCAAGAAATACCGCACGCAGGCCTGTGGCGGGATCGACGGTGTTAGGGCTTCCGTGTAAAGCGAGCGCGTAAAGAGTGCCCTGAAGATCATTACTCTTTACCGCTGCCAGGATCGATTCATCCGGTGATGCGTATTGAGAGAGTGTTGGCGATAGTGGTTGCACGAACGCTCGATCAACGTACTTGGATGTAATGAACTTGAGTCTCTGCTCCCTGGAGGATCGTGGATCCGGGCGGTGAGCGGCGTCAAATTTAGCCTCCCATATAGCGTTTGAATTCTTATTCCCTACTTGGCAAAGCAACTCAACCAAGTCCGGTGTGAAAGAGGTGACGTCCAATGTCAGCGACCGAACCTTGGATATATGTGTCCCGAGTGAGCGATGCAAACCACTACACTCTGCAAGACGTGTCAGCCATGTCCAGGCGCAGTCTCGCGAAAAACATACCAATGCACAAAACAACCCCCAGATTTATCGACACCCATTCGGTCTTCATTTGACTTTGGCAATCCGCACAGCAATTGTTGGCGGAATCTGCTTCTCTGACCATCTGGAGCAACTTCTCTGGGTCTTCATTGAAATTGCTGCTGCTCTGCCGAACACCGGCTGGCCTTGCGCCAACCGTCGTACGACGATTCATATTGGTATTAGAAGCCGATCCATGGGACATTGGATTGGTCCCGTGAACTGAATGATGATAATGAGGACTCTTCCCGGTGAGGGCCGTTGTTATGTTCTTCAACTTGTCAGGCCCGGCATCATTCTCAACATACGATGTGTCAAAATTTCGCACAGAACTACCACCCTCAATAGTACTCTTTACTGCATTATTGATTGCCGATATCCAGTTATTCATATCTTCTTCAGAAGTTGCTTGGTATACCCGCTTGTATAGCGGCGTGACAACCTCGAAGCAGAATCGTCTCTCCGCCCCTCGAGCCTCGCGTACCGATGCCATCTTAAGGTTGATTGGATCGTTGTGAAGGTCCAACTTTTGCTTCCAGTTTGAATATTCACACAACTGTCCACCAGCTAAGACAACCCAGTATCTAGGAACCCGGCGTCAGCAGATATCCTTCAACCCCCCTCAGCCAGACCTACTTATGCCACGCTTGCTTATTCAATCCCTTAGGATCCGCATGACTTCCAGGTCTACTCAAAGCCCAAAGAAGCCCCTCCTTTCTCCGGTCTGATTCACCGTTTACAAGGCCATTGCCATTGTATTCCTTCTCCTGTAAATCCCTGAATCCCTTGAACTTATCCGCCGCAGTATTTATTGGAGATGGTTCAGGCGCCGCCAGTCGGGCCGAACCTGGTGACAGCCCAAGACCATTAGGCGAGAGTGACATCACAGTTTCGGGAGCCTTTTCGGACCTTCTATCACCGCCAGAACTTGAGCCAGAGGATACTGTGCGGATGCTACTTGTCCCGACGCCGAGTTTTTCAAACCCAGTATTGTGGCCGAGAATTTCACTAGGCGGTGCAGACGTTGGGTTGGGTGTCGGAGGTGGCATGAAGGACGGAAGATTATCCGGCTCAACATACGTCTTACTGCTCTTCTCCAAAACACGTCTTCTTTCCTCCCGCTCAGTCCTTTGCAATTGAAACTCCTTATCCGACTCCTTCACCTCATGGCTCAGCGCCTCCAGCTGAGGCATCAATTCTTGCACCTTCTTCGCTGCCGCCAAGTAACTCCGGGCTTGCTCGTCTGCAAATTTAGTAAGCTGAGAAAGAACCTCCTGCTCTTTCCGGCCGCCATGCAAATCCTGCATAAAAGTGCAATAGTCAAATCTCTTCAGTTCAAAGTTTTTCCGCTTTGATTGGTATTTGGTCTCGCTCTCAATCTTCTTCTTCTCCTTCGCAGAGTCGTTCCTGATCCCTAAATAACGGCTTACATAGTTGTAATAATCTCGACTCTCCTCGTCGAAATCCTTCCTTTTGACCTCCGCCTGCTTAATATCCAGATTATAGAGCTTTGTGAGTGGGTCAATGATTAACTTCTGAAGGCTAGATTCATTCTGCTTCTCAAAGCCGAGAATCACACGATACGTCCTCTCGAAGTAGTGTTCTAGAGCCGGCCGAATTCCGGAGGCATTCCCAGTGCTTGCAGCGTCACTTAGAGATTCCATGAATGCGGTAACGGCATCATTGCATGCAATCTGTGCTTGCCGCGCCTGCTCGGCCCTTTTGAGTACTTTCTTCATTTTGGTACGCAGGGTCCCGGTCTTTTGTTCCAAACTCTTGAGGGTCGCTCGGAACAATGGACCATCCTCCGCCATGGTGCTATCCACCGGCCGTGGGCAGTTGTCTACTTTTACACAAGGTACACTAGTGGACCCATCAAAGGCCTCGGCCAAAGGGGAGGGGGGTTCCGCTTCCATGGACAAATCGTTCGGCTTTGGCTCGGGTGAATATCCAGAGGAAGACCGCATCTTGGGAGCAGACGAGAGCAAGTAATCCGAACTGGTGCCAGGCGATGGTGGCCATACTCGGGACGTATCTGCTGACGTGTCAGCGTTGGCCCCCAAAAATGATTAGTCGCAAGTACATACTCTGAACCCAAAACGAGAATTGGGCCAGTGTGGAAAGCTTGTGCGCTCGTTGATCGTACTCGACAAACTGTAATGCTTAGCATAGGATTAAAAACCAAGGAGCCGCGACATTCACATACACTGCATACATTCCTCCATCCCATATTCTTCCCACCCTCTCTATCTTCCATGCTTTGGGGAGGCCGCCAGCGCCATTGCCATTCAAACTGCACAGCATTCGATCCATCCGTCGAGAAGTCTCCAACTAGGTTCACATTGGGATTCTTGTGTAGGTTGGGGTCAGCATGTAACTCTCGGGTGACCAAATTCTCCAAATCCCGAGCATTGGACGCCACTATGAAAGTCAACCCGTTGATGTTGGTCTCTGGCCCAGTGTTTCCTGTGGCATCGTCCTTCCGCCTGATATTAAAGGTAAAGCAGAAGGTCAAGTCCTCCTCATTGGTAAGTTTGAGGAGGAAAGGTGGCTGCGCATTCGGGTCCGGGTCCTAAAAAATCACACCGGAATTAAGGACTTGACATAAGAGATATCGGATATCATATTCAATGTGTGCATTATAGATTTGGGGGAGGTGTGGTGATAGTACCTGAACAAACTCCACCAGGCCATCGTCACCGGGGTCCTTCTTCGCAACAATTCTGGAACACGGAAAAGAGCTAGGGGCAATCCTCAAGATTACTCGCTTCTGTGCGTTCGTTATTACCAGTGAAGCGATAGACACTGAAAAGAATGAAAGGGTCAGTGGAAAAGCACACAAGGAGAAGGTGCGGGGGGGGGGGTGATAAGAGTGGAACGGGTCCCGCACAAGGGTAGCGGCACGGAGAAAGGAGAATACGGTATGCATACGTCTCGATTGATCTCTCAAGTACAAGGCAGGCCCATCCTCAAGCTTCCCATTCACGTTACCCATGGCGACAGCCGATGCGGATGCACAGGATGCTCAGCAGCTTTTTTTTTTTTCGAGCCTTTGAAAGATAATTTTTTACTGATTAGCTATACGGGAGAAGGTGGTGGTGGTGGGGTTTGTTGGGTTAAGGAGGGGGGCGGGGGTATAGGAAAACACTGTTGTGAAGTCGACGGGGAAACGGTTGCGGGGAGCCACAGCGAACAGAAGGAGATGGGAGGCCGAGCGATACCGAAAGTGTGATGAGGGTATGATAAATGTAGGCAGGGTAGAAGGAAACGAGCGGGACCGTCAAATCTAGAAACACGCACACACGCACCACCACCACCACCACCGATAGCGAAGCCACCGCACAAACCAAAAACGGTATGAGATGGACAAATGGCACGATCACCGATGCCGGGCCCGAATCGCAGAGGTTAGGAACAAGAAAGAGGATGTGGACGATGTGGTGTTTCTGCTGCTCCTCGCTCCCTCTGTTGCCCGCCGCTTGTAGGAGCTGCTTCTTGATCTTGTGGTTCCTCGCACAGGAGGGATGTGGAACTGTACAGTACTAGTGCCGTGTACAGCAGTATCATAGATAAACCGAACACTTGGGCACGGTCACCTGGTGCACTCGAGGTGTCGATACCGGTACTGTACAAGTACTGTACTCCAAAGAGAAGGGGGGTTGGAAGGCTAAGGACGGAATATGCGGTGATGTTGTTCTCTTCAAGTGTGAACGCCGGTATCCAAGACAGGTGCAATACTAAGAGGCAGGAATCATAGCCGACCACTGTCGGATATTACCTTTTTTTTTTCTTTTCTTTTCTACACTTTCTTCCCTTCTCCTATCGAACGAATAGCGACCCGGATTGCACACCGCTTAAGCTCAGTTACCGGTGAAATTACATCGCGCAAAGGCATAGAAAGGCGGCGTCTGGCTCTTTCTACACGATGAATACCGTAAGCAGGAACATTCATTCGCACGCGGCCCTCCGTATTCCGAAGGTGCTCGGTGGCAAGAGTGGACTGGCCACAGTTCACATCCATCACCAGACACTGAGGAGGTCACCGTCCCATCAACAACACAACACGAGTAAACCGGTGCACAGTACAATCACTTCCAGCACGATAACAGTCTACACTTGAGCCTCGACAAGCGCGGGCTTGCGTGTGAAACATGCGTGGCCCTGCCATATCATGATGATCCCTTTTGCACTGTTTTCTATCGAACGCGCAAGTTATGTCAAGTTCTCAAGACAAAGTAAAAGGAGCCCGACAGGCAAAGAACAAACCCAGACCCATCCCATCCCATCCCATCTAAATTTACAAGCGGCCACCACGCAGCCTTGCGGAGTTACGTCCGATACTGTAACCCGTAAACTACCACTTGAGGCGTGACATGCCCCATCTTCGGCCATCGACAAACCCCCCCCCCCCCCTCTTGTGGAAGGCAGAGCATCGATATTTATAGTCCCTCGATCCATCTATCATCCGTCCATGGATTCGCTTCATCCAATGAGCTCCATAACAGTACCAGTACTGTGTTACGGCAGGAAAAACGTGCTGCGCTTTGCCGACGAGAAACAACTCTTACCCCTTGAACCGTTTCCTGTCCATCCAGTACAATACGAACTGCTGTCGGGATATTTATCATGTCGCTGTAGACGGAATTCATACGGTATCATACAGTGGTTATTTGTAGAACGGGTGCATGCATACATAACTTGTCAAGAACTCGCACAACAGCGCCTCCCTCCCGAATACAAGTCCTCATGATTCCTACATTATCATTAACTACCACCACGATATATATGGTACTCTACGAGTACTCGCATGATATGATAACTCGAGCATGAGACCAGGTCCCCTCCACACCAACAGTCCCTTTTTTTGTTTCACACACACCCACACCCACACCCGACATATCACTCACACGCCATGTACGAGTATCATACGGGTACTCGAGTACCAGTGCAGTGCAATGCAGTAGCGTCTAAAACCTCACCCGGTGATCCGGTATGCATACCTCAGGCCGATCCACACGCCTCCGGTGGCTTATCTTCCGTTGAGGCATTCCAGATGCTGGCGGCGTGCCAACCTGGCTTGGAACAAATCCATCCATTCTTCACTATTATCATAATTACCGCATTATTATTATTATTATTATTACTATATCCAGTTAATATATATATATCATAGCTTACGAGTCCCCTGCCTACCGTAGACTACCACCGCCACATCGGCCAAGTATGATACTGCGCCGGAGCCTGAGGACGTACGCAACTGCTACCTTACCGCACTAATCAAATACCAATACCAATACCAACCCACCGGAATCGCCACAGCTGGAAATAGCAATACCGCAACGAACCCGAAGGATGTCAGGTACTGTGGGAAGAGTAAACACTGCCTTGATCCGAGTGAAACGTATCACCGGTACTGGTACAGCACTCGCACATACAGTACCCGAGTACAGCACGAAAACAGTTGACTCCGGAGCCGCAATTCACTGGTGCAGACTACCGGTATGGCGATGCTGGCGCAACTATCACACAAGAGTTGCCGCGCGAGAAAAGAAGATCTGCCCTCCCCCCCCCTCCACTCCCGTCAGAGGAAAAGCACAAGTAATAACCGTACCGTATTATGCACCCACACACCCCGCCACCGTCGGCTACCCGTACCGGACAGACATCTCAAGGAACAGGCAGAAGCCACCACCAGATCACAATAACGATACCGATATACCTACCCACCCACCCACCCACCCACCCTTCCCAAGCTCACCGTCGGGGTTATCATAATTAATTAATCCCAAGCACCTAGGTAGGCAGTTTTCCGTCGCTTACCGGTACCCGTACTCGAGTACAAGTACTCGTAATTTACTTATGATACCCTCCCACCTTGGCCACACGACGTACCCATGCCAACAAGCAACCGAAGCTCCCCTTTCCCCCCCCTCCAACTTCAACCCCGCAGCACGACAAAAATGCTTCCAGGCTACAATAATACTCGTGTACCTAAGCACACCCGCTGGCTGGACATCCGGATAGTTTCCGATCGGTTCGGCTTCCTAACTTACTCGGAACTTCAGAACACCAGCCCCTCCCGGAGCTAAAAATAGGTTTGAACCTTATCCTGAACACCGTGACCCTCTACTACCGACGCAGCCCTGTCCACAAAGCGATCAGTCTAGTGTTCACAGAGCAACGTATGGCGCTCGGGCACCGTACGCATCATGCGCCATAAAAAAAAATTAAAAAAAAAATAACTCCATCATGGCCCAACCAAGCCGTGACTTTTACAGTACCCTACCGCACAGTTCATCAAAAGAGTAGTCACAAAGCATCACTCGACGCAGTGTCGCAGCATTCTGCACGAATGATTGATCGAACCGTATCGGAAGTGGCAACACGCATATAATACCCTAGGGGTTCGGATCCGAAATATCCCGTACATACAAACACAACGAGACAAGTCAAGTTATCATACGGTAAATGGACACAGTGCTGGTACTGTGAATAAATATAAACCTCCCCCCTTCTTCCAATGCCCTACCGGTACTTTGTAATCGAGTACCGTACTTGCTCATGACGGCTTGTTGCCGGAGGGAACAAGTGCGGAAGCGAGAATGGCGGATGGCGACATGTGCCACAGTGCGATACTCGTACAATACAATACTATGAAGTGGTTTAAAATTACAACTCGTCCTAGGCGAGCACCCGAACGTAAGGGGTTCACCGTCGAGGAATGTACCGTACCGGTATGGTATGGTATGGCCAGTTGTCCGTGCGAACAGAATGATGCTTGTACTCGGGTACGGGTACTACGCGGGTACTCTACTGGTACTAGTACTCGAGTACCTGTACAGTACGAGTACAGTACGAGTACCTCTTGCCGGGGACAAAGTGGGTTCTAGGGCTATCGAAAGCGGGGGGGGGGAAGAAGAAGAAGCCGAAGTGTTAGAGAGGCTGGATTTCGGGTTGTACACGGGTACAGTACTCGTACAGTGCAGTGCAGAGTGGGTGGTGGTGGTGAAACTGGCGGCGTATTCCCCCCCCCCCC